>OY743168.1:71624996-72224996 GCA_963555705.1 Ligustrum vulgare | reverse complement strand
CTCCATACATTTCATTTATTTATTTTCTGCATGCATATATTCACACACACTCTCTCTCTGCAGTCTGTACTCTCTCTCTCTCTCTGCAGTCTATATTTTTCTACATGCATATACACATTCTCTCTCTCTATATTTTCTACATGCATATACACACATATATACAAAAAAGTAAAAATCCTAAAATCCACATTCATTTCATCTCATCTCTTCTCAAAGAAAAGAAAAAAAGGAATCGCAACAATATTGCAGCAAGAAGGGTAAGCTTCATTTATTTATTTATTTATTTTTTTGTATATTATCGACCATATGTTAATGCTTAAAATTATTATTGTCCCTAGAAACAAAAGAAAAGAAACATCCACTCACTCACTGTTCCTCCCTCCCTCGCACTCATCATCTCAAAGAAGAGAGAAGAAATTAAGAACAACAACGATGGCAACGATGGAGGAAGGGTAAGTTTACAATCTTAAGCTTCATTTATTTATTTTTTTAATACTATCCTCCATACATTTCATTTATTTATTTTCTGCATGCATATATTCACACACACTCTCTCTCTGCAGTCTGTACTCTCTCTCTCTCTGTAGTCTATATTTTTCTACGTGCATATACTCACTCTCTCTCTCTCTCTCTCTCTCTCTCTATTTTTCTACGTGCATATACACACATATATACAAAAATGTAAAAATCCTAAAACCCACACTCATTTCATCTCATCTCTTCTCAAAGAAAAGAAAAGAAGGAATCGCAACAATATTGCAGCAGGAATGGTAAGCTTCATTTATTCATTTATTTATTTTTTGTATATTATCGTCCATATGTTAATGTTTCAAATTTTTATAGTCCCTAGAAACAAAAGAAAAGAAACATCCACTCACTCACTGTTCCTCCCTCCCTCGCACTCATCATCTCAAAGAAGAGAGAAGAAATTAAGAACAACAACGATGGCAACGTTGGAGGAAGGGTAAGTTTACAATCCTAAGCTTCATTTATTTATTTTTCTAATATTATCCTCCATACATTTCATTTATTTATTTTCTGCATGCATATATTCACACACACTCTCTCTCTCTGCAGTCTGTACTCTCTCTCTCTCTGCAGTCTATATTTTTCTACATGCATATACACATTCTCTCTCTCTATATTTTCTACATGCATATAAACACGTATATACAAAAAAGTAAAAATCCTAAAATCCACACTCATTTCATCTCATCTCTTCTCAAAGAAAAGAAAAGAAGGAATCGCAACAATATTGCAGCAGGAAGGGTAAGCTTCATTTATTTATTTATTTATTTTTTTGTATATTATCGACCATATGTTAATGCTTAAAATTTTTATTGTCCCTAGAAACAAAAGAAAAGAAACATCCACTCACTCACTGTTCCTCCCTCCCTCGCACTCATCATCTCAAAGAAGAGAGAAGAAATTAAGAACAACAACGATGGCAACGATGGAGGAACGGTAAGTTTACAATCTTAAGCTTCATTTATTTATTTTTTTAATACTATCCTCCATACATTTCATTTATTTATTTTCTGCATGCATATATTCACACACACTCTCTCTCTGCAGTCTGTATTTTTCTACATGCATATACACATTCTCTCTCTCTATATTTTCTACATGCATATACACACATATATACAAAAAAGTAAAAATCTTAAAATCCACACTCATTTCATCTCATCTCTTCTCAAAGAAAAGAAAAGAAGGAATCGCAACAATATTGCAGCAAGAAGGGTAAGCTTCATTTATTTATTTATTTATTTTTTTGTATATTATCGACCATATGTTAATGCTTAAAATTTTTATTGTCCCTAGAAACAAAAGAAAAGAAACATCCACTCACTCACTGTTCCTCCCTCCCTCGCACTCATCATCTCAAAGAAGAGAGAAGAAATTAAGAACAACAACGATGGCAACGATGGAGGAAGGGTAAGTTTACAATCTTAAGCTTCATTTATTTATTTTTTTAATACTATCCTCCATACATTTCATTTATTTATTTTCTGCATGCATATATTCACACACACTCTCTCTCTGCAGTCTGTACTCTCTCTCTCTCTCTGCAGTCTATATTTTTCTACGTGCATATACACTCTCTCTCTCTCTCTCTCTCTCTCTATTTTTTTACGTGCATATACACACATATATAAAAAAATGTAAAAATCCTAAAATCCACACTCATTTCATCTCATCTCTTCTCAAAGAAAAGAAAAGAAGGAATCGCAACAATATTGCAGCAGGAATGGTAAGCTTCATTTATTCATTTATTTATTTTTTTGTATATTATCGTCCATATGTTAATGTTTCAAATTTTTATAGTCCCTAGAAACAAAAGAAAAGAAACATCCACTCACTCACTGTTCCTCCCTCCCTCGCACTCATCATCTCAAAGAAGAGAGAAGAAATTAAGAACAACAACGATGGCAACGATGGAGGAACGGTAAGTTTACAATCTTAAGCTTCATTTATTTATTTTTTTAATACTATCCTCCATACATTTCATTTATTTATTTTCTGCATGCATATATTCACACACACTCTCTCTCTGCAGTCTATATTTTTCTACGTGCATATACACACACTCTCTCTCTCTATATATATTTTCTACGTGCATATATACACATATATACAAAAATGTAAAAATCCTAAAACCCACACTCATTTCATCTCATCTCTTCTCAAAGAAAAGAAAAGAAGGAATCGCAACAATATTGCAGCAGGAAGGGTAAGTTTCATTTATTTATTTATTTATTTTTTTGTATATTATCGTCCATATGTTAATGCTTCAAATTTTTATAGTCCCTAGAAACAAAAGAAAAGAAACATACACTCACTCACTGTTCCTCCCTCCCTCGCAATCATCATCTCAAAGAAGAGAGAAGAAATTAAGAACAGCAACGATGACAACGATGGAGGAAGGGTAAGTTTACAATCTTAAGCTTCATTTATTTATTTTTTTAATATTATCCTCCATACATTTCATTTATTTATTTTCTGCATGCATATATTCACACACACTCTCTCTCTGCAGTCTGTACTCTCTCTCTCTCTCTCTGCAGTCTATATTTTTCTACGTGCATATACACTCTCTCTCTCTCTCTCTATATATATATATTTTCTACATGCATATACACAAATATATACAAAAAATTAAAAATCCTAAAACCCACACTCATTTCTTCTCATCTCTTCTCAAAGAAAAGAAAAGAACGAATCGCAACAATATTGCAGCAGGAAGGGTAAGCTTCATTTATTTATTTATTTATTTTTTTGTATATTATCGTCCATATGTTAATGCTTAAAATTTTTATAGTCCCTAGAAACAAAAGAAAAGAAACATCCACTCACTCACTGTTCCTCCCTCCCTCGCAATCATCATCTCAAAGAAGAGAGAAGAAATTAAGAACAGCAACGATGGCAACGATGGAGGAAGGGTAAGTTTACAATCTTAAGCTTCATTTTTTTTTTTTTTAATATTATCCTCCATACATTTCATTTATTTATTTTCTGCATGCATATATTCACACACACTCTCTCTCTGCAGTCTATACTCTCTCTCTCTCTCTCTGCAGTCTATATTTTTCTACGTGCATATACACACACACACTCTCTCTCTCTATATTTTCTACGTGCATATACACACATATATAAAAAAAGTAAAAATCGTAATACCCACACTCATTTCATCTCATCTCTTCTCAAAGAAAAGAAAAGAAGGAATCGCAACAATATTGCAGCAGGAAGGGTAAGCTTCATTTATTTATTTATTTATTTTTTTGTATATTATCGTCCATATGTTAATGCTTCAAATTTTTATAGTCCCTAGAAACAAAAGAAAAGAAACATCCACTCACTCATTGTTCCTACCTCCCTCGCACTCATCATCTCAAAGAAGAGAGAAGAAATTAAGAACAGTAACGATAGCAACGATGGAGGAAGGGTAAGTTTACAATCTTAAGCTTCATTTATTTATTTTTTTAATATTATCCTCCATACATTTCATTTATTTATTTTCTGCATGCATATATTCACACACACTCTCTCTCTGCAGTCTATATTTTTCTACGTGCATATACACACTCTCTCTCTCTCTCTCTCTCTCTATATTTTCTACGTGCATATACACACATATATACAAAAATGTAAAAATCCTAAAACCCACACTCATTTCATCTCATCTCTTCTCAAAGAAAAGAAAAGAAGGAATCGCAACAATATTGCAGCAGGAAGGGTAAGCTTCATTTATTTATTTATTTTTTTTTTTGTATATTATCGTCCATATGTTAATGCTTCAAATTTTTATAATCCCTAGAAACAAAAGAAAAGAAACATCCACTCACTCGCTGTTCCTCCCTCCCTCGCACTCATCATCTCGAAGAAGAGAGAAGAAATTAAAAACTGCAACGATGGCAACGATGGAGGAAGGGTAAGTTTACAATCTTAAGCTTCATTTATTTATTTTTTTAATAATATCCTCCATACATTTCATTTATTTATTTTCTGCATGCATATATTCACACAAACGCTCTCTCTGCAATCTGTACTCTCTCTCTCTCTCTCTCTGCAGTCCATATTTTTCTACGTGCATATACACACACTCTCTCTCTCTCTCTCTCTCTATATATATTTTCTACATGCATATACACACATATATACAAAAAATTAAAAATCCTAAAACCCACACTCATTTCATCTCATCTCTTCTCAAAGAGAAGAAAAGAAGGAATCGCAACAATATTGCAGTAGGAAGGGTAAGCTTCATTTATTTATTTATTTATTTTTTTGTATATTATCGTCCATATGTTAATGCTTCAAATTTTTATAGTCCCTAGAAACGAAAGAAAAGAAACATCCACTCACTCACATTTCCTCCCTCCCTCGCACTCATCATCTCAAAGAAGAGAGAAGAAATTAAGAACAGCAACGATGGCGACGATGGAGGAAGGGTAAGTTTAAAATCTTAAGCTTCATTTATTTATTTTTTTAATATTATCCCCCATACGTTTCATTTATTTATTTTCTGCATGCATATATTCACACACACTCTCTCTCTGCAGTCTGTACTCTCTCTCTCTCTCTCTCTGCAGTCTATATTTTTCTACGTGCATATACACTCTCTCTCTCTCTATATATATATATATTTTCTACATGCATATACACAAATATATACAAAAAATTAAAAATCCTAAAACCCACACTCATTTCTTCTCATCTCTTCTCAAAGAAAAGAAAAGAACGAATCGCAACAATATTGCAGCAGGAAGGGTAAGCTTCATTTATTTATTTATTTATTTTTTTGTATATTATCGTCCATATGTTAATGCTTCAAATTTTTATAGTCCCTAGAAACAAAAGAAAAGAAACATCCACTCACTCACTGTTCCTCCCTCCCTCGCAATCATCATCTCAAAGAAGAGAGAAGAAATTAAGAACAACAACGATGGCAACGATGGAGGAAGGGTAAGTTTACAATCTTAAGCTTCATTTTTTTTTTTTAATATTATCCTCCATACATTTCATTTATTTATTTTCTGCATGCATATATTCACACTCACTCTCTCTCTGCAATCTATACTCTCTCTCTCTCTCTCTCTCTCTCTGCAGTCTATATTTTTCTACGTGCATATACACACACACACTCTCTCTCTCTATATTTTCTACGTGCATATACACACATATATAAAAAAAGTAAAAATCGTAATACCCACACTCATTTCATCTCATCTCTTCTCAAAGAAAAGAAAAGAAGGAATCGCAACAATATTGCAGCAGGAAGGGTAAGCTTCATTTATTTATTTATTTATTTATTTGTATATTATCGTCCATATGTTAATGCTTCAAATTTTTATAGTCCCTAGAAACAAAAGAAAAGAAACATCCACTCACTCACTGTTCCTCCCTCCCTCGCACTCATCATCTCAAAGCAGAGAGAAGAAATTAAACACTGCAACGATGGCAACGATGGAGGAAGGGTAAGTTTACAATCTTAAGCTTCATTTTTTTTTTTTTTAATATTATCCTCCATACATTTCATTTATTTATTTTCTGCATGCATATATTCACACACACTCTCTCTCTGCAGTCTATACTCTCTCTCTCTCTCTCTCTCTGCAGTCTATATTTTTCTACGTGCATATACACACACACACTCTCTCTCTCTATATTTTCTACGTGCATATACACACATATATAAAAAAAGTAAAAATCGTAATACCCACACTCATTTCATCTCATCTCTTCTCAAAGAAAAGAAAAGAAGGAATCGCAACAATATTGCAGCAGGAAGGGTAAGCTTCATTTATTTATTTATTTATTTTTTTGTATATTATCGTCCATATGTTAATGCTTCAAATTTTTATAGTCCCTAGAAACAAAAGAAAAGAAACATCCACTCACTCATTGTTCCTACCTCCCTCGCACTCATCATCTCAAAGAAGAGAGAAGAAATTAAGAACAGCAACGATAGCAACGATGGAGGAAGGGTAAGTTTACAATCTTAAGCTTCATTTATTTATTTTTTTAATATTATCCTCCATACATTTCATTTATTTATTTTCTGCATGCATATATTCACACACACTCTCTCTCTGCAGTCTATATTTTTCTACGTGCATATACACACACTCTCTCTCTCTCTCTCTATATTTTCTACGTGCATATACACACATATATACAAAAATGTAAAAATCCTAAAACCCACACTCATTTCATCTCATCTCTTCTCAAAGAAAAGAAAAGAAGGAATCGCAACAATATTGCAGCAGGAAGGGTAAGCTTCATTTATTTATTTATTTATTTTTTTGTATATTATCGTCCATATGTTAATGCTTCAAATTTTTATAATCCCTAGAAACAAAAGAAAAGAAACATCCACTCACTCGCTGTTCCTCCCTCCCTCGCACTCATCATCTCAAAGAAGAGAGAAGAAATTAAAAACTGCAACGATGGCAACGATGGAGGAAGGGTAAGTTTACAATCTTAAGCTTCATTTATTTATTTTTTTAATAATATCCTCCATACATTTCATTTATTTATTTTCTGCATGCATATATTCACACAAACGCTCTCTCTGCAATCTGTACTCTCTCTCTCTCTCTCTCTGCAGTCCATATTTTTCTACGTGCATATACACACTCTCTCTCTCTCTCTCTCTATATATATTTTCTACATGCATATACACACATATATACAAAAAATTAAAAATCCTAAAACCCACACTCATTTCATCTCATCTCTTCTCAAAGAGAAGAAAAGAAGGAATCGCAACAATATTGCAGTAGGAAGGGTAAGCTTCATTTATTTATTTATTTATTTTTTTTGTATATTATCGTCCATATGTTAATGCTTCAAATTTTTATAGTCCCTAGAAACGAAAGAAAAGAAACATCCACTCACTCACTGTTCCTCCCTCCCTCGCACTCATCATCTCAAAGAAGAGAGAAGAAATTAAGAACAACAACGATGGTAACGATGGAGGAAGGGTAAGTTTACAATCTTAAGCTTCATTTATTTATTTTTCTAATATTATCCTCCATACATTTCATTTATTTATTTTCTGCATGCATATATTCACACACACTCTCTCTCTGCAGTCTGTACTCTCTCTCTCTCTCTGCAGTCTATATTTTTCTACATGCATATACACATTCTCTCTCTCTATATTTTCTACATGCATATACACACATATATACAAAAAAGTAAAAATCCTAAAATCCACACTCATTTCATCTCATCTCTTCTCAAAGAAAAGAAAAAAAGGAATCGCAACAATATTGCAGCAAGAAGGGTAAGCTTCATTTATTTATTTATTTATTTTTTTGTATATTATCGACCATATGTTAATGCTTAAAATTTTTATTGTCCCTAGAAACAAAAGAAAAGAAACATCCACTCACTCACTGTTCCTCCCTCCCTCGCACTCATCATCTCAAAGAAGAGAGAAGAAATTAAGAACAACAACGATGGCAACGATGGAGGAAGGGTAAGTTTACAATCTTAAGCTTCATTTTTTTTTTTTTTTAATACTATCCTCCATACATTTCATTTATTTATTTTCTGCATGCATATATTCACACACACTCTCTCTCTGCAGTCTGTACTCTCTCTCTCTCTCTCTCTCTCTGCAGTCTATATTTTTCTACATGCATATACACATTCTCTCTCTCTATATTTTCTACATGCATATAAACACGTATATACAAAAAAGTAAAAATCCTAAAACCCACACTCATTTCATCTCATCTCTTCTCAAAGAAAAGAAAAGAAGGAATCGCAACAATATTGCAGCAGGAAGGGTAAGCTTCATTTATTTATTTATTTATTTTTTTGTATATTATCGACCATATGTTAATGCTTAAAATTTTTATTGTCCCTAGAAACAAAAGAAAAGAAACATCCACTCACTCACTGTTCCTCCCTCCCTCGCACTCATCATCTCAAAGAAGAGAGAAGAAATTAAGAACAACAACGATGGCAACGATGGAGGAACGGTAAGTTTACAATCTTAAGCTTCATTTATTTATTTTTTTAATACTATCCTCCATACATTTCATTTATTTATTTTCTGCATGCATATATTCACACACACTCTCTCTCTGCAGTCTGTACTCTCTCTCTCTCTCTGCAGTCTATATTTTTCTACATGCATATACACATTCTCTCTCTCTATATTTTCTACATGCATATACACACATATATACAAAAAAGTAAAAATCTTAAAATCCACACTCATTTCATCTCATCTCTTCTCAAAGAAAAGAAAAGAAGGAATCGCAACAATATTGCAGCAAGAAGGGTAAGCTTCATTTATTTATTTATATATTTTTTTGTATATTATCGACCATATGTTAATGCTTAAAATTTTTATTGTCCCTAGAAACAAAAGAAAAGAAACATCCACTCACTCACTGTTCCTCCCTCCCTCGCACTCATCATCTCAAAGAAGAGAGAAGAAATTAAGAACAACAACGATGGCAACGATGGAGGAAGGGTAAGTTTACAATCTTAAGCTTCATTTATTTATTTTTTTAATACTATCCTCCATACATTTCATTTATTTATTTTCTGCATGCATATATTCACACACACTCTCTCTCTGCAGTCTGTACTCTCTCTCTCTCTCTGCAGTCTATATTTTTCTACGTGCATATACACTCTCTCTCTCTCTCTCTCTCTATTTTTTTACGTGCATATACACACATATATACAAAAATGTAAAAATCCTAAAACCCACACTCATTTCATCTCATCTCTTCTCAAAGAAAAGAAAAGAAGGAATCGCAACAATATTGCAGCAGGAATGGTAAGCTTCATTTATTCATTTATTTATTTTTTTGTATATTATCGTCCATATGTTAATGTTTCAAATTTTTATAGTCCCTAGAAACAAAAGAAAAGAAACATCCACTCACTCACTGTTCCTCCCTCCCTCGCACTCATCATCTCAAAGAAGAGAGAAGAAATTAAGAACAACAACGATGGCAACGATGGAGGAACGGTAAGTTTACAATCTTAAGCTTCATTTATTTATTTTTTTAATACTATCCTCCATACATTTCATTTATTTATTTTCTGCATGCATATATTCACACACACTCTCTCTCTGCAGTCTATATTTTTCTACGTGCATATACACTCTCTCTCTCTCTATAAATATATTTTCTACGTGCATATACACACATATATACAAAAATGTAAAAATCCTAAGACCCACACTCATTTCATCTCATCTCTTCTCAAAGAAAAGAAAAGAAGGAATCGCAACAATATTGCAGCAGGAAGGGTAAGTTTCATTTATTTATTTATTTATTTTTTTGTATATTATCGTCCATATGTTAATGCTTCAAATTTTTATAGTCCCTAGAAACAAAAGAAAAGAAACATCCACTCACTCACTGTTCCTCCCTCCCTCGCAATCATCATCTCAAAGAAGAGAGAAGAAATTAAGAACAGCAACGATGACAACGATGGAGGAAGGGTAAGTTTACAATCTTAAGCTTCATTTATTTATTTTTTTAATATTATCCTCCATACATTTCATTTATTTATTTTCTGCATGCATATATTCACACACACTCTCTCTCTGCAGTCTGTACTCTCTCTCTCTCTCTGCAGTCTATATTTTTCTACGTGCATATACACTCTCTCTCTCTCTCTATATATATATATATTTTCTACATGCATATACACACATATATACAAAAAATTAAAAATCCTAAAACCCACACTCATTTCTTCTCATCTCTTCTCAAAGAAAAGAAAAGAACGAATCGCAACAATATTGCAGCAGGAAGGGTAAGCTTCAATTATTTATTTATTTATTTTTTTGTATATTATCGTCCATATGTTAATGCTTCAAATTTTTATAGTCCCTAGAAACAAATGAAAAGAAACATCCACTCACTCACTGTTCCTCCCTCCCTCGCACTCATCATCTCAAAGAAGAGAGAAGAAATTAAGAACAGCAACGATGGCGACGATGGAGGAAGGGTAAGTTTAAAATCTTAAGCTTCATTTATTTATTTTTTTAATATTATCCCCCATACGTTTCATTTATTTATTTTCTGCATGCATATATTCACACACACTCTCTCTCTGCAGTCTGTACTCTCTCTCTCTCTCTCTCTGCAGTCTATATTTTTCTACGTGCATATACACACTCTCTCTCTCTCTATATTTTCTACATGCATATACACACATATATACAAAAAAGTAAAAATCCTAAAATCCACACTCATTTCATCTCATCTATTCTCAAAGAAAAGAAAAGAAGGAATCGCAACAATATTGCAGCAGGAAGGGTAAGCTTCATTTATTTATTTATTTATTTTTTTGTATATTATCGTCCATATGTTAATGCTTAAAATTTATATAGTCCCTAGAAACAAAAGAAAAGAAAGATCCACTCACTCACTGTTCCTCCCTCCCTCGCACTCATCATCTCAAAGAAGAGAGAAGAAATTAAGAACATCAACGATGGAGGAAGGGTAAGTTTACAATCTTAAGCTTCATTTATTTATTTTTCTAATATTATCCTCCATACAATTCATTTATTTATTTTCTGCATGCATATATTCACACACACTCTCTCTCTGCAGTCTGTACTCTCTCTCTCTCTCTCTCTCTCTCTCTGCAGTCTATATTTTTCTACATGCATATACACACTCTCTCTCTATATTTTCTACATGCATATACACACATATATACAAAAAAGTAAAAATCCTAAAACCCACACTCATTTCATCTCATCTCTTCTCAAAGAAAAGAAAAGAAAGAATCGCAACAATATTGCAGCAAGAAGGGTAAGCTTCATTTATTTATTTATTTATTTATTTTTTTGTATATTATCGACCATATGTTAATGCTTAAAATTTTTATTGTCCCTAGAAACAAAAGAAAAGAAACATCCACTCACTCACTGTTCCTCCCTCCCTCGCACTCATCATCTCAAAGAAGAGAGAAGAAATTAAGAACAACAACGATGGCAACGATGGAGGAAAGGTAAGTTTACAATCTTAAGCTTCATTTATTTATTTTTTTAATACTATCCTCCATACATTTCATTTATTTATTTTCTGCATGCATATATTCACACACACTCTCTCTCTGCAGTCTGTACTCTCTCTCTCTCTCTGCAGTCTACATTTTTCTACGTGCGTATACACACTGTCTCTCTCTCTCTATATTTTCTACGTGCATATACACACATATATACAAAAATGTAAAAATCCTAAAACCCACACTCATTTCATCTCATCTCTTCTCAAAGAAAAGAAAAGAAGGAATCGCAACAATATTGCAGCAGGAAGGGTAAACTTCATTTATTTATTTATTTATTTTTTTGTATATTATCGTCCATATGTTAATGCTTAAAATATTTATAGTCCCTAGAAACAAAAGAAAAGAAACATCCACTCACTCACTGTTCCTCCCTCCCTCGCACTCATCATCTCAAAGAAGAGAGAAGAAATTAAGAACAGCAACGATGGCGATGATGGAGGAAGGGTAAGTTTAAAATCTTAAGCTTCATTTATTTATTTTTTTAATATTATCCCCCATACGTTTCATTTATTTATTTTCTGCATGCATATATTCACACACACTCTCTCTGCAGTCTGTACTCTCTCTCTCTCTCTCTCTGCAGTCTATATTTTTCTACGTGCATATACACACTCTCTCTCTCTCTCTCTCTCTCTATATTTTCTACATGCATATACACACATATATACAAAAAAGTAAAAATCCTAAAACCCACACTCATTTCATCTCATCTCTTCTCCAAGAAAAGAAAAGAAGGAATCGCAACAATATTGCAGCAGGAAGGGTAAGCTTCATTTATTTATTTATTTATTTTTTTGTATATTATCGTCCATATGTTAATGCTTAAAATTTTTATAGTCCCTAGAAACAAAAGAAAAGAAACATCCACTCACTCACTGTTCCTCTCTCCCTCGCACTCATCATCTCAAAGAAGAGAGAAGAAATTAAGAACATCAACGATGGAGGAAGGGTAAGTTTACAATCTTAAATTTCATTTATTTATTTCTTTAATATTATCCTCCATACATTTCATTTATTTATTTTCTGCATGCATATATTCACACACACTTTCTCTCTGCAGTCTGTACTCTCTCTCTCTCTCTACAGTCTATATTTTTCTACGTGCATATACACACTCTCTCTCTCTCTCTCTATATTTTCTACATGCATATACACACATATATACAAAAAGTAAAAATCCTAAAACCCACACTCATTTCATCTCATCTCTTCTCAAAGAAAAGAAAAGAAGGAATCGCAACAATATTGCAGCAGGAAGGGTAAGCTTCATTTATTTATTTATTTATTTTTTTGTATATTATCGTCCATATGTTAATGCTTAAAATTTTTATAGTCCTTAGAAACAAAAGAAAAGAAACATCCACTCACTCACTGTTCCTCCCTCCCTCGCACTCATCATCTCAAAGAAGAGAGAAGAAATTAAGAACAGCAACGATGGCGACGATGGAGGAAGGGTAAGTTTAAAATCTTAAGCTTCATTTATTTATTTTTTTAATATTATCCCCCATACGTTTCATTTATTTATTTTCTGCATGCATATATTCACACACACTCTCTCTCTGCAGTCTGTACTCTCTCTCTCTCTCTCTCTCTCTCTCTGCAGTCTATATTTTTCTACGTGCATATACACACTCTCTCTCTCTCTCTCTATATTTTCTACATGCATATACACACATATATACAAAAAAGTAAAAATCCTAAAACCCACACTCATTTCATCTCATCTCTTCTCAAAGAAAAGAAAAGAAGGAATCGCAACAATATTGCAGCAGGAAGGGTAAGCTTCATTTATTTATTTATTTATTTTTTTGTATATTATCGTCCATATGTTAATGCTTAAAATTTTTATAGTCCCTAGAAACAAAAGAAAAGAAACATCCACTCACTCACTGTTCCTCCCTCCCTCGCACTCATCATCTCAAAGAAGAGAGAAGAAATTAAGAACATCAACGATGGAGGAAGGGTAAGTTTACAATCTTAAGCTTCATTTATTTATTTTTCTAATATTATCCTCCATACAATTCATTTATTTATTTTCTGCATGCATATATTCACACACACTCTCTCTCTGCAGTCTGTACTCTCTCTCTCTCTCTCTCTCTCTGCAGTCTATATTTTTCTACATGCATATACACACTCTCTCTCTATATTTTCTACATGCATATACACACATATATACAAAAAAGTAAAAATCCTTAAACCCACACTCATTTCATCTCATCTCTTCTCAAAGAAAAGAAAAGAAGGAATCGCAACAATATTGCAGCAAGAAGGGTAAGCTTCATTTATTTATTTATTTATTTATTTTTTTGTATATTATCGATCATATGTTAATGCTTAAAATTTTTATTGTCCCTAGAAACAAAAGAAAAGAAACATCCACTCACTCACTGTTCCTCCCTCCCTCGCACTCATCATCTCAAAGAAGAGAGAAGAAATTAAGAACAACAACGATGGCAACGATGGAGGAAGGGTAAGTTTACAATCTTAAGCTTCATTTATTTATTTTTTTAATACTATCCTCCATACATTTCATTTATTTATTTTCTGCATGCATATATTCACACACACTCTCTCTCTGCAGTCTGTACTCTCTCTCTCTCTCTCTGCAGTCTACATTTTTCTACGTGCGTATACACTCTCTCTCTCTCTCTCTCTATATTTTCTACGTGTATATACACACATATATACAAAAATGTAAAAATCCTAAAACCCACACTCATTTCATCTCATCTCTTCTCAAAGAAAAGAAAAGAAGGAATCGCAACAATATTGCAGCAGGAAGGGTAAGCTTCATTTATTTATTTATTTATTTTTTTGTATATTATCGTCCATATGTTAATGCTTAAAATATTTATAGTCCCTAGAAACAAAAGAAAAGAAACATCCACTCACTCACTGTTCCTCCCTCCCTCGCACTCATCATCTCAAAGAAGAGAGAAGAAATTAAGAACAGCAACGATGGCGACGATGGAGGAAGGGTAAGTTTAAAATCTTAAGCTTCATTTATTTTTTTTTTTAATATTATCCCCCATACGTTTCATTTATTTATTTTCTGCATGCATATATTCACAAACACTCTCTCTCTGCAGTCTGTACTCTCTCTCTCTCTCTCTGCAGTCTATATTTTTCTACGTGCATATACACACTCTCTCTCTCTCTCTCTCTATATTTTCTACATGCATATAAACACGTATATACAAAAAAGTAAAAATCCTAAAACCCACACTCATTTCATCTCATCTCTTCTCAAAGAAAAGAAAAGAAGGAATCGCAACAATATTGCAGCAAGAAGGGTAAGCTTCATTTATTTATTTATTTATTTTTTTGTATATTATCGACCATATGTTAATGCTTAAAATTTTTATTGTCCCTAGAAACAAAAGAAAAGAAACATCCACTCACTCACTGTTCCTCCCTCCCTCGCACTCATCATCTCAAAGAAGAGAGAAGAAATTAAGAACAACAACGATGGCAACGATGGAGGAACGGTAAGTTTACAATCTTAAGCTTCATTTATTTATTTTTTTAATATTATCCTCCATACATTTCATTTATTTATTTTCTGCATGCATATATTCACACACACTCTCTCTCTGCAGTCTGTACTCTCTCTCTCTCTCTGCAGTCTATATTTTTCTACGTGCATATACTGTGACGACCCGAATTCTCTTCCATTCGAGTGCCACTAAAAGTGACTCATATCATATTATCGAGACTTAAATAGTAATGTAAAATTATTCAAAAGAATAATTAGAATCCCATAATTTTATTTGTGAATAAAAATAGAACATAATTTTCTTACATAAAGTTCAACATAATTATCTCATCAATCTTAACCACTTTTGCCACTTCCATGTTGACCGCCTCGAACCTTCAATTATCTGAAAATGGTAAATATCGTGGAGTGAGATTTATAAAATTCCAGTAAGTATACCAATCATAAATTTTCTTTTGAAAGCATATGGATCATTTTCATCATAACATAGGATAGGATCGAAATACTCATAAACATAGGGAGACACAAGAATTTTACCGAACTTAAATGGCAAGAATTCTTATGTGTAGCGCTACTAAACTCCGGTCCCCTTAGCATAATCATAAACATATCATATGGAACCCATAACAATCTTGTGAGATTGATTTCATAGCAATGATCCAAACATTTTCATAAAAACATAAGATATACTTACTTGTCATAAAAACATACTTACTTTTCATAAAAACATAAGGTGTATTTACCTTTCATAAAAACATACTTACTTTTCATAAAAACATAAGATATACTTACTTGTCATAAAAACATACTTACTTTTCATAAAAACATACTTACTTTTCATAAAAACATAAGGTGTATTTACCTTTCATAAAAACATACTTACTTTTCATAAAAACATAAGATATACTTGTCATAAAAACATACTTACTTTTCATAAAAACATACTTACTTTTCATAAAAACATAAGGTGTATTTACCTTTCATAAAAACATACTTACTTTTCATAAAAACATAAGATATACTTACCTTTTAAAAGATTAAAATGAAGTGTAGTAGTAAATGGACCAAAACTTTCTTGACCACCTTGAATTTCTCTTACTTGTGGATTTTGTCAAGAGATTGGAAATAAGTGTAGAGTTGTGTGTAAAAGAGATGGGTTTAAATAGATGTATAAAGTTGGCATATTGTAAACATAATCATTCAATTCTATTAATTTTAACACATCATTTTCTTAAAGTAAAGCACCATTCATATACTTTTCCATATTTATACAAATAATATGCTCTTCATGATTATATATAATGGAGTCTATCAATCATTCATATACTTTTCCATATTTATACAATTATTATGCTCTTCATGATTATATATAATGGAGTATATAAATCATTCATATACTTTTCCATATTTATACAAATATTATGCTCTTCATGATTACATATAATGGAGTCTTATCAATCATTCATATACTTTTCCATATTTATACAAATATTATGCTCTTCATGTTTATATATAATGGAGTATATAATTCATTCATATACTTTTCCATATTTATACAAATATTATGCTCTTCATGATTACATATAATGGAGTCTTATCAATCATTCATATACTTTTCCATATTTATACAAATATTATGCTCTTCATGTTTATATATAATGGAGTATATAATTCATTCATATACTTTTCCATATTTATACAAATATTATGCTCTTCATGATTACATATAATGGAGTCTATCAACCATTCATATACTTTTCCATATTTATTAAATTAAGATTCTCATAATTATTATATATAATGGAACCTCTCATGCTTGCATATATTTTCTTAATTTCAATAATAAAAATAATTTTTGTATAAATAAATATTGGGATAACATTGAATTAAGTACTTGGACTTAATATACTTTAAATCAAGAGAATGGAAATATTTTTAGAAATTCGGAATTTAATTTAAAATCGAACGATCTCGATTATTTCTTGATTTGGCTATACGAATACGTCGTGGCGTTAACTTAATAAAAATGGGTGAAATAGTAGCGACACGATTTTCTATTAAAATAATTATTAATCGCGTAAAAATTCTTGGTCGCTACAAACTTACCCCCTTAAAATAATTTCGTCCTCGAAATTAATCTTACTTGATCTTATGATTTCTGAACACTTAATCAGAATCTCTTCTTCTTCTTCTTATGTAGCATCATCGCTACCATATTTAACCCAACCATATTTAACCCACTGGACTTTGACTAAATGCATCAATTTGTTTTCTTAAGACATGGACTTTTCTATCAATAATAGACATATGTCTACTCATAAATTCTTCTGAATCAAAATGAAAATTCCCAATCGTATGTGATATTTCATCATATCTTGTAGTATTCATGTAACTTGTCATTTATCATCGTATCATGTGACCTCAAATATTCGTATTAATATCTCTAAAATTTCAATAAATCTTTACTAACATATCATACCATAATAATTTGTCATTTCTTCTTATCACCAAATATCCCAAAATAATTAAAACGATTACCTGAATATTCTCTATGTAATATACCCAAACATGTTATTCACATATCAACATAATCATCAGTTTATCTTTCCAATATTTGTAACCCAAAATTTCTGCAAAATTCAATAAACAAATATCTCCCAAATAATTAAAATTCTTAACTCAAATATCATAACATTTCCCGTAAGGTATTCCTTTCACTTGCACAAACTTATTAATCCTGATTCAATACAGTCCTTATTTCACTTTCACGTATCCCCGTATTATTTCTATACCTTGATTATTATATCAAAATATCAGTACCCAAAATCCAAGAAAATATTCCATATCTCAAATCCCGTCATCATCAAATCTTCCTTTTATCAAGAAATTAAACGGCGCATAAACTCTTGTTCCCTCTTTTCCATTATTCTATTCCGCGCTTTCTTGCTGGAATCAATATCGCGCGGATTCCCTCCGATCCTTAATGCTTTTAAATAGTTCATGCTGGGAAGAGGTTAGATCCATCAAAAACATGGATATCATTCTTACAAACATTCGCAAGTATTATTCCAGTCTTCCAATGAATGATCTGAGGAAAATTTATCGAATAAGACTCGAAAGATTGAGGTTGCTGATGGCTCATGGTGTTTCAGAAGATGTTCGCTGGTTGATCGAAGCAAAGGTTCGACTATCTGGTGAATTACCTATGACATTTCCAAAGCACATGCCTGGTTTAGGCAAAAGCACCTTCGCAAAGAAACGAAGAGCAAAAAGGCTGAATGGTTGCTACAAATGTGCTCGTTGGAACTGTGATACTCGTTGCAAAACAGTAGGATATTCTTCTACTAATCGGGATGATAAAATCAAATTCATAAAGGGTGGACTGAGTAAGGAGTCTTTGGATGATATTCGACTGACTCTTGAGACGCACCCAAGTGGTTATGTGCAACGTGAACTTCTCTCCTTATACGCTCAGTTTAACGAGGACAAAAATCGTTATAGTCTCCAAAATATAATAGCAAAAGATCCTGTTTGCCAGTCTGTTTTACAAAATGAGGCTTCTGGCAGTTCAACAATGATATAAGGTAAATCTCTTGATACACATTTAAAATATTTTGCTGTTTTCTTTCACGCGTTTTGGAA
Organism: Ligustrum vulgare; assembly: GCA_963555705.1. NCBI lineage: Eukaryota > Viridiplantae > Streptophyta > Magnoliopsida > Lamiales > Oleaceae > Ligustrum > Ligustrum vulgare. Next base: position 72,206,287 of record OY743168.1, on the reverse strand, counting down.
ATAAAATATATTTTTCTTTCTCGAGTTTTGATAAAGCTGGAAATAAATCACCGAAAGGTGATATCTTTGGTAAAACAGTCAAAAGTTGGCCGATTTTGTCAAAAGTAAATCTTTACTTTTTCATAATCAATCAAAAACAGTAAATTTTTTCGGCTTTAAATAGCCAAACATATTTCATAGTTCAGGCATCCCAAAATCACATCTTCTTCGTAAGTTTTCTCTTCTATACTATCAAAGATGGAAGCACCAAAACTTCGACAGATCAAAACTATTTGTGTATTTTTTGGATCAAAAGTGGGGAAAGGCTTCAGTTATCTAGAAGCGGCCGTAGATCTTGGAAAGAAACTGGGGGAAAAAGGTATCACTCTTGTGTATGGGGGTGGTAGCAGTGGTCTAATGGGTTGTGTTTCCCAATCTGCTCTTGCAGAGAAATCAAAAGTAATCGGTGTCATACCTGTCCCTTTGGTAGATGTTGCAGGCAAAACACGAGGGCATGAAGTTCAAACCTTATCCATCCATGAACGCATAACTTGTATGCTATATGGTTCTGATGCCTTTATAGCCCTGCCCGGAGGTTTTGGTACCTTAGAAGAAATCTTTAACATTACCTCGTGGGCTCAACTAGATCTCCATACTAAGCCTATTGGGCTTCTGAATGTTAACAATTTCTTTGATGGTTTGTTAACCTTTCTTGATTATGCTGTGGAACAGGGATTCATCTCTCCATTTTCCAGAAGGCTTCTTATTTCTGCTCCTACTATTGATGAACTACTGGATAAGCTGCAGTCATATATCTCAATACAAGATCCAGCAGGGGTTAAGATAGATTGGTCGCAAGGAAGGGGAATCAAGCGAAAATGGAGTCCGGTTAATGTAAACTTAACTTTATGAATCTTAGAATAGGTGGGGGTAGAGTACGGAGTATTCTTACTCTCGAGACACCCCTCTAATTTCCTAGGATTTCCTTAATGTTTAAATCTTGTGTGTACCTCAAAGGTTCCAGGTGGTAGATTACGGAGTATTCTTACTCTCGAAACACACCTCTTTGAAGGTTTCTTTATTTCCTCAAAAGGTCAGAGGTGGTAGGATACGGCTACTCCGGAAACACATCTCTCAATTTGAGGAATTTCCCATGTTGCTTTCTTTTGCTTTTGCGTGTTTCATGTATTTCTTTTCCAGTGTGACTCTTTGTATGTTCTCCTTATGAGAAAATAATAAAATCTCTGCTATCATCTACTAAATCTCGTTTGTGATGTAAATGAACTTGCATGTCTAACCTTAATTCCTTTAGTGGATGCTTATCATATCATGCTCTTAATTCCAAATGATAAAATTCTGGACAAAGTCTCCCTTGTAATTTGGACTTATCCCAAACCATAAGCATACTTCATAACTCACAATAATAAATAACTCCACATTTGATCACAACGATCTAAAAATATTGAAAACGATTCCAACACTTCAATATCATCAAAAAAATATCCCATAATTCAATTCATAATTCCTCAACATAACAATTTCAAATCATATTTTTCAATATCACAATATCACTTCCTTCCATACCTTAATTGGCTCAAAAGATTACTCATACTTATATTTATAAGTCATAAATCATATTCCCAAAATTTAATCACAAGGCCAAAGTTCATAATAAATTTCTCTTCAATATAGAGGCATAATTCACTTACTCAACATAATATCCATTACTTAATTCCCAATAACCAAATCTTTAAATCTCTAACTTCATAATGCTTCTCATAAAAGTCTCATTAAAACCACTTATAATCTTAACATCTCATAAAACTTCATAAAATTGGCTCGCTATTTCTCATTAAATCTAAATGATAGATAATCTGAACATATTTCTAATCATTTCTGTTGACTTCTCATACTTAGTGTCATGTCTAAAATCAATTATGCAAAGTCCATTTAAGGTTCATCATTTCTAAACTCAAGGACAACAATTATTTTGAAAATCATTCTTAAGTCATATTATTCCCATTATGCTCAACACCCGTTCTTTTTCTTTCTTTTCTTTCCGAATTTTTTTTTTTTTCAGAATTGAAACTTGAAGAGTGGTACCAATAATCATCCACAGTTTTTCCTTGCTTTTAAGCAAAGGTAGTGATAAAGGGATAAATTATTGAACCGAAAATTGAAACTTGAAGAGGAAGTACTAATAACCATCCACAGTTTTTCCCTTGTTTTTACACAAAGGTAGTGATAAAGGGATAAATTATTGTACGAATTCATTATTAATTTTGTTTGTTTAATATATTATTCCATATATTTTGGACAAAAGTTACAACCCAACTTAATTTCTAATTGAGTCAATCTTACTAAGCTTAATATGCACCAAAATTCATATAAATATCCTCTCTGTCTCATGATTCTACATTGAAAAGAATAAAAAAACCGAGTTTTCTATCAATTTATATCATACTTGACATGTATATTATGTGTAACACATAAAGATTCATAACATATGAAGATTTCATACTTAACATGTCTTAATAAAATCGTAAATGACTTGCAAAGTATATAACATACCTGGTTCGAGGAGTCAATACGTGGAGAGTGACATAGTAGAGTGATGAGTTAAAATATTTCATATAATCTTATTTTCCTTTAATCAACAATAATTTAATGTGGTTGTATCCAAATCAACATTTTCTTGAATCATAATTCCTAATTAATCACAGTCTTCAAAACAAATCCAATATCGATATAGTAATTATCTCCCCATCAATAATTAATAACTTAACCCAAATAAAATTTATCGTCAAATCTTATTTTTCCTTTAGTCCCCGAACTTCTAGAAATTTATCAAAGACATCAATATAAACATCATATCACTAACTAATTATATTCCATAAAATTTTCAAGACATTACAAACTCCCTTGCTTAAAATGAATTTTGTCCTTGAAATTCGCACATCAAATTTCATCATGCTTTTCAAAATCATAACCATACTTGACATGTGAAAATTCAATTTTTTTTTTATAATGAATAGTGATTTCGTTCACTGTTCATCATGAATAGCACGTCGTTTTACTGTTCACGTGAATAGTGATTTTTTTTTTTTTTTTTTTTTATTAAAGAAATAAAATTTCAAAAATCTACAGAATCGTTTTTAAAACTCTTTTCTCTGATACCAACTGTGACGACCCGAATTCTCTTCCATTCGAGTGCCACTAAAAGTGACTCATATCATATTATCGAGACTTAAATAGTAATGTAAAATTATTCAAAAGAATAATTAGAATCCCATAATTTTATTTGTGAATAAAAATAGAACATAATTTTCTTACATAAAGTTCAACATAATTATCTCATCAATCTTAACCACTTTTGCCACTTCCATGTTGACCGCCTCGAACCTTCAATTATCTGAAAATGGTAAATATCGTGGAGTGAGATTTATAAAATTCCAGTAAGTATACCAATCATAAATTTTCTTTTGAAAGCATATGGATCATTTTCATCATAACATAGGATAGGATCGAAATACTCATAAACATAGGGAGACACAAGAATTTTACCGAACTTAAATGGCAAGAATTCTTATGTGTAGCGCTACTAAACTCCGGTCCCCTTAGCATAATCATAAACATATCATATGGAACCCATAACAATCTTGTGAGATTGATTTCATAGCAATGATCCAAACATTTTCATAAAAACATAAGATATACTTACTTGTCATAAAAACATACTTACTTTTCATAAAAACATAAGGTGTATTTACCTTTCATAAAAACATACTTACTTTTCATAAAAACATAAGATATACTTACTTGTCATAAAAACATACTTACTTTTCATAAAAACATAAGGTGTATTTACCTTTCATAAAAACATACTTACTTTTCATAAAAACATAAGATATACTTGTCATAAAAACATACTTACTTTTCATAAAAACATACTTACTTTTCATAAAAACATAAGGTGTATTTACCTTTCATAAAAACATACTTACTTTTCATAAAAACATAAGATATACTTACCTTTTAAAAGATTAAAATGAAGTGTAGTAGTAAATGGACCAAAACTTTCTTGACCACCTTGAATTTCTCTTACTTGTGGATTTTGTCAAGAGATTGGAAATAAGTGTAGAGTTGTGTGTAAAAGAGATGGGTTTAAATAGATGTATAAAGTTGGCATATTGTAAACATAATCATTCAATTCTATAAATTTTAACACATCATTTTCTTAAAGTAAAGCACCATTCATATACTTTTCCATATTTATACAAATAATATGCTCTTCATGATTATATATAATGGAGTCTATCAATTATTCATATACTTTTCCATATTTATACAATTATTATGCTCTTCATGATTATATATAATGGAGTATATAAATCATTCATATACTTTTCCATATTTATACAAATATTATGCTCTTCATGATTACATATAATGGAGTCTTATCAATCATTCATATACTTTTCCATATTTATACAAATATTATGCTCTTCATGTTTATATATAATGGAGTATATAATTCATTCATATACTTTTCCATATTTATACAAATATTATGCTCTTCATGATTACATATAATGGAGTCTTATCAATCATTCATATATTTTTCCATATTTATACAAATATTATGCTCTTCATGTTTATATATAATGGAGTATATAATTCATTCATATACTTTTCTATATTTATACAAATATTATGCTCTTCATGATTACATATAATGGAGTCTATCAACCATTCATATACTTTTCCATATTTATTAAATTAAGATTCTCATAATTATTATATATAATGGAACCTCTCATGCTTGCATATATTTTCTTAATTTCAATAATAAAAATAATTTTTGTATAAATAAATATTGGGATAACATTGAATTAAGTACTTGGACTTAATATACTTTAAATCAAGAGAATGGAAATATTTTTAGAAATTCGGAATTTAATTTAAAATCGAACGATCTCGATTATTTCTTGATTTGGCTATACGAATACGTCGTGGCGTTAACTTAATAAAAATGGGTGAAATAGTAGCGACACGATTTTCTATTAAAATAATTATTAATCGCGTAAAAATTCTTGGTCGCTGCATATACACACTCTCTCTCTCTATATTTCTTACATGCATATACACACAAATATACAAAAAAGTAAAAATCCTAAAACCCACACTCATTTCATCTCATCTCTTCTCAAAGAAAAGAAAAGAAGGAATCGCAACAATATTGCAGCAGGAAGGTATGCTTCATTTATTTATTTATTTATTTTTTTGTATATTATCGTCCATATGTTAATGCTTAAAATTTTTATTGTCCCTAGAAACAAAAGAAAAGAAACATCCACTCACTCACTGTTCCTCCCTCCCTCGCACTCATCATCTCAAAGAAGAGAGAAAAAATTAAGAACAGCAACGATGGCGACGATGGAGGAAGGGTAAGTTTAAAATCTTAAGCTTCATTTATTTATTTTTTTAATATTATCCCCCATACGTTTCATTTATTTATTTTCTGCATGCATATATTCACACACACTCTCTCTCTGCAGTCTGTACTCTCTCTCTCTCTCTCTCTCTCTGCAGTCTATATTTTTCTACGTGCACATACACACTCTCTCTCTCTCTCTCTATATTTTCTACATGCATATACACACATATATACAAAAAAGTAAAAATCCTAAAACCCACACTCATTTCATCTCATCTCTTCTCAAAGAAAAGAAAAGAAGGAATCGCAACAATATTGCAGCAGGAAGGGTAAGCTTCATTTATTTATTTATTTATTTTTTTGTATATTATCGTCCATATGTTAATGCTTAAAATTTTTATAGTCCCTAGAAACAAAAGAAAAGAAACATCCACTCACTCACTGTTCCTCCCTCCCTCGCACTCATCATCTCAAAGAAGAGAGAAGAAATTAAGAACATCAACGATGGAGGAAGGGTAAGTTTACAATCTTAAGCTTGATTTATTTATTTTTCTAATATTATCCTCCATACAATTCATTTACTTATTTTCTGCATGCATATATTCACACACACTCTCTCTCTGCAGTCTGTACTCTCTCTCTCTCTCTCTCTCTCTCTGCAGTCTATATTTTTCTACATGCATATACACACTCTCTCTCTATATTTTCTACATGCATATACACACATATATACAAAAAAGTAAAAATCCTAAAACCCACACTCATTTCATCTCATCTCTTCTCCAAGAAAAGAAAAGAAGGAATCGCAACAATATTGCAGCAAGAAGGGTAAGCTTCATTTATTTATTTATTTATTTATTTTTTTGTATATTATCGACCATATGTTAATGCTTAAAATTTTTATTGTCCCTAGAAACAAAAGAAAAGAAACATCCACTCACTCACTGTTCCTCCCTCCCTCGCACTCATCATCTCAAAGAAGAGAGAAGAAATTAAGAACAACAACGATGGCAACGATGGAGGAAGGGTAAGTTTACAATCTTAAGCTTCATTTATTTATTTTTTTAATACTATCCTCCATACATTTCATTTATTTATTTTCTGCATGCATATATTCACACACACTCTCTCTCTGCAGTCTGTACTCTCTCTCTCTCTCTCTGCAGTCTACATTTTTCTACGTGCGTATACACTCTCTCTCTCTCTCTCTATATATATTTTCTACGTGCATATACACACATATATACAAAAATTTAAAAATCCTAAAACCCACACTCATTTCATCTCATCTCTTCTCAAAGAAAAGAAAAGAAGGAATCGCAACAATATTGCAGCAGGAAGGGTAAGCTTCATTTATTTATTTATTTATTTTTTTGTATATTATCGTCCATATGTTAATGCTTAAAATATTTATAGTCCCTAGAAACAAAAGAAAAGAAACATCCACTCACTCACTGTTCCTCCCTCCCTCGCACTCATCATCTCAAAGAAGAGAGAAGAAATTAAGAACAGCAACGATGGCGACGATGGAGGAAGGGTAAGTTTAAAATCTTAAGCTTCATTTATTTATTTTTTTAATATTATCCCCCATACGTTTCATTTATTTATTTTCTGCATGCATATATTCACAAACACTCTCTCTCTGCAGTCTGTACTCTCTCTCTCTCTCTCTCTCTCTCTCTGCAGTCTATATTTTTCTACGTGCATATACACACTCTCTCTCTCTCTCTATATATTTTCTACATGCATATACACACATATATACAAAAAAGTAAAAATCCTAAAACCCACACTCATTTCATCTCATCTCTTCTCCAAGAAAAGAAAAGAAGGAATCGCAACAATATTGCAGCAGGAAGGGTAAGCTTCATTTATTTATTTATTTATTTTTTTGTATATTATCGTCCATATGTTAATGCTTAAAATTTTTATAGTCCCTAGAAACAAAAGAAAAGAAACATCCAATCACTCACTGTTCCTCCCTCCCTCTCACTCATCATCTCAAATAAGAGAGAAGAAATTAAGAACAGCAACGATGACAACGATGGAGGAAGGGTAAGTTTACAATCTTAAGCTTCATTTATTTATTTTTTTAATATTATCCTCCATACATTTCATTTATTTATTTTCTGCATGCATATATTCACACACACTCTCTCTCTGCAGTCTGTACTCTCTCTCTCTATCTCTCTGCAGTCTGTACTCTCTCTCTCTCTCTCTCTGCAGTCTATATTTTTTTACGTGCATATACACTCTCTCTCTCTCTCTCTCTCTCTCTCTCTCTCTCTCTCTATTTTCTACGTGCACATACACACATATATACAAAAAAGTAAAAATCCTAAAACCCACACTCATTTCATCTCATCTCTTCTCAAAGAAAAGAAAAGAAGGAATCGCAATAATATTGCAGCAGGAAGGGTAAGTTTCATTTATTTATTTATTTATTTTTTTGTATATTATCGTCCATATGTTAATGCTTAAAATTTTTATAGTCCCTAGAAACAAAAGAAAAGAAACATCCACTCACTCACCGTTCCTCCCTCCCTCGCACTCATCATCTCAAAGAAGAGAGAAGAAATTAAGAACAGCAACGGTGGCGACGATGGAGGAAGGGTAAGTTTAAAATCTTAAGCTTCATTTATTTATTTTTTTAATATTATCCCCCATACGTTTCATTTATTTATTTTCTGCATGCATATATTCACACACACTCTCTCTCTGCAGTCTGTACTCTCACTCTCTCTCTCTCTCTGCAGTCTATATTTTTCTTCGTGCATATACACTCTCTCTCTCTCTTTATATTTTCTACCTGCATATACACACATATATACAAAAAAGTAAAAATCCTGAAACCCACACTCATTTCATCTCATCTCTTCTCAAAGAAACGAAAAGAAGGAATCGCAAGAATATTGCAGTAGGAAGGGTAAGCTTCATTTATTTATTTATTTATTTTTTTTATATTTTCGTCCATATGTTAATGCTTAAAATTTTTATAGTCCCTAGAAACAAAAGAAAAGAAACATCCACTCACTCACTGTTCCTCCATCCCTCGCACTCATCATCTCAAAGAAGAGAGAAGAAATTAAGAACAGCAACGATGGCAACAATGGAGGAAGGGTAAGTTTAGAATCTTAAGCTTCATTTATTTATTTTTTTAATATTATCCCCCATACGTTTCATTTATTTATTTTCTGCATGCATATATTCACACACACTCTCTCTCTGCAGTCTGTACTCTCTCTCTCTCTATCTCTCTGCAGTCTATATTTTTCTACGTGAATATACACACTCTCTCTCTCTTTATATTTTCTACCTGCATATACACACATATATACAAAAAAGTAAAAATCCTAAAACCCACACTCATTTCATCTCATCTCTTCTCAAAGAAAAGAAAAGAAGGAATCGCAAGAATATTGCATTAGGAAGGGTAAGCTTCAGTTATTTATTTATTTATTTATTTTTTATATTATCGTCCATATGTTAATGCTTAAAATTTTTATAGTCCGTATAAACAAAAGAAAAGAAACATCCACTCACTCACTGTTCCTCCCTCCCTCGCACTCATCATCTCAAAGAAGAGAGAAGAAATTAAGAACAGCAACGATGGCGACGATGGAGGAAGGGTAAGTTTAAAATCTTAAGCTTCATTTATTTATTTTTTTAATATTATCCCCCATACGTTTCATTTATTTATTTTATGCATGCATATATTCACACACACTCTCTCTCTGCAGTCTGTACTCTCTCTCTCTATCTCTCTGCAGTCTATATTTTTCTACGTGCATATACACACTCTCTCTCTCTTTATATTTTCTACCTGCATATAGACACATATATACAAAAAAGTAAAAATCCTAAAACCCACACTCATTTCATCTCATTTCTTCTCAAAGAAAAGAAAAGAAGGAATCGCAAGAATATTGCAGTAGGAAGGGTAAGCTTCATTTATTTATTTATTTATTTTTTTTTATATTATCGTCCATATGTTAATGCTTAAAATTTTTATTGTCCCTAGAAACAAAAGAAAAGAAACATCCACTCACTCACTGTTACTCCCTCCCTCGCACTCGTCATCTTAAAGAAGAGAGAAGAAATTAAGAACAGCAACGATGGCAACGATGGAGGAAGGGTAAGTTTACAATCTTAAGCTTCATTTTTTTTTTTTAATATTATCCCCCATACGTTTCATTTATTTATTTTCTGCATGCATATATTCACACACACTCTCTCTCTGCAGTCTGTACTCTCTCTCTCTCTCTCTGCAGTCTATATTTTTCTACGTGCATATACACACTCTCTCTCTCTCTCTTTATATTTTCTACCTGCATATGCACACATATATACAAAAAAGTAAAAATACTAAAACCCACACTCATTTCATCTCATCTCTTCTCAAAGAAAAGAAAAGAAGGAATCGCAAGAATATTGCAGTAGGAAGGGTAAGCTTCGTTTATTTATTTATTTATTTATTTTTTTATATTATCGTCCATATGTTAATGCTTAAAATTTTTATTGTCCCTAGAAACAAAAGAAAAGAAATATCCACTCACTCACTGTTCCTCCCTCCCTCGCACTCATCATCTTAAAGAAGAGAGAAGAAATTAAGAACAGCAACGATGGCAACGATGGAGGAAGGGTAAGTTTACAATCTTAAGATTCATTTATTTATTTTTTTAATATTATCCCCCATACGTTTCATTTATTTATTTTCTGCATGCATATATTCACACACACTCTCTCTCTCTGCAGTCTGTACTCTCTCTCTCTCTATCTCTCTGCAGTCTATATTTTTCTACGTGCATATACACACTCTCTCTCTCTTTATATTTTCTACCTGCATATACACACATATATACAAAAAAGTAAAAATCCTAAAACCCACACTCATTTCATCTCATCTCTTCTCAAAGAAAAGAAAAGAAGGAATCGCAAGAATATTGCATTAGGAAGGGTAAGCTTCATTTATTTATTTATTTATTTATTTATTTTTTATATTATCGTCCATATGTTAATGCTTAAAATTTTTATTGTCCCTAGAAACAAAAGAAAAGAAACATCCACTCACTCACTGTTCCTCCCTCCCTCGCACTCATCATCTTAAAGAAGAGAGAAGAAATTAAGAACAGCAACGATGGCAACGATGGAGGAAGGGTAAGTTTACAATCTTAAGATTCATTTATTTATTTTTTTAATATTATCCCCCATACGTTTCATTTATTTATTTTCTGCATGCATATATTCACACACACTCTCTCTGCAGTCTGTACTCTCTCTCTCTCTCTCTCTCTCTCTCTGCAGTCTATATTTTTCTACGTGCATATACACAGTCTCTCTCTCTTTATATTTTCTACCTGCATATACACACATATATACAAAAAAGTAAAAATCCTAAAACCCACACTCATTTCATCTCATCTCTTCTCAAAGAAAAGAAAAGAAGGAATCGCAATTATATTGCAGTAGGAAGGGTAAGCTTCATTTATTTATTTATTTTTTTTTTTTTATATTATCGTCCATATGTTAATGCTTAAAATTTTTATTGTCCCTAGAAACAAAAGAAAAGAAACATCCACTCACTCACTGTTACTCCCTCCCTCGCACTCGTCATCTTAAAGAAGAGAGAAGAAATTAAGAACAGCAACGATGGCAACGATGGAGGAAGGGTAAGTTTACAATCTTAAGCTTCATTTTTTTTTTTTTTTAATATTATCCCCCATACGTTTCATTTATTTATTTTCTGCATGCATATATTCACACACACTCTCTCTCTGCAGTCTGTACTCTCTCTCTCTCTCTCTCTGCAGTCTATATTTTTCTACGTGCATATACACACTCTCTCTCTCTCTTTATATTTTCTACCTGCATATACACACATATATACAAAAAAGTAAAAATACTAAAACCCACACTCATTTCATCTCATATCTTCTCAAAGAAAAGAAAAGAAGGAATCGAGAGAATATTGCAGTAGGAAGGGTAAGCTTCATTTATTTATTTATTTATTTATTTTTTTATATTATCGTCCATATGTTAATGCTTAAAATTTTTATTGTCCCTAGAAACATCCACTCACTCACTGTTCCTCCCTCCCTCGCACTCATCATCTTAAAGAAGAGAGAAGAAATTAAGAACAGCAACGATGGCAACGATGGAGGAAGGGTAAGTTTACAATCTTAAGATTCATTTATTTATTTTTTTAATATTATCCCCCATAGGTTTCATTTATTTATTTTCTGCATGCATATATTCACACACACTCTCTCTCTACAGTCTGTACTCTCTCTCTCTCTCTGCAGTCTATATTTTTCTACGTGCATATACACACTCTCTCTCTCTTTATATTTTCTACCTGCATATACACACATATATACAAAAAAGTAAAAATCCTAAAACCCACACTCATTTCATCTCATCTCTTCTCAAAGAAAAGAAAAGAAGGAATCGCAAGAATATTGCAGTAGGAAGGGTAAGCTTCATTTATTTATTTATTTTTTTTTTTTTATATTATCGTCCATATGTTAATGTTTAAAATTTTTATTGTCCCTAGAAACAAAAGAAAAGAAACATCCACTCACTCACTGTTCCTCCCTCCCTAGCACTCATCATCTTAAAGAAGAGAGAAGAAATTAAGAACAGCAACGATGGCAACGATGGAGGAAGGGTAAGTTTACAATCTTAAGCTTCATTTATTTATTTTTTTAATATTATCCTCCATACATTTCATTTATTTATTTTCTGCATGCATATATTCACACACACTCTCTCTCTGCAGTCTGTACTCTCTCTCTCTCTCTGCAGTCTATATTTTTCTACGTGCATATACACACTCACTCTCTCTCTCTATATTATCTACATGCATATACACACATATACAAAAAAGTAAAAATCCTAAAACCCACACTCATTTCATCTCATCTCTTCTCAAAGAAAAAAAAAGAAGGAATCGCAACAATATTGCAGCAGGAAGGGTAAGCTTCATTTATTTAATTATTTATTTTTTTGTATATTATCGTCCATATGTTAATGCTTAAAATTTTTATTGTCCCTAGAAACAAAAGAAAAGAAACATCCACTCACTCACTGTTCCTCCCTCCCTCGCACTCATCATCTCAAAGAAGAGAGAAGAAATTAAGAACAGCAACGATGGCAACGATGGAGGAAGGGTAAGTTTACAATCTTAAGCTTCATTTATTTTTTTTTTTAATATTATCCTCCATACATTTCATTTATTTATTTTCTGCATGCATATATTCACACTCTCTCTCTCTCTCTCTCTCTCTCTCTCTCTCTGCAGTCTATATTTTTCTACGTGCATATACACACTCACTCTCTCTCTCTATATTATCTACATGCATATACACACATATATAATAAAAAGTAAAAATCCTAAAACCCACACTCATTTCATCTCATCTCTTCTCAAAGAAAAGAAAAGAAGGAATCGCAACAATATTGCAGCAGGAAGGGTAAGCTTCATTTATTTATTTATTTATTTATTTGTATATTATCGTCCATATGTTAATGCTTAAAATTTTTATAGTCCCTAGAAACAAAAGAAGAGAAACATCCACTCACTCACTGTTCCTCCCTCCCTCGCACTCATCATCTCAAAGAAGAGAGAAGAAATTAAGAACTGCAACGATGGCAACGATGGAGGAAGGGTAAGTTTACAATCTTAAGCTTCATTTTTTTTTTTTTTAATATTATCCTCCATACATTTCATTTATTTATTTTCTGCATGCATATATTCACACACACTCTCTCTCTGCATTCTGTACTCTCTCTCTCTCTCTACATTCCATATTTTTCTACGTGCATATACACACACTCTATCTCTCTATATTTTCTACATGCATATATACACATATATACAAAAAAGGTAAAAATCCTAAAACCCACACTCATTTCATCTCATCTCTTCTCAAAGAAAAGAAAAGAAGGAATCGCAACAATATTGCAGCAGGAAGGGTAAGCTTCATTTATTTATTTATTTATTTTTTTGTATATTATCGTCCATATGTTAATGCTTAAAATTTTTATAGTCCCTAGAAACAAAAGAAAAGAAACATCCACTCACTCACTGTTCCTCCCTCCCTCGCACTAATCATCTCAAAGAAGAGAGAAGAAATTAAGAACAACAACGATGGAAACGATGGAGGAAGGGTAAGTTTACAATCTTAAGCTTCATTTATTTATTTTTTTAATATTATCCTCCATACATTTCATTTATTTATTTTCTGCATGCATATATTCACACTCTCTCTCTCTCTGCATTCTGTACTCTCTCTCTCTCTCTACAGTCTATATTTTTCTACGTGCATACACACACACACTCTCTCTCTCTCTCTCTCTCTCTATTTTCTACATGCATATACACACATATATACAAAAAATTAAAAATCCTAAAACCCACACTCATTTCATCTCATCTCTTCTCAAAGAACAGAAAAGATGGAATCGCAACAACATTGCAGCAGGAAGGGTAAGCTTCATTTATTTATTTATTTATTTTTTTGTATATTATCGTCCATATGTTAATGCTTAAAATTTTTATTGTCCCTAGAAATAAAAAAAAAAGAAACATCCACTCACTCACTGTTCCTCCCTCCCTCGCACTCATCATCTCAAAGAAGAGAGAAGAAATTAAGAACTGCAACGATGGAAACAATGGAGGAAGGGTAAGTTTACAATCTTAAGCTTCATTTATTTATTTTTTTAATATAATCCCCCATACATTTCATTTATTTATTTTCTGCGTGCATATATTCACACACACACTCTCTCTCTCTCTCTCCCAGCAGTCTATATTTTTCTACGTGCATATACTCTCTCTCTCTCTCTCTCTCTCTCTCTCTATATTATCTACATGCATATACACACATATATAAAAAAAAGTAAAAATCCTAAAACCCACACTCATTTCATATCATCTCTTCTCAAAGAAAAGAAAAGAAGGAATCGCAACAATATTGCAGCAGGAAGGGTAAGCTTCATTTATTTATTTATTTATTTTTTTTATATTATCGTCCATATGTTAATGCTTAAAATTTTTATTGTCCCTAGAAATAAAAAAAAAAGAAACATCCACTCACTCACTGTTCCTCCCTCCCTCGCACTCATCATCTCAAAGAAGAGAGAAGAAATTAAGAACTGCAACGATGGCAACGATGGAGGAAGGGTAAGTTTACAATCTAAAGCTTCATTTATTTATTTTTTTAATATTATCCTCCAGACATTTCATTTATTTATTTTCAGAAAGAAATATATTCACACGCACTCTCTCTCTGCATTCTGTACTCTCTCTCTCTCTCTCTACATTCCATATTTTTCTACGTGCATATACACACTCTCTCTTTCTCTCTATATTTTCTACATGCATATACACACATATATACAAAAAAGTAAAAATCCTAAAACCCACACTCATTTCATCTCATCTCTTCTCAAAGAAAAGAAAAGATGGAATCGCAACAATATTGCAGCAGGAAGGGTAAGCTTCATTTATTTATTTATTTATTTATTTTTGTATATTATCGTGCATATGTTAATGCTTAAAATTTTTATAGTCCCTAGAAACAAAAGAAAAGAAACATCCACCCACTCACTGTTCCTCCCTCCCTCGCACTCATCATCTCAAAGAAGAGAGAAGAAATTAAGAACAACAACGATGGCAACGATGGAGGAAGGGTAAGTTTACAATCTCAAGCTTCATTTATTTATTTTTTTAATATTATCCTCCATACATTTCATTTATTTATTTTCTGCATGCATATATCACACACACTCTCTCTCTGCAATCTGTACTCTCTCTCTCTCTCTCTCTCTACAGTCTATATTTTTCTACATGCATATACACACTATCTCTCTATATTTTCTACATGCATATACACACATATATAAAAAAAAGAAAAATCCTAAAACCCACACTCATTTCATCTCATCTCTTCTCAAATAAAAGAAAAGAAGGAATCGCAACAATATTGCATATACACACACACTCTCTGCATTCTGTACTCTCTCTCTCTCTCTACAGTCTATATTTTTCTACGTGCATACACACACACACTCTCTCTCTCTCTCTCTCTCTATTTTCTACATGCATATACACACATATATACAAAAAATTAAAAATCCTAAAACCCACACTCATTTCATCTCATCTCTTCTCAAAGAACAGAAAAGATGGAATCGCAACAACATTGCAGCAGGAAGGGTAAGCTTCATTTATTTATTTATTTATTTTTTTGTATATTATCGTCCATATGTTAATGCTTAAAATTTTTATTGTCCCTAGAAATAAAAAAAAAAGAAACATCCACTCACTCACTGTTCCTCCCTCCCTCGCACTCATCATCTCAAAGAAGAGAGAAGAAATTAAGAACTGCAACGATGGAAACAATGGAGGAAGGGTAAGTTTACAATCTTAAGCTTCATTTATTTATTTTTTTAATATAATCCCCCATACATTTCATTTATTTATTTTCTGCGTGCATATATTCACACACACACTCTCTCTCTCTCTCCCAGCAGTCTATATTTTTCTACGTGCATATACTCTCTCTCTCTCTCTCTCTCTATATTTTCTACATGCATATACACACATATATAAAAAAAAGAAAAATCCTAAAACCCACACTCATTTCATCTCATCTCTTCTCAAATAAAAGAAAAGAAGGAATCGCAACAATATTGCAGCAGGAACGGTAAGCTTCATTTATTTATTTATTTATTTATTTGTATATTATCGTCCATATGTTAATGCTTAAAATTTTTATAGTCCCTAGAAACAAAAGAAAAGAAACATCCACTCACTCACTGTTCCTCCCTCCCTCGCACTCATAATCTCAAAGAAGAGAGAAGAAATTAAGAACTGCAACGATGGCAACGATGGAGGAAGGGTAAGTTTACAATCTTAAGCTTCATTTATTTATTTTTTGAATATTATCCTCCATACATTTCATTTATTTATTTTCTGCATGCATATATTCACACACACACTCTCTGTAGTCTGTACTCTCTCTCTCTCTCTCTCTCTGCAGTCTATATTTTTCTACGTGGATATACACACTCTCTCTCTCTCTCTATATTTTCCACATGCATATACACACATATATACAACAAAGTAAAAATCCTAAAACCCACACTCATTTCATCTCATCTCTTCTCAAAGAAACGAAAAGAAGGAATCGCAACAATATTGCAGTGGGAAGGGTAAGCTTCATTTATTTATTTATTTATTTTTTTGTATATTATCGTCCATATGTTAATGCTTAAAATTTTTATAGTCCCTAGAAACAAAAGAAAAGAAACATCCACTCACTCACTGTTCCTCCCTCCCTCGCACTCATCATCTCAAAGAAGAGAGAAGAAATTAAGAACTGCAACGATGGCAACGATGGAGGAAGGGTAAGTTTACAATCTTAAGCTTCATTTTTTTTTTTTTTAATATTATCCTCCATACATTTCATTTATTTATTTTCTGCATGCATATATTCACACACACTCTCTCTGCATTCTGTACTCTCTCTCTCTCTCTACAGTCTATATTTTTCTACGTGCATACACACACACACTCTCTCTCTCTCTCTCTCTCTCTATTTTCTACATGCATATACACACATATATACAAAAAATTAAAAATCCTAAAACCCACACTCATTTCATCTCATCTCTTCTCAAAGAACAGAAAAGATGGAATCGCAACAACATTGCAGCAGGAAGGGTAAGCTTCATTTATTTATTTATTTATTTTTTTGTATATTATCGTCCATATGTTAATGCTTAAAATTTTTATTGTCCCTAGAAATAAAAAAAAAAGAAACATCCACTCACTCACTGTTCCTCCCTCCCTCGCACTCATCATCTCAAAGAAGAGAGAAGAAATTAAGAACTGCAACGATGGAAACAATGGAGGAAGGGTAAGTTTACAATCTTAAGCTTCATTTATTTATTTTTTTAATATAATCCCCCATACATTTCATTTATTTATTTTCTGCGTGCATATATTCACACACACACTCTCTCTCTCTCTCTCCCAGCAGTCTATATTTTTCTACGTGCATATACTCTCTCTCTCTCTCTCTCTCTCTCTCTCTATATTATCTACATGCATATACACACATATATAAAAAAAAGTAAAAATCCTAAAACCCACACTCATTTCATATCATCTCTTCTCAAAGAAAAGAAAAGAAGGAATCGCAACAATATTGCAGCAGGAAGGGTAAGCTTCATTTATTTATTTATTTATTTTTTTTATATTATCGTCCATATGTTAATGCTTAAAATTTTTATTGTCCCTAGAAATAAAAAAAAAAGAAACATCCACTCACTCACTGTTCCTCCCTCCCTCGCACTCATCATCTCAAAGAAGAGAGAAGAAATTAAGAACTGCAACGATGGCAACGATGGAGGAAGGGTAAGTTTACAATCTAAAGCTTCATTTATTTATTTTTTTAATATTATCCTCCAGACATTTCATTTATTTATTTTCAGAAAGAAATATATTCACACGCACTCTCTCTCTGCATTCTGTACTCTCTCTCTCTCTCTCTACATTCCATATTTTTCTACGTGCATATACACACTCTCTCTTTCTCTCTATATTTTCTACATGCATATACACACATATATACAAAAAAGTAAAAATCCTAAAACCCACACTCATTTCATCTCATCTCTTCTCAAAGAAAAGAAAAGATGGAATCGCAACAATATTGCAGCAGGAAGGGTAAGCTTCATTTATTTATTTATTTATTTATTTTTGTATATTATCGTGCATATGTTAATGCTTAAAATTTTTATAGTCCCTAGAAACAAAAGAAAAGAAACATCCACCCACTCACTGTTCCTCCCTCCCTCGCACTCATCATCTCAAAGAAGAGAGAAGAAATTAAGAACAACAACGATGGCAACGATGGAGGAAGGGTAAGTTTACAATCTCAAGCTTCATTTATTTATTTTTTTAATATTATCCTCCATACATTTCATTTATTTATTTTCTGCATGCATATATCACACACACTCTCTCTCTGCAATCTGTACTCTCTCTCTCTCTCTCTCTCTACAGTCTATATTTTTCTACATGCATATACACACTATCTCTCTATATTTTCTACATGCATATACACACATATATAAAAAAAAGAAAAATCCTAAAACCCACACTCATTTCATCTCATCTCTTCTCAAATAAAAGAAAAGAAGGAATCGCAACAATATTGCATATACACACACACTCTCTGCATTCTGTACTCTCTCTCTCTCTCTACAGTCTATATTTTTCTACGTGCATACACACACACACACTCTCTCTCTCTCTCTCTCTATTTTCTACATGCATATACACACATATATACAAAAAATTAAAAATCCTAAAACCCACACTCATTTCATCTCATCTCTTCTCAAAGAACAGAAAAGATGGAATCGCAACAACATTGCAGCAGGAAGGGTAAGCTTCATTTATTTATTTATTTATTTTTTTGTATATTATCGTCCATATGTTAATGCTTAAAATTTTTATTGTCCCTAGAAATAAAAAAAAAAGAAACATCCACTCACTCACTGTTCCTCCCTCCCTCGCACTCATCATCTCAAAGAAGAGAGAAGAAATTAAGAACTGCAACGATGGAAACAATGGAGGAAGGGTAAGTTTACAATCTTAAGCTTCATTTATTTATTTTTTTAATATAATCCCCCATACATTTCATTTATTTATTTTCTGCGTGCATATATTCACACACACACTCTCTCTCTCTCTCCCAGCAGTCTATATTTTTCTACGTGCATATACTCTCTCTCTCTCTCTCTCTCTATATTTTCTACATGCATATACACACATATATAAAAAAAAGAAAAATCCTAAAACCCACACTCATTTCATCTCATCTCTTCTCAAATAAAAGAAAAGAAGGAATCGCAACAATATTGCAGCAGGAACGGTAAGCTTCATTTATTTATTTATTTATTTATTTGTATATTATCGTCCATATGTTAATGCTTAAAATTTTTATAGTCCCTAGAAACAAAAGAAAAGAAACATCCACTCACTCACTGTTCCTCCCTCCCTCGCACTCATAATCTCAAAGAAGAGAGAAGAAATTAAGAACTGCAACGATGGCAACGATGGAGGAAGGGTAAGTTTACAATCTTAAGCTTCATTTATTTATTTTTTGAATATTATCCTCCATACATTTCATTTATTTATTTTCTGCATGCATATATTCACACACACACTCTCTGTAGTCTGTACTCTCTCTCTCTCTCTCTCTCTGCAGTCTATATTTTTCTACGTGGATATACACACTCTCTCTCTCTCTCTATATTTTCCACATGCATATACACACATATATACAACAAAGTAAAAATCCTAAAACCCACACTCATTTCATCTCATCTCTTCTCAAAGAAACGAAAAGAAGGAATCGCAACAATATTGCAGTGGGAAGGGTAAGCTTCATTTATTTATTTATTTATTTTTTTGTATATTATCGTCCATATGTTAATGCTTAAAATTTTTATAGTCCCTAGAAACAAAAGAAAAGAAACATCCACTCACTCACTGTTCCTCCCTCCCTCGCACTCATCATCTCAAAGAAGAGAGAAGAAATTAAGAACTGCAACGATGGCAACGATGGAGGAAGGGTAAGTTTACAATCTTAAGCTTCATTTTTTTTTTTTTAATATTATCCTCCATACATTTCATTTATTTATTTTCTGCATGCATATATTCACACACACTCTCTCTGCATTCTGTACTCTCTCTCTCTCTCTACAGTCTATATTTTTCTACGTGCATATACACACACTCTCTCTATATTTTCTACATGCATATACACACATATATACAAAAAAGTAAAAATCCTAAAATCCACACTCATTTCATCTCATCTCTTCTCAAAGAAAAGAAAAGAAGGAATCTCAACAATATTGCAGTAGGAGGGTAAGCTTCATTTATTTATTTATTTATTTTTTTTTATATTATCGTCCATATGTTAATGTTTAAAATTTTTATTGTCCCTAGAAACAAAAGAAAAGAAACATCCACTCACTCACTGTTCCTCCCTCCCTAGCACTCATCATCTTAAAGAAGAGAGAAGAAATTAAGAACAGCAACGATGGCAACGATGGAGGAAGGGTAAGTTTACAATCTTAAGCTTCATTTATTTATTTTTTTAATATTATCCTCCATACATTTCATTTATTTATTTTCTGCATGCATATATTCACACACACTCTCTCTCTGCAGTCTGTACTCTCTCTCTCTCTCTCTCTGCAGTCTATATTTTTCTACGTGCATATACACACTCTCTCTTTATATTTTCTACATGCATATACACACATATACAAAAAAGTAAAAATCCTAAAACCCACACTCATTTCATCTCATCTCTTCTCAAAGAAAAAAAAAGAAGGAATCGCAACAATATTGCAGCAGGAAGGGTAAGCTTCATTTATTTAATTATTTATTTTTTTGTATATTATCGTCCATATGTTAATGCTTAAAATTTTTATTGTCCATAGAAACAAAAGAAAAGAAACATCCACTCACTCACTGTTCCTCCCTCCCTCGCACTCATCATCTCAAAGAAGAGAGAAGAAATTAAGAACAGCAACGATGGCAACGATGGAGGAAGGGTAAGTTTACAATCTTAAGCTTCATTTATTTATTTTTTTAATATTATCCTCCATACATTTCATTTATTTATTTTCTGCATGCATATATTCACACACACACTCTCTCTCTCTCTCTCTCTCTCTGCAGTCTATATTTTTCTACGTGCATATACACACTCACTCTCTCTCTCTATATTATCTACATGCATATACACACATATATAATAAAAAGTAAAAATCCTAAAACCCACACTCATTTCATCTCATCTCTTCTCAAAGAAAAGAAAAGAAGGAATCGCAACAATATTGCAGCAGGAAGGGTA
The DNA here is from genome assembly GCA_963555705.1 of Ligustrum vulgare. Taxonomy (NCBI): domain Eukaryota; kingdom Viridiplantae; phylum Streptophyta; class Magnoliopsida; order Lamiales; family Oleaceae; genus Ligustrum; species Ligustrum vulgare. Next base: position 72,184,924 of record OY743168.1, on the reverse strand, counting down.
AGCTTCATTTATTTATTTATTTATTTTTTTTATATTATCGTCCATATGTTAATGCTTAAAATTTTTATAGTCCCTAGAAACAAAAGAAAAGAAACATCCACTCACTCACTGTTCCTCCCTCCCTCGCACTCATCATCTCAAAGAAGAGAGAAGAAATTAAGAACTGCAACGATGGCAACGATGGAGGAAGGGTAAGTTTACAATCTTACGCTTCATTTTTTTTTTTTTTTAATATTGTCCTCCATACATTTCATTTATTTATTTTCTGCATGCATATATTCACACACACTCTCTCTCTGCATTCTGTACTCTCTCTCTCTCTCTCTACATTCCATATTTTTCTACGTGCATATACACACACTCTCTCTCTCTATATTTTCTACATGCATATATACACATATATACAAAAAAAGTAAAAATCCTAAAACCCACACTCATTTCATCTCATCTCTTCTCAAAGAAAAGAAAAGAAGGAATGGCAACAATATTGCAGCAGGAAGGGTAAGCTTCATTTATTTATTTATTTATTTTTTTGTATATTATCGTCCATATGTTAATGCTTAAAATTTTTATAGTCCCTAGAAACAAAAGAAAAGAAACATCCACTCACTCACTGTTCCTCCCTCCCTCGCACTCATCATCTCAAAGAAGAGAGAAGAAATTAAGAACAACAACGATGGAAACGATGGAGGAAGGGTAAGTTTACAATTTTAAGCTTCATTTATTTATTTTTTTAATATTATCCTCCATACATTTCATTTATTTATTTTCTGCATGCATATATTCACACACACTCTCTCTCTGCAATCTGTACTCTCTCTCTCTCTCTCTCTACAGTCTATATTTTTCTACGTGCATATACGCACACTCTCTCTCTCTCTCTCTCTCTCTATATTTTCTACATGCATATACACACATATATACAAAAAATTAAAAATCCTAAAACCCACACTCATTTCATCTCATCTCTTCTCAAAGAACAGAAAAGATGGAATCGCAACAACATTGCAGTAGGAAGGGTAAGCTTCATTTATTTATTTATTTATTTTTTTGTATATTATCGTCCATATGTTAATGCTTAAAATTTTTATTGTCCCTAGAAATAAAAAAAAAAGAAACATCCACTCACTCACTGTTCCTCCCTCCCTCGCACTCATCATCTCAAAGAAGAGAGAAGAAATTAAGAACTGCAACGATGGAAACAATGGAGGAAGGGTAAGTTTACAATCTTAAGCTTCATTTATTTATTTTTTTAATATAATCCCCCATACATTTCATTTATTTATTTTCTGCGTGCATATATTCACACACACACTCTCTCTCTCTCTCCCAGCAGTCTATATTTTTCTACGTGCATATACACACTCACTCTCTCTCTCTATATTATCTACATGCATATACACACGTATATAATAAAAAGTAAAAATCCTAAAACCCACACTCATTTCATCTCATCTCTTCTCAAAGAAAAGAAAAGAAGGAATCGCAACAATATTGCAGCAGGAAGGGTAAGCTTCATTTATTTATTTATTTTTTTTTTTTATATTATCGTCCATATGTTAATGCTTAAAATTTTTATAGTCCCTAGAAACAAAAGAAAAGAAACATCCACTCACTCACTGTTCCTCCCTCCCTAGCACTCATCATCTTAAAGAAGAGAGAAGAAATTAAGAACAGCAACGATGGCAACGATGGAGGAAGGGTAAGTTTACAATCTTAAGCTTCATTTATTTATTTTTTTAATATTATCCTCCATACATTTCATTTATTTATTTTCTGCATGCATATATTCACACACACTCTCTCTGCATTCTGTACTCTCTCTCTCTCTCTCTACAGTCTATATTTTTCTACGTGCATATACACACACTCTCTCTCTCTCTCTCTATATTTTCTACATGCATATACACACATATATACAAAAAAGTAAAAATCCTAAAATCCACACTCATTTCATCTCATCTCTTCTCAAAGAAAAGAAAAGAAGGAATCGCAACAATATTGCAGTAGGAGGGTAAGCTTCATTTATTTATTTATTTTTTTTTTTTTATATTATCGTCCATATGTTAATGTTTAAAATTTTTATTGTCCCTAGAAACAAAAGAAAAGAAACATCCACTCACTCACTGTTCCTCCCTCCCTAGCACTCATCATCTTAAAGAAGAGAGAAGAAATTAAGAACAGCAACGATGGCAACGATGGAGGAAGGGTAAGTTTACAATCTTAAGCTTCATTTATTTATTTTTTTAATATTATCCTCCATACATTTCATTTATTTATTTTCTGCATGCATATATTCACACACACTCTCTCTCTGCAGTCTGTACTCTCTCTCTCTCTCTCTCTGCAGTCTATATTTTTCTACGTGCATATACACACTCTCTCTTTATATTTTCTACATGCATATACACACATATACAAAAAAGTAAAAATCCTAAAACCCACACTCATTTCATCTCATCTCTTCTCAAAGAAAAAAAAAGAAGGAATCGCAACAATATTGCAGCAGGAAGGGTAAGCTTCATTTATTTATTTATTTATTTTTTTGTATATTATCGTCCATATGTTAATGCTTAAAATTTTTATAGTCCCTAGAAACAAAAGAAAAGAAACATCCACTCACTCACTGTTCCTCCCTCCCTCGCACTCATCATCTCAAAGAAGAGAGAAGAAATTAAGAACAACAACGATGGAAACGATGGAGGAAGGGTAAGTTTACAATTTTAAGCTTCATTTATTTATTTTTTTAATATTATCCTCCATACATTTCATTTATTTATTTTCTGCATGCATATATTCACACACACTCTCTCTCTGCAATCTGTACTCTCTCTCTCTCTCTCTCTACAGTCTATATTTTTCTACGTGCATATACGCACACACTCTCTCTCTCTCTCTCTCTATATTTTCTACATGCATATACACACATATATACAAAAAATTAAAAATCCTAAAACCCACACTCATTTCATCTCATCTCTTCTCAAAGAACAGAAAAGATGGAATCGCAACAACATTGCAGTAGGAAGGGTAAGCTTCATTTATTTATTTATTTATTTTTTTGTATATTATCGTCCATATGTTAATGCTTAAAATTTTTATTGTCCCTAGAAATAAAAAAAAAAGAAACATCCACTCACTCACTGTTCCTCCCTCCCTCGCACTCATCATCTCAAAGAAGAGAGAAGAAATTAAGAACTGCAACGATGGAAACAATGGAGGAAGGGTAAGTTTACAATCTTAAGCTTCATTTATTTATTTTTTTAATATAATCCCCCATACATTTCATTTATTTATTTTCTGCGTGCATATATTCACACACACACTCTCTCTCTCTCTCCCAGCAGTCTATATTTTTCTACGTGCATATACACACTCACTCTCTCTCTCTATATTATCTACATGCATATACACACATATATAATAAAAAGTAAAAATCCTAAAACCCACACTCATTTCATCTCATCTCTTCTCAAAGAAAAGAAAAGAAGGAATCGCAACAATATTGCAGCAGGAAGGGTAAGCTTCATTTATTTATTTATTTATTTTTTTTATATTATCGTCCATATGTTAATGCTTAAAATTTTTATAGTCCCTAGAAACAAAAGAAAAGAAACATCCACTCACTCACTGTTCCTCCCTCCCTAGCACTCATCATTTTAAAGAAGAGAGAAGAAATTAAGAACAGCAACGATGGCAACGATGGAGGAAGGGTAAGTTTACAATCTTAAGCTTCATTTATTTATTTTTTTAATATTATCCTCCATACATTTCATTTATTTATTTTCTGCATGCATATATTCACACACACTCTCTCTGCATTCTGTACTCTCTCTCTCTCTCTCTACAGTCTATATTTTTCTACGTGCATATACACACACTCTCTCTCTCTCTCTCTATATTTTCTACATGCATATACACACATATATACAAAAAAGTAAAAATCCTAAAATCCACACTCATTTCATCTCATCTCTTCTCAAAGAAAAGAAAAGAAGGAATCGCAACAATATTGCAGTAGGAGGGTAAGCTTCATTTATTTATTTATTTATTTTTTTTTATATTATCGTCCATATGTTAATGTTTAAAATTTTTATTGTCCCTAGAAACAAAAGAAAAGAAACATCCACTCACTCACTGTTCCTCCCTCCCTAGCACTCATCATCTTAAAGAAGAGAGAAGAAATTAAGAACAGCAACGATGGCAACGATGGAGGAAGGGTAAGTTTACAATCTTAAGCTTCATTTATTTATTTTTTTAATATTATCCTCCATACATTTCATTTATTTATTTTCTGCATGCATATATTCACACACACTCTCTCTCTGCAGTCTGTACTCTCTCTCTCTCTCTCTCTGCAGTCTATATTTTTCTACGTGCATATACACACTCTCTCTTTATATTTTCTACATGCATATACACACATATACAAAAAAGTAAAAATCCTAAAACCCACACTCATTTCATCTCATCTCTTCTCAAAGAAAAAAAAAGAAGGAATCGCAACAATATTGCAGCAGGAAGGGTAAGCTTCATTTATTTAATTATTTATTTTTTTGTATATTATCGTCCATATGTTAATGTTTAAAATTTTTATTGTCCCTAGAAACAAAAGAAAAGAAACATCCACTCACTCACTGTTCCTCCCTCCCTAGCACTCATCATCTTAAAGAAGAGAGAAGAAATTAAGAACAGCAACGATGGCAACGATGGAGGAAGGGTAAGTTTACAATCTTAAGCTTCATTTATTTATTTTTTTAATATTATCCTCCATACATTTCATTTATTTATTTTCTGCATGCATATATTCACACACACTCTCTCTCTGCAGTCTGTACTCTCTCTCTCTCTCTCTGCAGTCTATATTTTTCTACGTGCATATACACACTCTCTCTTTATATTTTCTACATGCATATACACACATATACAAACAAGTAAAAATCCTAAAACCCACACTCATTTCATCTCATCTCTTCTCAAAGAAAAAAAAAGAAGGAATCGCAACAATATTGCAGCAGGAAGGGTAAGCTTCATTTATTTAATTATTTATTTTTTTGTATATTATCGTCCATATGTTAATGCTTAAAATTTTTATTGTCCATAGAAACAAAAGAAAAGAAACATCCACTCACTCACTGTTCCTCCCTCCCTCGCACTCATCATCTCAAAGAAGAGAGAAGAAATTAAGAACAGCAACGATGGCAACGATGGAGGAAGGGTAAGTTTACAATCTTAAGCTTCATTTATTTATTTTTTTAATATTATCCTCCATACATTTCATTTATTTATTTTCTGCATGCATATATTCACACACACACTCTCTCTCTCTCTCTCTCTCTCTGCAGTCTATATTTTTCTACGTGCATATACACACTCACTCTCTCTCTCTATATTATCTACATGCATATACACACATATATAAAAAAAAGTAAAAATCCTAAAACCCACACTCATTTCATATCATCTCTTCTCAAAGAAAAGAAAAGAAGGAATCGCAACAATATTGCAGCAGGAAGGGTAAGCTTCATTTATTTATTTATTTATTTTTTTTATATTATCGTCCATATGTTAATGCTTAAAATTTTTATTGTCCCTAGAAATAAAAAAAAAAGAAACATCCACTCACTCACTGTTCCTCCCTCCCTCGCACTCATCATCTCAAAGAAGAGAGAAGAAATTAAGAACTGCAACGATGGAAACGATGGAGGAAGGGTAAGTTTACAATCTTAAGCTTCATTTTTTTTTTTTTTTAATATTATCCTCCATACATTTCATTTATTTATTTTCTGCATGCATATATTCACACACACTCTCTCTCTGCATTCTGTACTCTCTCTCTCTCTCTCTCTACATTCCATATTTTTCTACGTGCATATACACACACTCTCTCTCTCTATATTTTCTACATGCATATATACACATATATACAAAAAAAGTAAAAATCCTAAAACCCACACTCATTTCATCTCATCTCTTCTCAAAGAAAAGAAAAGAAGGAATCGCAACAATATTGCAGCAGGAAGGGTAAGCTTCATTTATTTATTTATTTATTTTTTTGTATATTATCGTCCATATGTTAATGTTTAAAATTTTTATAGTCCCTAGAAACAAAAGAAAAGAAACATCCACTCACTCACTGTTCCTCCCTCCCTCGCACTCATCATCTCAAAGAAGAGAGAAGAAATTAAGAACAACAACGATGGAAACGATGGAGGAAGGGTAAGTTTACAATTTTAAGCTTCATTTATTTATTTTTTTAATATTATCCTCCATACATTTCATTTATTTATTTTCTGCATGCATATATTCATACACACTCTCTCTCTGCAATCTGTACTCTCTCTCTCTCTCTCTACAGTCTATATTTTTCTACGTGCATATACGCACACTCTCTCTCTCTCTCTCTCTCTCTCTATATTTTCTACATGCATATACACACATATATACAAAAAATTAAAAATCCTAAAACCCACACTCATTTCATCTCATCTCTTCTCAAAGAACAGAAAAGATGGAATCGCAACAACATTGCAGCAGGAAGGGTAAGCTTCATTTATTTATTTATTTATTTTTTTGTATATTATCGTCCATATGTTAATGCTTAAAATTTTTATTGTCCCTAGAAATAAAAAAAAAAGAAACATCCACTCACTCACTGTTCCTCCCTCCCTCGCACTCATCATCTCAAAGAAGAGAGAAGAAATTAAGAACTGCAACGATGGAAACAATGGAGGAAGGGTAAGTTTACAATCTTAAGCTTCATTTATTTATTTTTTTAATATAATCCCCCATACATTTCATTTATTTATTTTCTGCGTGCATATATTCACACACACACTCTCTCTCTCTGTCCCAGCAGTCTATATTTTTCTACGTGCATATACACTCTCTCTCTATATTATCTACATGCATATACACACATATATAAAAAAAAGTAAAAATCCTAAAACCCACACTCATTTCATATCATCTCTTCTCAAAGAAAAGAAAAGAAGGGATCGCAACAATATTGCAGCAGGAAGGGTAAGCTTCATTTATTTATTTATTTATTTTTTTGTATATTATCGTCCATATGTTAATGCTTAAAATTTTTATAGTCCCTAGAAACAAAAGAAAAGAAACATCCACTCACTCACTGTTCCTCCCTCCCTCGCACTCATCATCTCAAAGAAGAGAGAAGAAATTAAGAACTGCAACGATGGCAACGATGGAGGAAGGGTAAGTTTACAATATAAAGCTTCATTTATTTATTTTTTTAATATTATCCTCCAGACATTTCATTTATTTATTTTCAGAAAGAAATATATTCACACGCACTCTCTCTCTGCATTCTGTACTCTCTCTCTCTCTCTCTCTCTACGGTCTATATTTTTCTACGTGCATATACACACTCTCTCTTTCTCTCTATATTTTCTACATGCATATACACACATATATACAAAAAAGTAAAAATCCTAAAACCCACACTCATTTCATCTCATCTCTTCTCAAAGAAAAGAAAAGAAGGAATCGCAACAATATTGCAGCAGGAAGGGTAAGCTTCATTTATTTATTTATTTATTTTTTTGTATATTATCGTCCATATGTTAATGCTTAAAATATTTATAGTCCCTAGAAACAAAAGAAAAGAAACATCCACTCACTCACTGTTCCTCCCTCCCTCGCACTCATAATCTCAAAGAAGAGAGAAGAAATTAAGAACTGCAACGATGGCAACGATGGAGGAAGGGTAAGTTTACAATCTTAAGCTTCATTTATTTATTTTTTTAATATTATCCTCCATACATTTCATTTATTTATTTTCTGCATGCATATATTCACACACACTCTCTCTGCAATCTGTACTCTCTCTCTCTCTCTACAGTCTATATTTTTCTACGTGCATATACACATTCTCTCTCTCTCTCTCTCTCTCTCTCTATATTTTCTACATGCATACACACACATATATACAAAAAAGTAAAAATCCTAAAACCCGCACTCATTTCATCTCATCTCTTCTCAAAGAAAAGAAAAGAAGGAATCGCAACAATATTGAAGTGGGAAGGGTAAGCTTCATTTATTTATTTATTTATTTTTTTGTATATTATCGTCCATATGTTAATGCTTAAAATTTTTATTGTCCCTAGAAACAAAAGAAAAGAAACATCCACTCACTCACTGTTCCTCCCTCCCTCGCACTCATCATCTCAAAGAAGAGAGAAGAAATTAAGAACAGCAACGATGGCAACGATGGAGGAAGGGTAAGTTTACAATCTTAAGCTTCATTTATTTATTTTTTTAATATTATCCTCCATACATTTCATTTATTTATTTTCTGCATGCATATATTCACACACACTCTCTCTGCAGTCTGTACTCTCTCTCTCTCTCGGCAGTCTATATTTTTCTACGTGCATATACACTCTCTCTCTCTCTATCTCTCTATATATATATATTTTCTACATGCATATACACACATATATACAAAAAAGTAAAAATCCTAAAACCCGCACTCATTTCATCTCATCTCTTCTCAAAGAAAAGAAAAGAAGGAATCGCAACAATATTGAAGTGGGAAGGGTAAGCTTCATTTATTTATTTATTTATTTTTTTGTATATTATCGTCCATATGTTAATGCTTAAAATTTTTATTGTCCCTAGAAACAAAAGAAAAGAAACATCCACTCACTCACTGTTCCTCCCTCCCTCGCACTCATCATCTCAAAGAAGAGAGAAGAAATTAAGAACAGCAACGATGGCAACGATGGAGGAAGGGTAAGTTTACAATCTTAAGCTTCATTTATTTATTTTTTTAATATTATCCTCCATACATTTCATTTATTTATTTTCTGCATGCATATATTCACACACACTCTCTCTCTCTCTGTCTCTCTCAGCAGTCTATATTTTTCTACGTGCATATACACACTCACTCTCTCTCTCTCTCTATATTATCTACATGCATATACACACATATATAAAAAAAAGTAAAAATCCTAAAACCCACACTCATTTCATCTCATCTCTTCTCAAAGAAAAGAAAAGAAGGAATCGCAACAATATTGCAGCAGGAAGGATAAGCTTCATTTATTTATTTATTTATTTTTTTGTATATTATCGTCCATATGTTAATGCTTAAAATTTTTATAGTCCCTAGAAACAAAAGAAAAGAAACATCCACTCACTCACTGTTCCTCCCTCCCTCGCACTCATAATCTCAAAGAAGAGAGAAGAAATTAAGAACTGCAACGATGGCAACGATGGAGGAAGGGTAAGTTTAAAATCTTAAGCTTCATTTATTTATTTTTATAATATTATCCTCCATACATTTCATTTATTTATTTTCTGCATGCATATATTCACACACACTCTCTCTCTGCAATCTGTACTCTCTCTCTACAGTCTATATTTTTCTACGTGCATATACACATTCTCTCTCTCTCTCTCTCTCTATATTTTCTACATGCATATACACACATATATACAAAAAAGTAAAAATCCTAAAACCCACACTCATTTCATCTCATCTCTTCTCAAAGAAAAGAAAAGAAGGAATCGCAACAATATTGCAGCAGGAAGGGTAAGTTTCATTTATTTATTTATTTATTTTTTTGTATATTATCGTCCATATGTTAATGCTTAAAATTTTTATAGTCTCTAGAAACAAAAGAAAAGAAACATCCACTCACTCACTGTTCCTCCCTCCCTCGCACTCATCATCTCAAAGAATAGAGAAGAAATTAAGAACAACAACGATGGCAACGATGGAGGAAGGGTAAGTTTACAATCTTAAGCTTCATTTTTTTTTTTTTTAATATTATCCTCCATACATTTCATTTATTTATTTTCTGCAAGCATATATTCACACACACTCTCTCTCTGCAATCTGTACTCTCTCTCTCTCTCTACAGTCTATATTTTTCTACGTGCATATACACACACACTCTCTCTCTCTCTATATTTTCTACATGCATATACACACATATATACAAAAAAGTAAAAATCCTAAAACCCACACTCATTTCATCTCATCTCTTCTCAAAATAAAGAAAAGATGGAATCGCAACAATATTGCAGCAGGAAGGGTAAGCTTCATTTATTTATTTTTTTGTATATTATCGTCCATATGTTAATGCTTAAAATTTTTATTGTCCCTAGAAACAAAAGAAAAGAAACATCCACTCACTCACTGTTCCTCCCTCCCTCGCACTCATCATCTTAAAGAAGAGAGAAGAAATTAAGAACAGCAACGATTGCAACGATGGAGGAAGGGTAAGTTTACAATCTTAAGCTTCATTTATTTATTTTTTTAATATTATCCCCCATACATTTCATTTATTTATTTTCTGCGTGCATATATTCACACACTCTCTCTCTGCATTCTGTACTCTCTCTCTCCCTGCAGTCTATATTTTTCTACGTGCATATACACACTCTCTCTCTCTCTCTCTCTATATTATCTACATGCATATACACACATATATAAAAAAAAGTAAAAATCCTAAAACCCACACTCATTTCATCTCATCTCTTCTCAGAGAAAAGAAAAGAAGGAATCGCAACAATATTGCAGCAGGAAGGGTAAGCTTCATTTATTTATTTATTTAGTTTTTTGTATATTATCGTCCATATGTTAATGCTTAAAATTTTTATAGTCCCTAGAAACAAAAGAAAAGAAACATCCACTCACTCACTGTTCCTCCCTCCCTCGCACTCATCATCTCAAAGAAGAGAGAAGAAATTAAGAATTGCAACGATGGCAACGATGGAGGAAGGGTAAGTTTACAATCTTAAGCTTCATTTATTTATTTTTTTAATATTATCCTCCAGACATTTCCTTTATTTATTTTCTGCATGCATATATTCACACACACTCTCTCTCTGCATTCTGTACTCTCTCTCTCCCTCTCTACAGTCTATATTTTTCTACGTGCATATACACACTCTCTCTTTCTCTCTATATTTTCTACATGCATATACACACATATATACAAAAAAGTAAAAATCCTAAAACCCACACTCATTTCATCTCATCTCTTCTCAAAGAAAAGAAAAGAAGGAATCGCAACAATATTGCAGCAGGAAGGGTAAGCTTCATTTATTTATTTATTTATTTTTTTGTATATTATCGTCCATATGTTAATGCTTAAAATATTTATAGTCCCTAGAAACAAAAGAAAAGAAACATCCACTCACTCACTGTTCCTCCCTCCCTCGCACTCATAATCTCAAAGAAGAGAGAAGAAATTAAGAACTGCAACGATGGCAACGATGGAGGAAGGGTAAGTTTACAATCTTAAGCTTCATTTATTTATTTTTTTAATATTATCCTCCATACATTTCATTTATTTATTTTCTGCATGCATATATTCACACACACTCTCTCTGCAATCTGTACTCTCTCTCTCTCTCTCTACAGTCTATATTTTTCTACGTGCATATACACATTCTCTCTCTCTCTCTCTCTCTCTCTATATTTTCTACATGCATACACACACATATATACAAAAAAGTAAAAATCCTAAAACCCACACTCATTTCATCTCATCTCTTCTCAAAGAAAAGAAAAGAAGGAATCGCAACAATATTGAAGTGGGAAGGGTAAGCTTCATTTATTTATTTATTTATTTTTTTGTATATTATCGTCCATATGTTAATGCTTAAAATTTTTATTGTCCCTAGAAACAAAAGAAAAGAAACATCCACTCACTCACTGTTCCTCCCTCCCTCGCACTCATCATCTCAAAGAAGAGAGAAGAAATTAAGAACAGCAACGATGGCAACGATGGAGGAAGGGTAAGTTTACAATCTTAAGCTTCATTTATTTATTTTTTTAATATTATCCTCCATACATTTCATTTATTTATTTTCTGCATGCATATATTCACACACACACTCTCTCTCTCTGTCTCTCTCAGCAGTCTATATTTTTCTACGTGCATATACACACTCACTCTCTCTCTCTCTCTATATTATCTACATGCATATACACACATATATAAAAAAAAGTAAAAATCCTAAAACCCACACTCATTTCATCTCATCTCTTCTCAAAGAAAAGAAAAGAAGGAATCGCAACAATATTGCAGCAGGAAGGATAAGCTTCATTTATTTATTTATTTATTTTTTTGTATATTATCGTCCATATGTTAATGCTTAAAATTTTTATAGTCCCTAGAAACAAAAGAAAAGAAACATCCACTCACTCACTGTTCCTCCCTCCCTCGCACTCATAATCTCAAAGAAGAGAGAAGAAATTAAGAACTGCAACGATGGCAACGATGGAGGAAGGGTAAGTTTACAATCTTAAGCTTCATTTATTTATTTTTATAATATTATCCTCCATACATTTCATTTATTTATTTTCTGCATGCATATATTCACACACACTCTCTCTCTGCAATCTGTACTCTCTCTCTACAGTCTATATTTTTCTACGTGCATATACACATTCTCTCTCTCTCTCTATATTTTCTACATGCATATACACACATATATACAAAAAAGTAAAAATCCTAAAACCCACACTCATTTCATCTCATCTCTTCTCAAAGAAAAGAAAAGAAGGAATCGCAACAATATTACAGCAGGAAGGGTAAGTTTCATTTATTTATTTATTTATTTTTTTGTATATTATCGTCCATATGTTAATGCTTAAAATTTTTATAGTCTCTAGAAACAAAAGAAAAGAAACATCCACTCACTCACTGTTCCTCCCTCCCTCGCACTCATCATCTCAAAGAATAGAGAAGAAATTAAGAACAACAACGATGGCAACGATGGAGGAAGGGTAAGTTTACAATCTTAAGCTTCATTTTTTTTTTTTTTAATATTATCCTCCATACATTTCATTTATTTATTTTCTGCAAGCATATATTCACACACACTCTCTCTCTGCAATCTGTACTCTCTCTCTCTCTCTACAGTCTATATTTTTCTACGTGCATATACACACACACTCTCTCTCTCTCTATATTTTCTACATGCATATACACACATATATACAAAAAAGTAAAAATCCTAAAACCCACACTCATTTCATCTCATCTCTTCTCAAAATAAAGAAAAGATGGAATCGCAACAATATTGCAGCAGGAAGGGTAAGCTTCATTTATTTATTTTTTTGTATATTATCGTCCATATGTTAATGCTTAAAATTTTTATTGTCCCTAGAAACAAAAGAAAAGAAACATCCACTCACTCACTGTTCCTCCCTCCCTCGCACTCATCATCTTAAAGAAGAGAGAAGAAATTAAGAACAGCAACGATTGCAACGATGGAGGAAGGGTAAGTTTACAATCTTAAGCTTCATTTATTTATTTTTTTAATATTATCCCCCATACATTTCATTTATTTATTTTCTGCGTGCATATATTCACACACTCTCTCTCTGCATTCTGTACTCTCTCTCTCCCTGCAGTCTATATTTTTCTACGTGCATATACACACTCTCTCTCTCTCTCTCTCTATATTATCTACATGCATATACACACATATATAAAAAAAAGTAAAAATCCTAAAACCCACACTCATTTCATCTCATCTCTTCTCAGAGAAAAGAAAAGAAGGAATCGCAACAATATTGCAGCAGGAAGGGTAAGCTTCATTTATTTATTTATTTAGTTTTTTGTATATTATCGTCCATATGTTAATGCTTAAAATTTTTATAGTCCCTAGAAACAAAAGAAAAGAAACATCCACTCACTCACTGTTCCTCCCTCCCTCGCACTCATCATCTCAAAGAAGAGAGAAGAAATTAAGAATTGCAACGATGGCAACGATGGAGGAAGGGTAAGTTTACAATCTTAAGCTTCATTTATTTATTTTTTTAATATTATCCTCCAGACATTTCCTTTATTTATTTTCTGCATGCATATATTCACACACACTCTCTCTCTGCATTCTGTACTCTCTCTCTCCCTCTCTACAGTCTATATTTTTCTACGTGCATATACACACACTCTCTCTCTCTATATATATTTTCTACATGCATATACACACATATATACAAAAAAGTAAAAATCCTAAAACCCACACTCATTTCATCTCATCTCTTCTCAGAGAAAAGAAAAGAAGGAATCGCAACAATATTGCAGCAGGAAGGGTAAGCTTCATTTATTTATTTATTTAGTTTTTTGTATATTATCGTCCATATGTTAATGCTTAAAATTTTTATAGTCCCTAGAAACAAAAGAAAAGAAACATCCACTCACTCACTGTTCCTCCCTCCCTCGCACTCATAATCTCAAAGAAGAGAGAAGAAATTAAGAACTGCAACGATGGCAACGATGGAGGAAGGGTAAGTTTACAATCTTAAGCTTCATTTATTTATTTTTATAATATTATCCTCCATACATTTCATTTATTTATTTTCTGCATGCATATATTCACACACACTCTCTCTCTGCAATCTGTACTCTCTCTCTACAGTCTATATTTTTCTACGTGCATATACACATTCTCTCTCTCTCTCTCTCTATATATTTTCTACATGCATATACACACATATATACAAAAAAGTAAAAATCCTAAAACCCACACTCATTTCATCTCATCTCTTCTCAAAGAAAAGAAAAGAAGGAATCGCAACAATATTGCAGCAGGAAGGGTAAGCTTCATTTATTTATTTATTTATTTTTTTGTATATTATCGTCCATATGTTAATGCTTAAAATTTTTATAGTCTCTAGAAACAAAAGAAAAGAAACATCCACTCACTCACTGTTCCTCCCTCCCTCGCACTCATCATCTCAAAGAATAGAGAAGAAATTAAGAACAACAACGATGGCAACGATGGAGGAAGGGTAAGTTTACAATCTTAAGCTTCATTTTTTTTTTTTTTAATATTATCCTCCATACATTTCATTTATTTATTTTCTGCAAGCATATATTCACACACACTCTCTCTCTGCAATCTGTACTCTCTCTCTCTCTCTACAGTCTATATTTTTCTACGTGCATATACACACACACTCTCTCTCTCTCTCTATATTTTCTACATGCATATACACACATATATACAAAAAAGTAAAAATCCTAAAACCCACACTCATTTCATCTCATCTCTTCTCAAAGAAAAGAAAAGAAGGAATCGCAACAATATTGCAGCAGGAAGGGTAAGTTTCATTTATTTATTTATTTATTTTTTTGTATATTATCGTCCATATGTTAATGCTTAAAATTTTTATAGTCTCTAGAAACAAAAGAAAAGAAACATCCACTCACTCACTGTTCCTCCCTCCCTCGCACTCATCATCTCAAAGAATAGAGAAGAAATTAAGAACAACAACGATGGCAACGATGGAGGAAGGGTAAGTTTACAATCTTAAGCTTCATTTTTTTTTTTTTTAATATTATCCTCCATACATTTCATTTATTTATTTTCTGCAAGCATATATTCACACACACTCTCTCTCTGCAATCTGTACTCTCTCTCTCTCTCTACAGTCTATATTTTTCTACGTGCATATACACACACACTCTCTCTCTCTCTCTATATTTTCTACATGCATATACACACATATATACAAAAAAGTAAAAATCCTAAAACCCACACTCATTTCATCTCATCTCTTCTCAAAGAAAAGAAAAGAAGGAATCGCAACAATATTGCAGCAGGAAGGGTAAGTTTCATTTATTTATTTATTTATTTTTTTGTATATTATCGTCCATATGTTAATGCTTAAAATTTTTATAGTCTCTAGAAACAAAAGAAAAGAAACATCCACTCACTCACTGTTCCTCCCTCCCTCGCACTCATCATCTCAAAGAATAGAGAAGAAATTAAGAACAA
Organism: Ligustrum vulgare; assembly: GCA_963555705.1. Classification (NCBI taxonomy): domain Eukaryota; kingdom Viridiplantae; phylum Streptophyta; class Magnoliopsida; order Lamiales; family Oleaceae; genus Ligustrum; species Ligustrum vulgare. The sequence continues at coordinate 72,169,150 of OY743168.1, read as the reverse complement.
CAACGATGGCAACGATGGAGGAAGGGTAAGTTTACAATCTTAAGCTTCATTTTTTTTTTTTTTAATATTATCCTCCATACATTTCATTTATTTATTTTCTGCAAGCATATATTCACACACACTCTCTCTCTGCAATCTGTACTCTCTCTCTCTCTCTACAGTCTATATTTTTCTACGTGCATATACACACACACTCTCTCTCTCTCTATATTTTCTACATGCATATACACACATATATACAAAAAAGTAAAAATCCTAAAACCCACACTCATTTCATCTCATCTCTTCTCAAAATAAAGAAAAGATGGAATCGCAACAATATTGCAGCAGGAAGGGTAAGCTTCATTTATTTATTTATTTATTTTTTTGTATATTATCGTCCATATGTTAATGCTTAAAATTTTTATTGTCCCTAGAAACAAAAGAAAAGAAACATCCACTCACTCACTGTTCCTCCCTCCCTCGCACTCATCATCTTAAAGAAGAGAGAAGAAATTAAGAACAGCAACGATTGCAACGATGGAGGAAGGGTAAGTTTACAATCTTAAGCTTCATTTATTTATTTTTTTAATATTATCCCCCATACATTTCATTTATTTATTTTCTGCGTGCATATATTCACACACTCTCTCTCTGCATTCTGTACTCTCTCTCTCCCTGCAGTCTATATTTTTCTACGTGCATATACACACTCTCTCTCTCTCTCTCTCTCTATATTATCTACATGCATATACACACATATATAAAAAAAAGTAAAAATCCTAAAACCCACACTCATTTCATCTCATCTCTTCTCAGAGAAAAGAAAAGAAGGAATCGCAACAATATTGCAGCAGGAAGGGTAAGCTTCATTTATTTATTTATTTAGTTTTTTGTATATTATCGTCCATATGTTAATGCTTAAAATTTTTATAGTCCCTAGAAACAAAAGAAAAGAAACATCCACTCACTCACTGTTCCTCCCTCCCTCGCACTCATCATCTCAAAGAAGAGAGAAGAAATTAAGAATTGCAACGATGGCAACGATGGAGGAAGGGTAAGTTTACAATCTTAAGCTTCATTTATTTATTTTTTTAATATTATCCTCCAGACATTTCCTTTATTTATTTTCTGCATGCATATATTCACACACACTCTCTCTCTGCATTCTGTACTCTCTCTCTCCCTCTCTACAGTCTATATTTTTCTACGTGCATATACACACACTCTCTCTCTCTCTATATATTTTCTACATGCATATACACACATATATACAAAAAAGTAAAAATCCTAAAACCCACACTCATTTCATCTCATCTCTTCTCAAAGAAAAGAAAAGATGGAATCGCAACAATATTGCGGCAGGAAGGGTAAGCTTCATTTATTTATTTATTTATTGTTTTGTATATTATCGTCCATATGTTAATGCTTAAAATTTTTATTGTCCCTAGAAACAAAAGAAAAGAAACATCCACTCACTCACTGTTCCTCCCTCCCTCGCACTCATCATCTCAAAGAAGAGAGAAGAAATTAAGAACAGCAACGATGGCAACGATGGAGGAAGGGTAAGTTTACAATCTTAAGCTTCATTTATTTATTTTTTTAATATTATCCTCCATACATTTCATTTATTTATTTTCTGCATGCATATATTCACACACACTCTCTCTCTCTCTGTCTCTCTCAGCAGTCTATATTTTTCTACGTGCATATACACACTCACTCTCTCTCTCTCTCTATATTATCTACATGCATATACACACATATATAAAAAAAAGTAAAAATCCTAAAACCCACACTCATTTCATCTCATCTCTTCTCAAAGAAAAGAAAAGAAGGAATCGCAACAATATTGCAGCAGGAAGGATAAGCTTCATTTATTTATTTATTTATTTTTTTGTATATTATCGTCCATATGTTAATGCTTAAAATTTTTATAGTCCCTAGAAACAAAAGAAAAGAAACATCCACTCACTCACTGTTCCTCCCTCCCTCGCACTCATAATCTCAAAGAAGAGAGAAGAAATTAAGAACTGCAACGATGGCAACGATGGAGGAAGGGTAAGTTTACAATCTTAAGCTTCATTTATTTATTTTTATAATATTATCCTCCATACATTTCATTTATTTATTTTCTGCATGCATATATTCACACACACTCTCTCTCTGCAATCTGTACTCTCTCTCTACAGTCTATATTTTTCTACGTGCATATACACATTCTCTCTCTCTCTCTCTCTATATTTTCTACATGCATATACACACATATATACAAAAAAGTAAAAATCCTAAAACCCACACTCATTTCATCTCATCTCTTCTCAAAGAAAAGAAAAGAAGGAATCGCAACAATATTGCAGCAGGAAGGGTAAGCTTCATTTATTTATTTATTTATTTTTTTGTATATTATCGTCCATATGTTAATGCTTAAAATTTTTATAGTCTCTAGAAACAAAAGAAAAGAAACATCCACTCACTCACTGTTCCTCCCTCCCTCGCACTCATCATCTCAAAGAATAGAGAAGAAATTAAGAACAACAACGATGGCAACGATGGAGGAAGGGTAAGTTTACAATCTTAAGCTTCATTTTTTTTTTTTTTAATATTATCCTCCATACATTTCATTTATTTATTTTCTGCAAGCATATATTCACACACACTCTCTCTCTGCAATCTGTACTCTCTCTCTCTCTCTACAGTCTATATTTTTCTACGTGCATATACACACACACTCTCTCTCTCTCTCTATATTTTCTACATGCATATACACACATATATACAAAAAAGTAAAAATCCTAAAACCCACACTCATTTCATCTCATCTCTTCTCAAAATAAAGAAAAGATGGAATCGCAACAATATTGCAGCAGGAAGGGTAAGCTTCATTTATTTATTTATTTATTGTTTTTTATATTATCGTCCATATGTTAATGCTTAAAATTTTTATTGTCCCTAGAAACAAAAGAAAAGAAACATCCACTCACTCACTGTTCCTCCCTCCCTCGCACTCATCATCTCAAAGAAGAGAGAAGAAATTAAGAACAGCAACGATGGCAACGATGGAGGAAGGGTAAGTTTACAATCTTAAGCTTCATTTATTTATTTTTTTAATATTATCCTCCAGACATTTCCTTTATTTATTTTCTGCATGCATATATTCACACACACTCTCTCTCTGCATTCTGTACTCTCTCTCTCCCTCTCTACAGTCTATATTTTTCTACGTGCATATACACACACTCTCTCTCTCTCTATATATTTTCTACATGCATATACACACATATATACAAAAAAGTAAAAATCCTAAAACCCACACTCATTTCATCTCATCTCTTCTCAAAGAAAAGAAAAGATGGAATCGCAACAATATTGCGGCAGGAAGGGTAAGCTTCATTTATTTATTTATTTATTGTTTTGTATATTATCGTCCATATGTTAATGCTTAAAATTTTTATTGTCCCTAGAAACAAAAGAAAAGAAACATCCACTCACTCACTGTTCCTCCCTCCCTCGCACTCATCATCTCAAAGAAGAGAGAAGAAATTAAGAACAGCAACGATGGCAACGATGGAGGAAGGGTAAGTTTACAATCTTAAGCTTCATTTATTTATTTTTTTAATATTATCCTCCATACATTTCATTTATTTATTTTCTGCATGCATATATTCACACACACTCTCTCTCTCTCTGTCTCTCTCAGCAGTCTATATTTTTCTACGTGCATATACACACTCACTCTCTCTCTCTCTCTATATTATCTACATGCATATACACACATATATAAAAAAAAGTAAAAATCCTAAAACCCACACTCATTTCATCTCATCTCTTCTCAAAGAAAAGAAAAGAAGGAATCGCAACAATATTGCAGCAGGAAGGATAAGCTTCATTTATTTATTTATTTATTTTTTTGTATATTATCGTCCATATGTTAATGCTTAAAATTTTTATAGTCCCTAGAAACAAAAGAAAAGAAACATCCACTCACTCACTGTTCCTCCCTCCCTCGCACTCATAATCTCAAAGAAGAGAGAAGAAATTAAGAACTGCAACGATGGCAACGATGGAGGAAGGGTAAGTTTACAATCTTAAGCTTCATTTATTTATTTTTATAATATTATCCTCCATACATTTCATTTATTTATTTTCTGCATGCATATATTCACACACACTCTCTCTCTGCAATCTGTACTCTCTCTCTACAGTCTATATTTTTCTACGTGCATATACACATTCTCTCTCTCTCTCTCTCTATATTTTCTACATGCATATACACACATATATACAAAAAAGTAAAAATCCTAAAACCCACACTCATTTCATCTCATCTCTTCTCAAAGAAAAGAAAAGAAGGAATCGCAACAATATTGCAGCAGGAAGGGTAAGCTTCATTTATTTATTTATTTATTTTTTTGTATATTATCGTCCATATGTTAATGCTTAAAATTTTTATAGTCTCTAGAAACAAAAGAAAAGAAACATCCACTCACTCACTGTTCCTCCCTCCCTCGCACTCATCATCTCAAAGAATAGAGAAGAAATTAAGAACAACAACGATGGCAACGATGGAGGAAGGGTAAGTTTACAATCTTAAGCTTCATTTTTTTTTTTTTTAATATTATCCTCCATACATTTCATTTATTTATTTTCTGCAAGCATATATTCACACACACTCTCTCTCTGCAATCTGTACTCTCTCTCTCTCTCTACAGTCTATATTTTTCTACGTGCATATACACACACACTCTCTCTCTCTCTCTATATTTTCTACATGCATATACACACATATATACAAAAAAGTAAAAATCCTAAAACCCACACTCATTTCATCTCATCTCTTCTCAAAATAAAGAAAAGATGGAATCGCAACAATATTGCAGCAGGAAGGGTAAGCTTCATTTATTTATTTATTTATTGTTTTTTATATTATCGTCCATATGTTAATGCTTAAAATTTTTATTGTCCCTAGAAACAAAAGAAAAGAAACATCCACTCACTCACTGTTCCTCCCTCCCTCGCACTCATCATCTCAAAGAAGAGAGAAGAAATTAAGAACAGCAACGATGGCAACGATGGAGGAAGGGTAAGTTTACAATCTTAAGCTTCATTTATTTATTTTTTTAATATTATCCTCCATACATTTCATTTATTTATTTTCTGCATGCATATATTCACACACACTCTCTCTCTGTCTGTCTCTCTCAGCAGTCTATATTTTTCTACGTGCATATACACACTCACTCTCTCTCTCTCTCTATATTATCTACATGCATATACACACATATATAAAAAAAAGTAAAAATCCTAAAACCCACACTCATTTCATCTCATCTCTTCTCAAAGAAAAGAAAAGAAGGAATCGCAACAATATTGCAGCAGGAAGGATAAGCTTCATTTATTTATTTATTTATTTTTTTGTATATTATCGTCCATATGTTAATGCTTAAAATTTTTATAGTCCCTAGAAACAAAAGAAAAGAAACATCCACTCACTCACTGTTCCTCCCTCCCTCGCACTCATAATCTCAAAGAAGAGAGAAGAAATTAAGAACTGCAACGATGGCAACGATGGAGGAAGGGTAAGTTTACAATCTTAAGCTTCATTTATTTATTTTTATAATATTATCCTCCATACATTTCATTTATTTATTTTCTGCATGCATATATTCACACACACTCTCTCTCTGCAATCTGTACTCTCTCTACAGTCTATATTTTTCTACGTGCATATACACATTCTCTCTCTCTCTCTCTCTCTCTATATTTTCTACATGCATATACACACATATATACAAAAAAGTAAAAATCCTAAAACCCACACTCATTTCATCTCATCTCTTCTCAAAGAAAAGAAAAGAAGGAATCGCAACAATATTGCAGCAGGAAGGGTAAGTTTCATTTATTTATTTTTTTGTATATTATCGTCCATATGTTAATGCTTAAAATTTTTATAGTCTCTAGAAACAAAAGAAAAGAAACATCCACTCACTCACTGTTCCTCCCTCCCTCGCACTCATCATCTCAAAGAATAGAGAAGAAATTAAGAACAACAACGATGGCAACGATGGAGGAAGGGTAAGTTTACAATCTTAAGCTTCATTTTTTTTTTTTTTAATATTATCCTCCATACATTTCATTTATTTATTTTCTGCAAGCATATATTCACACACACTCTCTCTCTGCAATCTGTACTCTCTCTCTCTCTCTACAGTCTATATTTTTCTACGTGCATATACACACACACTCTCTCTCTCTCTATATTTTCTACATGCATATACACACATATATACAAAAAAGTAAAAATCCTAAAACCCACACTCATTTCATCTCATCTCTTCTCAAAATAAAGAAAAGATGGAATCGCAACAATATTGCAGCAGGAAGGGTAAGCTTCATTTATTTATTTATTTATTTTTTTGTATATTATCGTCCATATGTTAATGCTTAAAATTTTTATTGTCCCTAGAAACAAAAGAAAAGAAACATCCACTCACTCACTGTTCCTCCCTCCCTCGCACTCATCATCTTAAAGAAGAGAGAAGAAATTAAGAACAGCAACGATTGCAACGATGGAGGAAGGGTAAGTTTACAATCTTAAGCTTCATTTATTTATTTTTTTAATATTATCCCCCATACATTTCATTTATTTATTTTCTGCGTGCATATATTCACACACTCTCTCTCTGCATTCTGTACTCTCTCTCTCCCTGCAGTCTATATTTTTCTACGTGCATATACACACTCTCTCTCTCTCTCTCTATATTATCTACATGCATATACACACATATATAAAAAAAAGTAAAAATCCTAAAACCCACACTCATTTCATCTCATCTCTTCTCAGAGAAAAGAAAAGAAGGAATCGCAACAATATTGCAGCAGGAAGGGTAAGCTTCATTTATTTATTTATTTAGTTTTTTGTATATTATCGTCCATATGTTAATGCTTAAAATTTTTATAGTCCCTAGAAACAAAAGAAAAGAAACATCCACTCACTCACTGTTCCTCCCTCCCTCGCACTCATCATCTCAAAGAAGAGAGAAGAAATTAAGAATTGCAACGATGGCAACGATGGAGGAAGGGTAAGTTTACAATCTTAAGCTTCATTTATTTATTTTTTTAATATTATCCTCCAGACATTTCCTTTATTTATTTTCTGCATGCATATATTCACACACACTCTCTCTCTGCATTCTGTACTCTCTCTCTCCCTCTCTACAGTCTATATTTTTCTACGTGCATATACACACACTCTCTCTCTCTCTATATATTTTCTACATGCATATACACACATATATACAAAAAAGTAAAAATCCTAAAACCCACACTCATTTCATCTCATCTCTTCTCAAAGAAAAGAAAAGATGGAATCGCAACAATATTGCGGCAGGAAGGGTAAGCTTCATTTATTTATTTATTTATTGTTTTGTATATTATCGTCCATATGTTAATGCTTAAAATTTTTATTGTCCCTAAAAACAAAAGAAAAGAAACATCCACTCACTCACTGTTCCTCCCTCCCTCGCACTCATCATCTCAAAGAAGAGAGAAGAAATTAAGAACAGCAACGATGGCAACGATGGAGGAAGGGTAAGTTTACAATCTTAAGCTTCATTTATTTATTTTTTTAATATTATCCTCCATACATTTCATTTATTTATTTTCTGCATGCATATATTCACACACACTCTCTCTCTCTCTGTCTCTCTCAGCAGTCTATATTTTTCTACGTGCATATACACACTCACTCTCTCTCTCTCTCTATATTATCTACATGCATATACACACATATATAAAAAAAAGTAAAAATCCTAAAACCCACACTCATTTCATCTCATCTCTTCTCAAAGAAAAGAAAAGAAGGAATCGCAACAATATTGCAGCAGGAAGGATAAGCTTCATTTATTTATTTATTTATTTTTTTGTATATTATCGTCCATATGTTAATGCTTAAAATTTTTATAGTCCCTAGAAACAAAAGAAAAGAAACATCCACTCACTCACTGTTCCTCCCTCCCTCGCACTCATAATCTCAAAGAAGAGAGAAGAAATTAAGAACTGCAACGATGGCAACGATGGAGGAAGGGTAAGTTTACAATCTTAAGCTTCATTTATTTATTTTTATAATATTATCCTCCATACATTTCATTTATTTATTTTCTGCATGCATATATTCACACACACTCTCTCTCTGCAATCTGTACTCTCTCTACAGTCTATATTTTTCTACGTGCATATACACATTCTCTCTCTCTCTCTCTCTCTCTATATTTTCTACATGCATATACACACATATATACAAAAAAGTAAAAATCCTAAAACCCACACTCATTTCATCTCATCTCTTCTCAAAGAAAAGAAAAGAAGGAATCGCAACAATATTGCAGCAGGAAGGGTAAGTTTCATTTATTTATTTATTTATTTTTTTGTATATTATCGTCCATATGTTAATGCTTAAAATTTTTATAGTCTCTAGAAACAAAAGAAAAGAAACATCCACTCACTCACTGTTCCTCCCTCCCTCGCACTCATCATCTCAAAGAATAGAGAAGAAATTAAGAACAACAACGATGGCAACGATGGAGGAAGGGTAAGTTTACAATCTTAAGCTTCATTTTTTTTTTTTTTAATATTATCCTCCATACATTTCATTTATTTATTTTCTGCAAGCATATATTCACACACACTCTCTCTCTGCAATCTGTACTCTCTCTCTCTCTCTACAGTCTATATTTTTCTACGTGCATATACACACACACTCTCTCTCTCTCTATATTTTCTACATGCATATACACACATATATACAAAAAAGTAAAAATCCTAAAACCCACACTCATTTCATCTCATCTCTTCTCAAAATAAAGAAAAGATGGAATCGCAACAATATTGCAGCAGGAAGGGTAAGCTTCATTTATTTATTTATTTATTTTTTTGTATATTATCGTCCATATGTTAATGCTTAAAATTTTTATTGTCCCTAGAAACAAAAGAAAAGAAACATCCACTCACTCACTGTTCCTCCCTCCCTCGCACTCATCATCTTAAAGAAGAGAGAAGAAATTAAGAACAGCAACGATTGCAACGATGGAGGAAGGGTAAGTTTACAATCTTAAGCTTCATTTATTTATTTTTTTAATATTATCCCCCATACATTTCATTTATTTATTTTCTGCGTGCATATATTCACACACTCTCTCTCTGCATTCTGTACTCTCTCTCTCCCTGCAGTCTATATTTTTCTACGTGCATATACACACTCTCTCTCTCTCTCTCTATATTATCTACATGCATATACACACATATATAAAAAAAAGTAAAAATCCTAAAACCCACACTCATTTCATCTCATCTCTTCTCAGAGAAAAGAAAAGAAGGAATCGCAACAATATTGCAGCAGGAAGGGTAAGCTTCATTTATTTATTTATTTAGTTTTTTGTATATTATCGTCCATATGTTAATGCTTAAAATTTTTATAGTCCCTAGAAACAAAAGAAAAGAAACATCCACTCACTCACTGTTCCTCCCTCCCTCGCACTCATCATCTCAAAGAAGAGAGAAGAAATTAAGAATTGCAACGATGGCAACGATGGAGGAAGGGTAAGTTTACAATCTTAAGCTTCATTTATTTATTTTTTTAATATTATCCTCCAGACATTTCCTTTATTTATTTTCTGCATGCATATATTCACACACACTCTCTCTCTGCATTCTGTACTCTCTCTCTCCCTCTCTACAGTCTATATTTTTCTACGTGCATATACACACACTCTCTCTCTCTCTATATATTTTCTACATGCATATACACACATATATACAAAAAAGTAAAAATCCTAAAACCCACACTCATTTCATCTCATCTCTTCTCAAAGAAAAGAAAAGATGGAATCGCAACAATATTGCGGCAGGAAGGGTAAGCTTCATTTATTTATTTATTTATTGTTTTGTATATTATCGTCCATATGTTAATGCTTAAAATTTTTATTGTCCCTAAAAACAAAAGAAAAGAAACATCCACTCACTCACTGTTCCTCCCTCCCTCGCACTCATCATCTCAAAGAAGAGAGAAGAAATTAAGAACAGCAACGATGGCAACGATGGAGGAAGGGTAAGTTTACAATCTTAAGCTTCATTTATTTATTTTTTTAATATTATCCTCCATACATTTCATTTATTTATTTTCTGCATGCATATATTCACACACACTCTCTCTCTCTCTGTCTCTCTCAGCAGTCTATATTTTTCTACGTGCATATACACACTCACTCTCTCTCTCTCTCTATATTATCTACATGCATATACACACATATATAAAAAAAAGTAAAAATCCTAAAACCCACACTCATTTCATCTCATCTCTTCTCAAAGAAAAGAAAAGAAGGAATCGCAACAATATTGCAGCAGGAAGGATAAGCTTCATTTATTTATTTATTTATTTTTTTGTATATTATCGTCCATATGTTAATGCTTAAAATTTTTATAGTCCCTAGAAACAAAAGAAAAGAAACATCCACTCACTCACTGTTCCTCCCTCCCTCGCACTCATAATCTCAAAGAAGAGAGAAGAAATTAAGAACTGCAACGATGGCAACGATGGAGGAAGGGTAAGTTTACAATCTTAAGCTTCATTTATTTATTTTTATAATATTATCTTCCATACATTTCATTTATTTATTTTCTGCATGCATATATTCACACACTCTCTCTCTCTGCAATCTGTACTCTCTCTCTACAGTCTATATTTTTCTACGTGCATATACACATTCTCTCTCTCTCTCTCTCTCTATATTTTCTACATGCATATACACACATATATACAAAAAAGTAAAAATCCTAAAACCCACACTCATTTCATCTCATCTCTTCTCAAAGAAAAGAAAAGAAGGAATCGCAACAATATTGCAGCAGGAAGGGTAAGCTTCATTTATTTATTTATTTATTTTTTTGTATATTATCGTCCATATGTTAATGCTTAAAATTTTTATAGTCTCTAGAAATAAAAGAAAAGAAACATCCACTCACTCACTGTTCCTCCCTCCCTCGCACTCATCATCTCAAAGAATAGAGAAGAAATTAAGAACAACAACGATGGCAACGATGGAGGAAGGGTAAGTTTACAATCTTAAGCTTCATTTTTTTTTTTTAATATTATCCTCCATACATTTCATTTATTTATTTTCTGCAAGCATATATTCACACACACTCTCTCTCTGCAATCTGTACTCTCTCTCTCTCTCTACAGTCTATATTTTTCTACGTGCATATACACACACACTCTCTCTCTCTCTATATTTTCTACATGCATATACACACATATATACAAAAAAGTAAAAATCCTAAAACCCACACTCATTTCATCTCATCTCTTCTCAAAATAAAGAAAAGATGGAATCGCAACAATATTGCAGCAGGAAGGGTAAGCTTCATTTATTTATTTATTTATTTTTTTGTATATTATCGTCCATATGTTAATGCTTAAAATTTTTATTGTCCCTAGAAACAAAAGAAAAGAAACATCCACTCACTCACTGTTCCTCCCTCCCTCGCACTCATCATCTTAAAGAAGAGAGAAGAAATTAAGAACAGCAACGATTGCAACGATGGAGGAAGGGTAAGTTTACAATCTTAAGCTTCATTTATTTATTTTTTTAATATTATCCCCCATACATTTCATTTATTTATTTTCTGCGTGCATATATTCACACACTCTCTCTCTGCATTCTGTACTCTCTCTCTCCCTGCAGTCTATATTTTTCTACGTGCATATACACACTCTCTCTCTCTCTCTCTCTATATTATCTACATGCATATACACACATATATAAAAAAAAGTAAAAATCCTAAAACCCACACTCATTTCATCTCATCTCTTCTCAGAGAAAAGAAAAGAAGGAATCGCAACAATATTGCAGCAGGAAGGGTAAGCTTCATTTATTTATTTATTTAGTTTTTTGTATATTATCGTCCATATGTTAATGCTTAAAATTTTTATAGTCCCTAGAAACAAAAGAAAAGAAACATCCACTCACTCACTGTTCCTCCCTCCCTCGCACTCATCATCTCAAAGAAGAGAGAAGAAATTAAGAATTGCAACGATGGCAACGATGGAGGAAGGGTAAGTTTACAATCTTAAGCTTCATTTATTTATTTTTTTAATATTATCCTCCAGACATTTCCTTTATTTATTTTCTGCATGCATATATTCACACACACTCTCTCTCTGCATTCTGTACTCTCTCTCTCCCTCTCTACAGTCTATATTTTTCTACGTGCATATACACACACTCTCTCTCTCTCTATATATTTTCTACATGCATATACACACATATATACAAAAAAGTAAAAATCCTAAAACCCACACTCATTTCATCTCATCTCTTCTCAAAGAAAAGAAAAGATGGAATCGCAACAATATTGCGGCAGGAAGGGTAAGCTTCATTTATTTATTTATTTATTGTTTTGTATATTATCGTCCATATGTTAATGCTTAAAATTTTTATTGTCCCTAGAAACAAAAGAAAAGAAACATCCACTCACTCACTGTTCCTCCCTCCCTCGCACTCATCATCTCAAAGAAGAGAGAAGAAATTAAGAACAGCAACGATGGCAACGATGGAGGAAGGGTAAGTTTACAATCTTAAGCTTCATTTATTTATTTTTTTAATATTATCCTCCATACATTTCATTTATTTATTTTCTGCATGCATATATTCACACACACTCTCTCTCTCTCTGTCTCTCTCAGCAGTCTATATTTTTCTACGTGCATATACACACTCACTCTCTCTCTCTCTCTATATTATCTACATGCATATACACACATATATAAAAAAAAGTAAAAATCCTAAAACCCACACTCATTTCATCTCATCTCTTCTCAAAGAAAAGAAAAGAAGGAATCGCAACAATATTGCAGCAGGAAGGATAAGCTTCATTTATTTATTTATTTATTTTTTTGTATATTATCGTCCATATGTTAATGCTTAAAATTTTTATAGTCCCTAGAAACAAAAGAAAAGAAACATCCACTCACTCACTGTTCCTCCCTCCCTCGCACTCATAATCTCAAAGAAGAGAGAAGAAATTAAGAACTGCAACGATGGCAACGATGGAGGAAGGGTAAGTTTACAATCTTAAGCTTCATTTATTTATTTTTATAATATTATCCTCCATACATTTCATTTATTTATTTTCTGCATGCATATATTCACACACACTCTCTCTCTGCAATCTGTACTCTCTCTCTACAGTCTATATTTTTCTACGTGCATATACACATTCTCTCTCTCTCTCTCTCTATATTTTCTACATGCATATACACACATATATACAAAAAAGTAAAAATCCTAAAACCCACACTCATTTCATCTCATCTCTTCTCAAAGAAAAGAAAAGAAGGAATCGCAACAATATTGCAGCAGGAAGGGTAAGCTTCATTTATTTATTTATTTATTTTTTTGTATATTATCGTCCATATGTTAATGCTTAAAATTTTTATAGTCTCTAGAAACAAAAGAAAAGAAACATCCACTCACTCACTGTTCCTCCCTCCCTCGCACTCATCATCTCAAAGAATAGAGAAGAAATTAAGAACAACAACGATGGCAACGATGGAGGAAGGGTAAGTTTACAATCTTAAGCTTCATTTATTTATTTTTATAATATTATCCTCCATACATTTCATTTATTTATTTTCTGCATGCATATATTCACACACACTCTCTCTCTGCAATCTGTACTCTCTCTCTACAGTCTATATTTTTCTACGTGCATATACACATTCTCTCTCTCTCTCTCTCTCTCTATATTTTCTACATGCATATACACACATATATACAAAAAAGTAAAAATCCTAAAACCCACACTCATTTCATCTCATCTCTTCTCAAAGAAAAGAAAAGAAGGAATCGCAACAATATTGCAGCAGGAAGGGTAAGTTTCATTTATTTATTTATTTATTTTTTTGTATATTATCGTCCATATGTTAATGCTTAAAATTTTTATAGTCTCTAGAAACAAAAGAAAAGAAACATCCACTCACTCACTGTTCCTCCCTCCCTCGCACTCATCATCTCAAAGAATAGAGAAGAAATTAAGAACAACAACGATGGCAACGATGGAGGAAGGGTAAGTTTACAATCTTAAGCTTCATTTTTTTTTTTTTTAATATTATCCTCCATACATTTCATTTATTTATTTTCTGCAAGCATATATTCACACACACTCTCTCTCTGCAATCTGTACTCTCTCTCTCTCTCTACAGTCTATATTTTTCTACGTGCATATACACACACACTCTCTCTCTCTATATTTTCTACATGCATATACACACATATATACAAAAAAGTAAAAATCCTAAAACCCACACTCATTTCATCTCATCTCTTCTCAAAATAAAGAAAAGATGGAATCGCAACAATATTGCAGCAGGAAGGGTAAGCTTCATTTATTTATTTATTTATTTTTTTGTATATTATCGTCCATATGTTAATGCTTAAAATTTTTATTGTCCCTAGAAACAAAAGAAAAGAAACATCCACTCACTCACTGTTCCTCCCTCCCTCGCACTCATCATCTTAAAGAAGAGAGAAGAAATTAAGAACAGCAACGATTGCAACGATGGAGGAAGGGTAAGTTTACAATCTTAAGCTTCATTTATTTATTTTTTTAATATTATCCCCCATACATTTCATTTATTTATTTTCTGCGTGCATATATTCACACACTCTCTCTCTGCATTCTGTACTCTCTCTCTCCCTGCCCTGCAGTCTATATTTTTCTACGTGCATATACACACTCTCTCTCTCTCTCTCTCTATATTATCTACATGCATATACACACATATATAAAAAAAAGTAAAAATCCTAAAACCCACACTCATTTCATCTCATCTCTTCTCAGAGAAAAGAAAAGAAGGAATCGCAACAATATTGCAGCAGGAAGGGTAAGCTTCATTTATTTATTTATTTAGTTTTTTGTATATTATCGTCCATATGTTAATGCTTAAAATTTTTATAGTCCCTAGAAACAAAAGAAAAGAAACATCCACTCACTCACTGTTCCTCCCTCCCTCGCACTCATCATCTCAAAGAAGAGAGAAGAAATTAAGAATTGCAACGATGGCAACGATGGAGGAAGGGTAAGTTTACAATCTTAAGCTTCATTTATTTATTTTTTTAATATTATCCTCCAGACATTTCCTTTATTTATTTTCTGCATGCATATATTCACACACACTCTCTCTCTGCATTCTGTACTCTCTCTCTCCCTCTCTACAGTCTATATTTTTCTACGTGCATATACACACACTCTCTCTCTCTATATATATTTTCTACATGCATATACACACATATATACAAAAAAGTAAAAATCCTAAAACCCACACTCATTTCATCTCATCTCTTCTCAAAGAAAAGAAAAGATGGAATCGCAACAATATTGCGGCAGGAAGGGTAAGCTTCATTTATTTATTTATTTATTGTTTTGTATATTATCGTCCATATGTTAATGCTTAAAATTTTTATTGTCCCTAGAAACAAAAGAAAAGAAACATCCACTCACTCACTGTTCCTCCCTCCCTCGCACTCATCATCTCAAAGAAGAGAGAAGAAATTAAGAACAGCAACGATGGCAACGATGGAGGAAGGGTAAGTTTACAATCTTAAGCTTCATTTATTTATTTTTTTAATATTATCCTCCATACATTTCATTTATTTATTTTCTGCATGCATATATTCACACACACTCTCTCTCTCTCTGTCTCTCTCAGCAGTCTATATTTTTCTACGTGCATATACACACTCACTCTCTCTCTCTCTCTATATTATCTACATGCATATACACACATATATAAAAAAAAGTAAAAATCCTAAAACCCACACTCATTTCATCTCATCTCTTCTCAAAGAAAAGAAAAGAAGGAATCGCAACAATATTGCAGCAGGAAGGATAAGCTTCATTTATTTATTTATTTATTTTTTTGTATATTATCGTCCATATGTTAATGCTTAAAATTTTTATAGTCCCTAGAAACAAAAGAAAAGAAACATCCACTCACTCACTGTTCCTCCCTCCCTCGCACTCATAATCTCAAAGAAGAGAGAAGAAATTAAGAACTGCAACGATGGCAACGATGGAGGAAGGGTAAGTTTACAATCTTAAGCTTCATTTATTTATTTTTATAATATTATCCTCCATACATTTCATTTATTTATTTTCTGCATGCATATATTCACACACACTCTCTCTCTGCAATCTGTACTCTCTCTCTACAGTCTATATTTTTCTACGTGCATATACACATTCTCTCTCTCTCTCTCTCTATATTTTCTACATGCATATACACACATATATACAAAAAAGTAAAAATCCTAAAACCCACACTCATTTCATCTCATCTCTTCTCAAAGAAAAGAAAAGAAGGAATCGCAACAATATTGCAGCAGGAAGGGTAAGCTTCATTTATTTATTTATTTATTTTTTTGTATATTATCGTCCATATGTTAATGCTTAAAATTTTTATAGTCTCTAGAAACAAAAGAAAAGAAACATCCACTCACTCACTGTTCCTCCCTCCCTCGCACTCATCATCTCAAAGAATAGAGAAGAAATTAAGAACAACAACGATGGCAACGATGGAGGAAGGGTAAGTTTACAATCTTAAGCTTCATTTTTTTTTTTTTTAATATTATCCTCCATACATTTCATTTATTTATTTTCTGCAAGCATATATTCACACACACTCTCTCTCTGCAATCTGTACTCTCTCTCTCTCTCTACAGTCTATATTTTTCTACGTGCATATACACACACACTCTCTCTCTCTCTCTATATTTTCTACATGCATATACACACATATATACAAAAAAGTAAAAATCCTAAAACCCACACTCATTTCATCTCATCTCTTCTCAAAATAAAGAAAAGATGGAATCGCAACAATATTGCAGCAGGAAGGGTAAGCTTCATTTATTTATTTATTTATTTTTTTGTATATTATCGTCCATATGTTAATGCTTAAAATTTTTATTGTCCCTAGAAACAAAAGAAAAGAAACATCCACTCACTCACTGTTCCTCCCTCCCTCGCACTCATCATCTTAAAGAAGAGAGAAGAAATTAAGAACAGCAACGATTGCAACGATGGAGGAAGGGTAAGTTTACAATCTTAAGCTTCATTTATTTATTTTTTTAATATTATCCCCCATACATTTCATTTATTTATTTTCTGCGTGCATATATTCACACACTCTCTCTCTGCATTCTGTACTCTCTCTCTCCCTGCAGTCTATATTTTTCTACGTGCATATACACACTCTCTCTCTCTCTCTCTATATTATCTACATGCATATACACACATATATAAAAAAAAGTAAAAATCCTAAAACCCACACTCATTTCATCTCATCTCTTCTCAGAGAAAAGAAAAGAAGGAATCGCAACAATATTGCAGCAGGAAGGGTAAGCTTCATTTATTTATTTATTTAGTTTTTTGTATATTATCGTCCATATGTTAATGCTTAAAATTTTTATAGTCCCTAGAAACAAAAGAAAAGAAACATCCACTCACTCACTGTTCCTCCCTCCCTCGCACTCATCATCTCAAAGAAGAGAGAAGAAATTAAGAATTGCAACGATGGCAACGATGGAGGAAGGGTAAGTTTACAATCTTAAGCTTCATTTATTTATTTTTTTAATATTATCCTCCAGACATTTCCTTTATTTATTTTCTGCATGCATATATTCACACACACTCTCTCTCTGCATTCTGTACTCTCTCTCTACAGTCTATATTTTTCTACGTGCATATACACACACTCTCTCTCTCTTTATATTTTCTACATGCATATACACACATATATACAAAAAAGTAAAAATCCTAAAACCCACACTCATTTCATCTCATCTCTTCTCAAAGAAAAGAAAAGAAGGAATCGCAACAATATTGCGGCAGGAAGGGTAAGCTTCATTTATTTATTTATTTATTTTTTTGTATATTATCGTCCATATGTTAATGCTTAAAATTTTTATAGTCCCTAGAAACAAAAGAAAAGAAACATCCACTCACTCACTGTTCCTCCCTCCCTCGCACTCCTCATCTCAAAGAAGAGAGAAGAAATTAACAACAGCAACGATGGCAACGATGGAGGAAGGGTAAGTTTACAATCTTAAGCTTCATTTATTTATTTTTTTAATATTATCCCCCATACATTTCATTTATTTATTTTCTGCATGCATATATTCACACACTCTCTCTCTCTCTCTCTCTCTCTCTCTCCCTGCAGTCTATATTTTTCTACGTGCATATACACACACACTCTCTCTCTCTCTCTCTATATTATCTACATGCACATACACACATATATAAAAAAAAGTAAAAATCCTAAAACCCACACTCATTTCATCTCATCTCTTCTCAGAGAAAAGAAAAGAAGGAATCGCAACAATATTGCAGCAGGAAGGGTAAGCTTCATTTATTTATTTATTTATTTTTTTGTAAATTATCGTCCATATGTTAATGCTTAAAATTTTTATAGTCCCTAGAAACAAAAGAAAAGAAACATCCACTCACTCACTGTTCCTCCCTCCCTCGCACTCATCATCTCAAAGAAGAGAGAAGAAATTAAGAACTGCAACGATGGCAACGATGGAGGAAGGGTAAGTTTACAATCTTAAGCTTCATTTATTTTTTTTTTTAATATTATCCTCCATAAATTTCATTTAATTATTTTCTGCATGCATATATTCACTCACACTCTCTCTGCAATCTGTACTCTCTCTCTACAGTCTATATTTTTCTACGTGCATATACACATTCTCTCTCTCTCTCTCTCTCTCTCTATATTTTCTACATGCATATACACACATATATACAAAAAAGTAAAAATCCTAAAACCCACACTCATTTCATCTCATCTCTTCTCAAAGAAAAGAAAAGAAGGAATCGAAACAATATTGCAGCAGGAAGGGTAAGCTTCATTTATTTATTTATTTATTTTTTTGTATATTATCGTCCATATGTTAATGCTTAAAATTTTTATAGTCTCTAGAAACAAAAGAAAAGAAACATCCACTCACTCACTGTTCCTCCCTCCCTCGCACTCATCATCTCAAAGAATAGAGAAGAAATTAAGAACAACAACGATGGCAACGATGGAGGAGGGGTAAGTTTACAATCTTAAGCTTCATTTTTTTTTTTTTTAATATTATCCTCCATACATTTCATTTATTTATTTTCTGCACGCATATATTCACACACACTCTCTCTCTGCAATCTGTACTCTCTCTCTCTCTACAGTCTATATTTTTCTACGTGCATATACACACACACTCTCTCTCTCTCTATATTTTCTACATGCATATACACACATATATACAAAAAAGTAAAAATCCTAAAACCCACACTCATTTCATCTCATCTCTTCTCAAAATAAAGAAAAGATGGAATCGCAACAATATTGCAGCAGGAAGGGTAAGCTTCATTTATTTATTTATTTATTTTTTTGTATATTATCGTCCATATGTTAATGCTTAAAATTTTTATTGTCCCTAGAAACAAAAGAAAAGAAACATCCAGTCACTCACTGTTCCTCCCTCCCTCGCACTCATCATCTTAAAGAAGAGAGAAGAAATTAAGAACAGCAACGATTGCAACGATGGAGGAAGGGTAAGTTTACAATCTTAAGCTTCATTTATTTATTTTTTTAATATTATCCCCCATACATTTCATTTATTTATTTTCTGCGTGCATATATTCACACACTCTCTCTCTGCATTCTGTACTCTCTCTCTCCCTGCAGTCTATATTTTTCTACGTGCATATACACACTCTCTCTCTCTCTCTCTCTATATTATCTACATGCATATACACACATATATAAAAAAAAGTAAAAATCCTAAAACCCACACTCATTTCATCTCATCTCTTCTCAGAGAAAAGAAAAGAAGGAATCGCAACAATATTGCAGCAGGAAGGGTAAGCTTCATTTATTTATTTATTTATTTTTTTGTATATTATCGTCCATATGTTAATGCTTAAAATTTTTATAGTCCCTAGAAACAAAAGAAAAGAAACATCCACTCACTCACTGTTCCTCCCTCCCTCGCACTCATCATCTCAAAGAAGAGAGAAGAAATTAAGAATTGCAACGATAGCAACGATGGAGGAAGGGTAAGTTTACAATCTTAAGCTTCATTTATTTATTTTTTTAATATTATCCTCCAGACATTTCCTTTATTTATTTTCTGCATGCATATATTCACACACACTCTCTCTCTGCATTCTGTACTCTCTCTCTCTCTCTCTACAGTCTATATTTTTCTACGTGCATATACACACACTCTCTCTCTCTTTATATTTTCTACATGCATATACACACATATATACAAAAAAGTAAAAATCCTAAAACCCACACTCATTTCATCTCATCTCTTCTCAAAGAAAAGAAAAGAAGGAATCGCAACAATATTGCGGCAGGAAGGGTAAGCTTCATTTATTTATTTATTTATTTTTTTGTATATTATCATCCATATGTTAATGCTTAAAATTTTTATAGTCCCTAGAAACAAAAGAAAAGAAACATCCACTCACTCACTGTTCCTCCCTCCCTCGCACTCCTCATCTCAAAGAAGAGAGAAGAAATTAAGAACAGCAACGATGGCAACGATGGAGGAAGGGTAAGTTTACAATCTTAAGCTTCATTTATTTATTTATTTAATATTATCCCCCATACATTTCATTTATTTATTTTCTGCGTGCATATATTCACACACTCTCTCTCTCCCTGCAGTCTATATTTTTCTACGTGCATATACACACACTCTCTCTCTCTCTCTCTATATTATCTACATGCATATACACACATATATAAAAAAAAGTAAAAATCCTAAAACCCACACTCATTTCATCTCATCTCTTCTCAGAGAAAAGAAAAGAAGGAATCGCAACAATATTGCAGCAGGAAGGGTAAGCTTCATTTATTTATTTATTTGTATATTATCGTCCATATGTTAATGCTTAAAATTTTTATAGTCCCTAGAATTAAAAGAAAAGAAACATCCACTCACTCACTGTTCCTCCCTCCCTCGCACTCATCATCTCAAAGAAGAGAGAAGAAATTAAGAATTGCAACGATGGCAACGATGGAGGAAGGGTAAGTTTACAATCTTAAGCTTCATTTTTTTTTTTTTTTTAATATTATTCTCCATACATTTCATTTATTTATTTTCTGCATGCATATATTCACACACACTCTCTCTCTGCATTCTGTACTCTCTCTCTCTCTCTCTCTACAGTCTATATTTTTCTACGTGCATATACACTCTCTCTCTCTCTCTCTATTTTCTACATGCATATACACACATATATACAAAAAAGTAAAAATCCTAAAACCCACACTCATTTCATCTCATCTCTTCTCAAAGAAAAGAAAAGAAGGAATCGCAACAATATTGCGCCAGGAAGGGTAAGCTTCATTTATTTATTTATTTATTTTTTTGTATATTATCGTCCATATGTTAATGCTTAAAATTTTTATAGTCCCTAGAAACAAAAGAAAAGAAACATCCACTCACTCACTGTTCCTCCCTCCCTCGCACTCATCATCTCAAAGAAGAGAGAAGAAATTAAAAATTGCAACGATGGCAACGATGGAGGAAGGGTAAGTTTACAATCTTAAGCTTCATTTATTTATTTTTTTAATATTATCCTCCAGACATTTCATTTATTTATTTTCTGCACGCATATATTCACACACACTCTCTCTCTGCAATCTGTACTCTCTCTCTCTCTACAGTCTATATTTTTCTACGTGCATATATACACACACTCTCTCTCTCTCTATATTTTCTACATGCATATACACACATATATACAAAAAAGTAAAAATCCTAAAACCCACACTCATTTCATCTCATCTCTTCTCAAAATAAAGAAAAGATGGAATCGCAACAATATTGCAGCAGGAAGGGTAAGCTTCATTTATTTATTTATTTATTTTTTTGTATATTATCGTCCATATGTTAATGCTTAAAATTTTTATTGTCCCTAGAAACAAAAGAAAAGAAACATCCAGTCACTCACTGTTCCTCCCTCCCTCGCACTCATCATCTTAAAGAAGAGAGAAGAAATTAAGAACAGCAACGATTGCAACGATGGAGGAAGGGTAAGTTTACAATCTTAAGCTTCATTTATTTATTTTTTTAATATTATCCCCCATACATTTCATTTATTTATTTTCTGCGTGCATATATTCACACACTCTCTCTCTGCATTCTGTACTCTCTCTCTCCCTGCAGTCTATATTTTTCTACGTGCATATACACACTCTCTCTCTCTCTCTATATTATCTACATGCATATACACACATATATAAAAAAAAGTAAAAATCCTAAAACCCACACTCATTTCATCTCATCTCTTCTCAGAGAAAAGAAAAGAAGGAATCGCAACAATATTGCAGCAGGAAGGGTAAGCTTCATTTATTTATTTATTTTTTTTTTTGTATATTATCGTCCATATGTTAATGCTTAAAATTTTTATAGTCCCTAGAAACAAAAGAAAAGAAACATCCACTCACTCACTGTTCCTCCCTCCCTCGCACTCATCATCTCAAAGAAGAGAGAAGAAATTAAGAATTGCAACGATGGCAACGATGGAGGAAGGGTAAGTTTACAATCTTAAGCTTCATTTATTTATTTTTTTAATATTATCCTCCAGACATTTCCTTTATTTATTTTCTGCATGCATATATTCACACACACTCTCTCTCTGCATTCTGTACTCTCTCTCTCTCTCTCTACAGTCTATATTTTTCTACGTGCATATACACACACTCTCTCTCTCTTTATATTTTCTACATGCATATACACACATATATACAAAAAAGTAAAAATCCTAAAACCCACACTCATTTCATCTCATCTCTTCTCAAAGAAAAGAAAAGAAGGAATCGCAACAATATTGCGGCAGGAAGGGTAAGCTTCATTTATTTATTTATTTATTTTTTTGTATATTATCGTCCATATGTTAATGCTTAAAATTTTTATAGTCCCTAGAAACAAAAGAAAAGAAACATCCACTCACTCACTGTTCCTCCCTCCCTCGCACTCATCATCTCAAAGAAGAGAGAAGAAATTAAGAACAACAAGGATGGAGGAAGGGTAAGTTTACAATCTTAAGCTTCATTTTTTTTTTTTTTTAATATTATCCCCCATACATTTCATTTATTTATTTTCTGCGTGCATATATTCACACTCTCTCTCTCTCTCTCTCTCTCTCCCTGCAGTCTATATTTTTCTACGTGCATATACACACACACTCTCTCTCTCTCTCTCTCTCTCTCTCTATATTATCTACATGCATATACACACATATATAAAAAAAAGTAAAAATCCTAAAACCCACACTCATTTCATCTCATCTCTTCTCAGAGAAAAGAAAAGAAAGAATCACAACAATATTGCAGCAGGAAGGGTAAGCTTCATTTATTTATTTTTTTGTATATTATCGTCCATATGTTAATGCTTAAAATTTTTATAGTCCCTAGAAACAAAAGAAAAGAAACATCCACTCACTCACTGTTCCTCCCTCCCTCGCACTCATCATCTCAAAGAAGAGAGAAGAAATTAAGAATTGCAACGATGGCAACGATGGAGGAAGGGTAAGTTTACAATCTTAAGCTTCATTTATTTATTTTTTTAATATTATCCTCCAGACATTTCCTTTATTTATTTTCTGCATGCATATATTCACACACACTCTCTCTCTGCATTCTGTACTCTCTCTCTCTCTCTCTACAGTCTATATTTTTCTACTTGCATATACACACACTCTCTGTCTCTTTATATTTTCTACATGCATATACACACATAAATACAAAAAAGTAAAAATCCTAAAACCCACACTCATTTCATCTCATCTCTTCTCAAAGAAAAGAAAAGAAGGAATCGCAACAATATTGCGGCAGGAAGGGTAAGCTTCATTTATTTATTTATTTATTTTTTTGTATATTATCGTCCATATGTTAATGCTTAAAATTTTTATAGTCCCTAGAAACAAAAGAAAAGAAACATCCACTCACTCACTGTTCCTCCCTCCCTCGCACTCATCATCTCAAAGAAGAGAGAAGAAATTAAGAATTGCAACGATGGCAACGATGGAGGAAGGGTAAGTTTACAATCTTAAGCTTCATTTATTTATTTTTTTAATATTATCCTCCAGACATTTCCTTTATTTATTTTCTGCATGCATATATTCACACACACTCTCTCTCTGCATTCTGTACTCTCTCTCTCTCTCTCTACAGTCTATATTTTTCTACTTGCATATACACACACTCTCTGTCTCTTTATATTTTCTACATGCATATACACACATAAATACAAAAAAGTAAAAATCCTAAAACCCACACTCATTTCATCTCATCTCTTCTCAAAGAAAAGAAAAGAAGGAATCGCAACAATATTGCGGCAGGAAGGGTAAGCTTCATTTATTTATTTATTTATTTTTTGTATATTATCGTCCATATGTTAATGCTTAAAATTTTTATAGTCCCTAGAAAGAAAAGAAAAGAAACATCCACTCACTCACTGTTCCTCCCTCCCTCGCACTCCTCATCTCAAAGAAGAGAGAAGAAATTAAGAACAGCAACGATGGCAACGATGGAGGAAGGGTAAGTTTACAATCTTAAGCTTCATTTATTTATTTTTTTAATATTATCCCCCATACATTTCATTTATTTATTTTCTGCGTGCATATATTCACACACTCTCTCTCTCTCTCTCTCTCTCTCCCTGCAGTCTATATTTTTCTACGTGCATATACACACACACTCTCTCTCTCTCTCTCTATATATATTATCTACATGCATATACACACATATATAAAAAAAGTAAAAAACCTAAAACCCACACTCATTTCATCTCATCTCTTCTCCGAGAAAAGAAAAGAAGGAATCGCAACAATATTGCAGCAGGAAGGGTAAGGTTCATTTATTTACTTATTTATTTTTTTGTATATTATCGTCCATATGTTAATGCTTAAAATTTTTATAGTCCCTAGAAACAAAAGAAAAGAAACATCCACTTACTCACTGTTCCTCCCTCCCTCGCACTCATCATCTCAAAGAAGAGAGAAGAAATTAAGAATTGCAACGATGGCAACGATGGAGGAAGGGTAAGTTTACAATCTTAAGCTTCATTTATTTATTTTTTTAATATTATCCTCCATACATTTCATTTATTTATTTTCTGCATGCATATATTCACACACACTCTCTCTCTGCAATCTGTACTCTCTCTCTACAGTCTATATTTTTCTACGTGCATATACACATTCTCTCTCTCTCTCTCTCTCTCTATATTTTCTACATGCATATACACACATATATACAAAAAAGTAAAAATCCTAAAACCCACACTCATTTCATCTCATCTCTTCTCAAAGAAAAGAAAAGAAAAGAAGGAATCGCAACAATATTGCAGCAGGAAGGGTAAGCTTCATTTATTTATTTATTTATTTTTTTGTATATTATCGTCCATATGTTAATGCTTAAAATTTTTATAGTCTCTAGAAACAAAAGAAAAGAAACATCCACTCACTCACTGTTCCTCCCTCCCTCGCACTCATCATCTCAAAGAATAGAGAAGAAATTAAGAACAACAACGATGGCAACGATGGAGGAAGGGTAAGTTTACAATCTTAAGCTTCATTTTTTTTTTTTTTAATATTATCCTCCATACATTTCATTTATTTATTTTCTGCATGCATATATTCACACACTCTCTCTCTGCATTCTGTACTCTCTCTCTCCCTGCAGTCTATATTTTTCTACGTGCATATACACACACTCTCTCTCTCTCTCTCTCTATATTATCTACATGCATATACACACATATATAAAAAAAAGTAAAAATCCTAAAACCCACACTCATTTCATCTCATCTCTTCTCAGAGAAAAGAAAAGAAGGAATCGCAACAATATTGCAGCAGGAAGGGTAAGCTTCATTTATTTATTTATTTATTTTTTTGTATATTATCGTCCATATGTTAATGCTTAAAATTTTTATAGTCCCTAGAAACAAAAGAAAAGAAACATCCACTCACTCACTGTTCCTCCCTCCCTCGCACTCATCATCTCAAAGAAGAGAGAAGAAATTAAGAATTGCAACGATGGCAACGATGGAGGAAGGGTAAGTTTACAATCTTAAGCTTCATTTATTTATTTTTTTAATATTATCCTCCAGACATTTCCTTTATTTATTTTCTGCATGCATATATTCACACACACTCTCTCTCTGCATTCTGTACTCTCTCTCTCTCTCTCTACAGTCTATATTTTTCTACGTGCATATACACACACTCTCTCTCTCTTTATATTTTCTACATGCATATACACACATATATACAAAAAAGTAAAAATCCTAAAACCCACACTCATTTCATCTCATCTCTTCTCAAAGAAAAGAAAAGAAGGAATCGCAACAATATTGCGGCAGGAAGGGTAAGCTTCATTTATTTATTTATTTATTTTTTTGTATATTATCGTCCATATGTTAATGCTTAAAATTTTTATAGTCCCTAGAAACAAAAGAAAAGAAACATGCACTCACTCACTGTTCCTCCCTCCCTCGCACTCCTCATCTCAAAGAAGAGAGAAGAAATTAAGAACAGCAACGATGGCAACGATGGAGGAAGGGTAAGTTTACAATCTTAAGCTTCATTTATTTATTTTTTTAATATTATCCCCCATACATTTCATTTATTTATTTTCTGCGTGCATATATTCACACACTCTCTCTCTCTCTCTCTCTCTCTCTCCCTGCAGTCTATATTTTTCTACGTGCATATACACACACACTCTCTCTCTCTCTCTCTATATTATCTACATGCATATACACACATATATAAAAAAAAGTAAAAATCCTAAAACCCACACTCATTTCATCTCATCTCTTCTCAGAGAAAAGAAAAGAAGGAATCGCAACAATATTGCTGCAGGAAGGGTAAGCTTCATTTATTTATTTATTTATTTTTTTGTAAATTATCGTCCATATGTTAATGCTTAAAATTTTTATAGTCCCTAGAAACAAAAGAAAAGAAACATCCACTCACTCACTGTTCCTCCCTCCCTCGCACTCATCATCTCAAAGAAGAGAGAAGAAATTAAGAACTGCAACGATGGCAACGATGGAGGAAGGGTAAGTTTACAATCTTAAGCTTCATTTTTTTTTTTTTTTAATATTATCCTCCATAAATTTCATTTAATTATTTTCTGCATGCATATATTCACTCACACTCTCTCTGCAATCTGTACTCTCTCTCTACAGTCTATATTTTTCTACGTGCATATACACATTCTCTCTCTCTCTCTCTATATTTTCTACATGCATATACACACATATATACAAAAAAGTAAAAATCCTAAAACCCACACTCATTTCATCTCATCTCTTCTCAAAGAAAAGAAAAGAAGGAATCGCAACAATATTGCAGCAGGAAGGGTAAGCTTCATTTATTTATTTATTTATTTTTTTGTATATTATCGTCCATATGTTAATGCTTAAAATTTTTATATTCTCTAGAAACAAAAGAAAAGAAACATCCACTCACTCACTGTTCCTCCCTCCCTCGCACTCATCATCTCAAAGAATAGAGAAGAAATTAAGAACAACAACGATGGCAACGATGGAGGAAGGGTAAGTTTACAATCTTAAGCTTCATTTTTTTTTTTTTAATATTATCCTCCATACATTTCATTTATTTATTTTCTGCACGCATATATTCACACACACTCTCTCTCTGCAATCTGTACTCTCTCTCTCTCTACAGTCTATATTTTTCTACGTGCATATACACACACACTCTCTCTCTCTCTCTATTTTCTACATGCATATACACACATATATACAAAAAAGTAAAAATCCTAAAACCCACACTCATTTCATCTCATCTCTTCTCAAAATAAAGAAAAGATGGAATCGCAACAATATTGCAGCAGGAAGGGTAAGCTTCATTTATTTATTTATTTATTTTTTTGTATATTATCGTCCATATGTTAATGCTTAAAATTTTTATTGTCCCTAGAAACAAAAGAAAAGAAACATCCAGTCACTCACTGTTCCTCCCTCCCTCGCACTCATCATCTTAAAGAAGAGAGAAGAAATTAAGAACAGCAACGATTGCAACGATGGAGGAAGGGTAAGTTTACAATCTTAAGCTTCATTTATTTATTTTTTTAATATTATCCCCCATACATTTCATTTATTTATTTTCTGCGTGCATATATTCACACACTCTCTCTCTGCATTCTGTACTCTCTCTCTCCCTGCAGTCTATATTTTTCTACGTGCATATACACACTCTCTCTCTCTCTCTATATTATCTACATGCATATACACACATATATAAAAAAAAGTAAAAATCCTAAAACCCACACTCATTTCATCTCATCTCTTCTCAGAGAAAAGAAAAGAAGGAATCGCAACAATATTGCAGCAGGAAGGGTAAGCTTCATTTATTTATTTATTTATTTTTTTGTATATTATCGTCCATATGTTAATGCTTAAAATTTTTATAGTCCCTAGAAACAAAAGAAAAGAAACATCCACTCACTCACTGTTCCTCCCTCCCTCGCACTCATCATCTCAAAGAAGAGAGAAGAAATTAAGAATTGCAACGATGGCAACGATGGAGGAAGGGTAAGTTTACAATCTTAAGCTTCATTTATTTATTTTTTTAATATTATCCTCCAGACATTTCCTTTATTTATTTTCTGCATGCATATATTCACACACACTCTCTCTCTGCATTCTGTACTCTCTCTCTCTCTCTCTACAGTCTATATTTTTCTACGTGCATATACACACACTCTCTCTCTCTTTATATTTTCTACATGCATATACACACATATATACAAAAAAGTAAAAATCCTAAAACCCACACTCATTTCATCTCATCTCTTCTCAAAGAAAAGAAAAGAAGGAATCGCAACAATATTGCGGCAGGAAGGGTAAGCTTCATTTATTTATTTATTTATTTTTTTGTATATTATCGTCCATATGTTAATGCTTAAAATTTTTATAGTCCCTAGAAACAAAAGAAAAGAAACATCCACTCACTCACTGTTCCTCCCTCCCTCGAACTCCTCATCTCAAAGAAGAGAGAAGAAATTAAGAACAGCAACGATGGCAACGATGGAGGAAGGGTAAGTTTACAATCTTAAGCTTCATTTATTTATTTTTTTAATATTATCCCCCATACATTTCATTTATTTATTTTCTGCGTGCATATATTCACACACTCTCTCTCTCTCTCTCTCTCTCCCTGCAGTCTATATTTTTCTACGTGCATATACACACACTCTCTCTCTCTCTCTCTATATTATCTACATGCATATACACACATATATAAAAAAAAGTAAAAATCCTAAAACCCACACTCATTTCATCTCATCTCTTCTCAGAGAAAAGAAAAGAAGGAATCGCAACAATATTGCAGCAGGAAGGGTAAGCTTCATTTATTTATTTATTTATTTATTTGTATATTATCGTCCATATGTTAATGCTTAAAATTTTTATAGTCCCTAGAAACAAAAGAAAAGAAACATCCACTCACTCACTGTTCCTCCCTCCCTCGCACTCATCATCTCAAAGAAGAGAGAAGAAATTAAGAATTGCAACGATGGCAACGATGGAGGAAGGGTAAGTTTACAATCTTAAGCTTCATTTTTTTTTTTTTTTTTAATATTATTCTCCATACATTTCATTTATTTATTTTCTGCATGCATATATTCACACACACTCTCTCTCTGCATTCTGTACTCTCTCTCTCTCTCTCTCTACAGTCTATATTTTTCTACGTGCATATACACTCTCTCTCTCTCTCTCTCTATTTTCTACATACATATACACACATATATACAAAAAAGTAAAAATCCTAAAACCCACACTCATTTCATCTCATCTCTTCTCAAAGAAAAGAAAAGAAGGAATCGCAACAATATTGCGGCAGGAAGGGTAAGCTTCATTTATTTATTTATTTATTTTTTTGTATATTATCGTCCATATGTTAATGCTTAAAATTTTTATAGTCCCTAGAAACAAAAGAAAAGAAACATCCACTCACTCACTGTTCCTCCCTCCCTCGCACTCATCATCTCAAAGAAGAGAGAAGAAATTAAAAATTGCAACGATGGCAACGATGGAGGAAGGGTAAGTTTACAATCTTAAGCTTCATTTATTTATTTTTTTAATATTATCCTCCAGACATTTCCTTTATTTATTTTCTGCATGCATATATTCACACACTCTCTCTCTGCATTCTGTACTCTCTCTCTCCCTGCAGTCTATATTTTTCTACGTGCATATACACACACTCTCTCTCTCTCTCTCTCTATATTATCTACATGCATATACACACATATATAAAAAAAAGTAAAAATCCTAAAACCCACACTCATTTCATCTCATCTCTTCTCAGAGAAAAGAAAAGAAGGAATCGCAACAATATTGCAGCAGGAAGGGTAAGCTTCATTTATTTATTTATTTATTTTTTTGTATATTATCGTCCATATGTTAATGCTTAAAATTTTTATAGTCCCTAGAAACAAAAGAAAAGAAACATCCACTCACTCACTGTTCCTCCCTCCCTCGCACTCATCATCTCAAAGAAGAGAGAAGAAATTAAGAATTGCAACGATGGCAACGATGGAGGAAGGGTAAGTTTACAATCTTAAGCTTCATTTATTTATTTTTTTAATATTATCCTCCAGACATTTCCTTTATTTATTTTCTGCATGCATATATTCACACACACTCTCTCTCTGCATTCTGTACTCTCTCTCTCTCTCTACAGTCTATATTTTTCTACGTGCATATACACACACTCTCTCTCTCTTTATATTTTCTACATGCATATACACACATATATACAAAAAAGTAAAAATCCTAAAACCCACACTCATTTCATCTCATCTCTTCTCAAAGAAAAGAAAAGAAGGAATCGCAACAATATTGCGGCAGGAAGGGTAAGCTTCATTTATTTATTTATTTATTTTTTTGTATATTATCGTCCATATGTTAATGCTTAAAATTTTTATAGTACCTAGAAACAAAAGAAAAGAAACATCCACTCACTCACTGTTCCTCCCTCCCTCGCACTCCTCATCTCAAAGAAGAGAGAAGAAATTAAGAATTGCAACGATGGCAACGATGGAGGAAGGGTAAGTTTACAATCTTAAGCTTCATTTATTTATTTTTTTAATATTATCCTCCAGACATTTCCTTTATTTATTTTCTGCATGCATATATTCACACACACTCTCTCTCTGCATTCTGTACTCTCTCTCTCTCTCTCTACAGTCTATATTTTTCTACGTGCATATACACACACTCTCTCTCTCTTTATATTTTCTACATGCATATACACACATATATACAAAAAAGTAAAAATCCTAAAACCCACACTCATTTCATCTCATCTCTTCTCAAAGAAAAGAAAAGAAGGAATCGCAACAATATTGCGGCAGGAAGGGTAAGCTTCATTTATTTATTTATTTATTTTTTTGTATATTATCGTCCATATGTTAATGCTTAAAATTTTTATAGTCCCTAGAAACAAAAGAAAAGAAACATCCACTCACTCACTGTTCCTCCCTCCCTCGAACTCCTCATCTCAAAGAAGAGAGAAGAAATTAAGAACAGCAACGATGGCAACGATGGAGGAAGGGTAAGTTTACAATCTTAAGCTTCATTTATTTATTTTTTTAATATTATCCCCCATACATTTCATTTATTTATTTTCTGCGTGCATATATTCACACACTCTCTCTCTCTCTCTCTCTCTCCCTGCAGTCTATATTTTTCTACGTGCATATACACACACTCTCTCTCTCTCTCTCTATATTATCTACATGCATATACACACATATATAAAAAAAAGTAAAAATCCTAAAACCCACACTCATTTCATCTCATCTCTTCTCAGAGAAAAGAAAAGAAGGAATCGCAACAATATTGCAGCAGGAAGGGTAAGCTTCATTTATTTATTTATTTATTTATTTGTATATTATCGTCCATATGTTAATGCTTAAAATTTTTATAGTCCCTAGAAACAAAAGAAAAGAAACATCCACTCACTCACTGTTCCTCCCTCCCTCGCACTCATCATCTCAAAGAAGAGAGAAGAAATTAAGAATTGCAACGATGGCAACGATGGAGGAAGGGTAAGTTTACAATCTTAAGCTTCATTTTTTTTTTTTTTTTTAATATTATTCTCCATACATTTCATTTATTTATTTTCTGCATGCATATATTCACACACACTCTCTCTCTGCATTCTGTACTCTCTCTCTCTCTCTCTCTACAGTCTATATTTTTCTACGTGCATATACACTCTCTCTCTCTCTCTCTCTATTTTCTACATACATATACACACATATATACAAAAAAGTAAAAATCCTAAAACCCACACTCATTTCATCTCATCTCTTCTCAAAGAAAAGAAAAGAAGGAATCGCAACAATATTGCGGCAGGAAGGGTAAGCTTCATTTATTTATTTATTTATTTTTTTGTATATTATCGTCCATATGTTAATGCTTAAAATTTTTATAGTCCCTAGAAACAAAAGAAAAGAAACATCCACTCACTCACTGTTCCTCCCTCCCTCGCACTCATCATCTCAAAGAAGAGAGAAGAAATTAAAAATTGCAACGATGGCAACGATGGAGGAAGGGTAAGTTTACAATCTTAAGCTTCATTTATTTATTTTTTTAATATTATCCTCCAGACATTTCCTTTATTTATTTTCTGCATGCATATATTCACACACTCTCTCTCTGCATTCTGTACTCTCTCTCTCCCTGCAGTCTATATTTTTCTACGTGCATATACACACACTCTCTCTCTCTCTCTCTCTATATTATCTACATGCATATACACACATATATAAAAAAAAGTAAAAATCCTAAAACCCACACTCATTTCATCTCATCTCTTCTCAGAGAAAAGAAAAGAAGGAATCGCAACAATATTGCAGCAGGAAGGGTAAGCTTCATTTATTTATTTATTTATTTTTTTGTATATTATCGTCCATATGTTAATGCTTAAAATTTTTATAGTCCCTAGAAACAAAAGAAAAGAAACATCCACTCACTCACTGTTCCTCCCTCCCTCGCACTCATCATCTCAAAGAAGAGAGAAGAAATTAAGAATTGCAACGATGGCAACGATGGAGGAAGGGTAAGTTTACAATCTTAAGCTTCATTTATTTATTTTTTTAATATTATCCTCCAGACATTTCCTTTATTTATTTTCTGCATGCATATATTCACACACACTCTCTCTCTGCATTCTGTACTCTCTCTCTCTCTCTACAGTCTATATTTTTCTACGTGCATATACACACACTCTCTCTCTCTTTATATTTTCTACATGCATATACACACATATATACAAAAAAGTAAAAATCCTAAAACCCACACTCATTTCATCTCATCTCTTCTCAAAGAAAAGAAAAGAAGGAATCGCAACAATATTGCGGCAGGAAGGGTAAGCTTCATTTATTTATTTATTTATTTTTTTGTATATTATCGTCCATATGTTAATGCTTAAAATTTTTATAGTACCTAGAAACAAAAGAAAAGAAACATCCACTCACTCACTGTTCCTCCCTCCCTCGCACTCCTCATCTCAAAGAAGAGAGAAGAAATTAAGAACAGCAACGATGGCAACGATGGAGGAAGGGTAAGTTTACAATCTTAAGCTTCATTTATTTATTTTTTTAATATTATCCCCCATACATTTCATTTATTTATTTTCTGCGTGCATATATTCACACACTCTCTCTCTCTCT
This sequence comes from Ligustrum vulgare, assembly GCA_963555705.1. Lineage (NCBI taxonomy): Eukaryota > Viridiplantae > Streptophyta > Magnoliopsida > Lamiales > Oleaceae > Ligustrum > Ligustrum vulgare. The sequence goes on along the minus strand of OY743168.1, from coordinate 72,135,324 downwards.
CTCTCTCCCTGCAGTCTATATTTTTCTACGTGCATATACACACACACTCTCTCTCTCTCTCTCTCTCTCTCTATATTATCTACATGCATATACACACATATATAAAAAAAAGTAAAAATCCTAAAACCCACACTCATTTCATCTCATCTCTTCTCAGAGAAAAGAAAAGAAGGAATCGCAACTATATTGCAGCAGGAAGGGTAAGCTTCATTTATTTATTTATTTATTTTTTTGTATATTATCGTCCATATGTTAATGCTTAAAATTTTTATAGTCCCTAGAAACAAAAGAAAAGAAACATCCACTCACTCACTGTTCCTCCCTCCCTCGCACTCATCATCTCAAAGAAGAGAGAAGAAATTAAGAATTGCAACGATGACAACGATGGAGGAAGGGTAAGTTTACAATCTTAAGCTTCATTTTTTTTTTAATATTATTCTCCATACATTTCATTTATTTATTTTCTGCATGCATATATTCACACACACTCTCTCTCTGCATTCTGTACTCTCTCTCTCTCTCTCTCTACAGTCTATATTTTTCTACGTGCATATACACTCTCTCTCTCTCTCTCTATTTTCTACATGCATATACACACATATATACAAAAAAGTAAAAATCCTAAAACCCACACTCATTTCATCTCATCTCTTCTCAAAGAAAAGAAAAGAAGGAATCGCAACAATATTGCGGCAGGAAGGGTAAGCTTCATTTATTTATTTATTTATTTTTTTGTATATTATCGTCCATATGTTAATGCTTAAAATTTTTATAGTCCCTAGAAACAAAAGAAAAGAAACATCCACTCACTCACTGTTCCTCCCTCCCTCGCACTCATCATCTCAAAGAAGAGAGAAGAAATTAAAAATTGCAACGATGGCAACGATGGAGGAAGGGTAAGTTTACAATCTTAAGCTTCATTTATTTATTTTTTTAATATTATCCTCCAGACATTTCCTTTATTTATTTTCTGCATGCATATATTCACACACACTCTCTCTCTGCATTCTGTACTCTCTCTCTCTCTCTACAGTCTATATTTTTCTACTTGCATATACACACACTCTCTGTCTCTTTATATTTTCTACATGCATATACACACATAAATACAAAAAAGTAAAAATCCTAAAACCCACACTCATTTCATCTCATCTCTTCTCAAAGAAAAGAAAAGAAGGAATCGCAACAATATTGCGGCAGGAAGGGTAAGCTTCATTTATTTATTTATTTATTTTTTGTATATTATCGTCCATATGTTAATGCTTAAAATTTTTATAGTCCCTAGAAACAAAAGAAAAGAAACATCCACTCACTCACTGTTCCTCCCTCCCTCGCACTCCTCATCTCAAAGAAGAGAGAAGAAATTAAGAACAGGAACGATGGCAACGATGGAGGAAGGGTAAGTTTACAATCTTAAGCTTCATTTATTTATTTTTTTAATATTATCCCCCATACATTTCATTTATTTATTTTCTGCGTGCATATATTAACACACTCTCTCTCTCTCTCTCTCTCTCTCTCTCTCTCTCCCTGCAGTCTATATTTTTCTACGTGCATATACACACACACTCTCTCTCTCTCTCTATATATTATCTACATGCATATACACACATATATAAAAAAAAGTAAAAAACCTAAAACCCACACTCATTTCATCTCATCACTTCTCCGAGAAAAGAAAAGAAGGAATCGCAACAATATTGCAGCAGGAAGGGTAAGCTTCATTTATTTATTTATTTATTTTTTTGTATATTATCGTCCATATGTTAATGCTTAAAATTTTTATAGTCCCTAGAAACAAAAGAAAAGAAACATCCACTCACTCACTGTTCCTCCCTCCCTCGCACTCATCATCTCAAAGAAGAGAGAAGAAATTAAGAATTGCAACGATGGCAACGATGGAGGAAGGGTAAGTTTACAATCTTAAGCTTCATTTATTTTTATTTTTAATATTATTCTCCATATATTTCATTTATTTATTTTCTGCATGCATATATTCACACACACTCTCGCTCTGCATTCTGTACTCTCTCTCTCTCTCTCTACAGTCTATATTTTTCTACGTGCATATACACTCTCTCTCTCTCTCTCTCTATTTTCTACATGCATATACACACATATATACAAAAAAGTAAAAATCCTAAAACCCACACTCATTTCATCTCATCTCTTCTCAAAGAAAAGAAAAGAAGGAATCGCAACAATATTGCGGCAGGAAGGGTAAGCTTCATTTATTTATTTATTTATTTTTTTGTATATTATCGTCCATATGTTAATGCTTAAAATTTTTATAGTCCCTAGAAACAAAAGAAAAGAAACATCCACTCACTCACTGTTCCTCCCTCCCTCGCACTCATCATCTCAAAGAAGAGAGAAGAAATTAAGAATTGCAACGATGGCAACGATGGAGGAAGGGTAAGTTTACAATCTTAAGCTTCATTTATTTATTTTTTTAATATTATCCTCCAGACATTTCCTTTATTTATTTTCTGCATGCATATATTCACACACACTCTCTCTCTGCATTCTGTACTCTCTCTCTCTCTCTCTACAGTCTATATTTTTCTACGTGCATATACACACACTCTCTCTCTCTCTTTATATTTTCTACATGCATATTCACACATATATACAAAAAAGTAAAAATCCTAAAACCCATACTCATTTCATCTCATCTCTTCTCAAAGAAAAGAAAAGAAGGAATCGCAACAATATTGCGGCAGGAAGGGTAAGCTTCATTTATTTATTTATTTATTTTTTGTATATTATCGTCCATATGTTAATGCTTAAAATTTTTATAGTCCCTAGAAACAAAAGAAAAGAAACATCCACTCACTCACTGTTCCTCCCTCCCTCGCACTCCTCATCTCAAAGAAGAGAGAAGAAATTAAGAACAGCAACGATGGCAACGATGGAGGAACGGTAAGTTTACAATCTTAAGCTTCATTTATTTATTTTTTTAATATTATCCCCCATACATTTCATTTATTTATTTTCTGCGTTTATATATTCACACACTCTCTCTCTCTCTCTCTCTCTCCCTGCAGTCTATATTTTTCTACGTGCATATACACACACACTCTCTCTCTTTCTCTATATATTATCTACATGCATATACACACATATATAAAAAAAAGTAAAAATCCTAAAACCCACACTCATTTCATCTCATCTCTTCTCAGAGAAAAGAAAAGAAGGAATCGCAACAATATTGCAGCAGGAAGGGTAAGCTTCATTTATTTATTTATTTATTTTTTTGTATATTATCGTCCATATGTTAATGCTTAAAATTTTTATAGTCCCTGGAAACAAAAGAAAAGAAACATCCACTCACTCACTGTTCCTCCCTCCCTCGCACTCATCATCTCAAAGAAGAGAGAAGAAATTAAGAATTGCGACGATGGCAACGATGGAGGAAGGGTAAGTTTACAATCTTAAGCTTCATTTTTTTTTTTTTTAATATTATTCTCCATACATTTCATTTATTTATTTTCTGCATGCATATATTCACACACACTCTCTCTCTGCATTCTGTACTCTCTCTCTCCCTCTACAGTCTATATTTTTCTACGTGCATATACACTCTCTCTCTCTCTCTCTATTTTCTACATGCATATACACACATATATACAAAAAAGTAAAAATCCTAAAACCCACACTCATTTCATCTCATCTCTTCTCAAAGAAAAGAAAAGAAGGAATCGCAACAATATTGCGGCAGGAAGGGTAAGCTTCATTTATTTATTTATTTATTTTTTTGTATATTATCGTCCATATGTTAATGCTTAAAATTTTTGTAGTCCCTAGAAACAAAAGAAAAGAAACATCCACTCACTCACTGTTCCTCCCTCCCTCGCATTCATCATCTCAAAGAAGAGAGAAGAAATTAAGAACAACAACGATGGCAACAATGGAGGAGGGGTAAGTTTACAATCTTAAGCTTCATTTATTTATTTTTTTAATATTATCCTCCACACATTTCATTTATTTATTTTTTGCATACATATATTCACACACACTCTCTCTCTGCAGTCTGTACTCTCTCTCTCTCTCTCTCTCTCTCTGCAGTCTATATTTTTCTACGTGCATATACACACACTCTCTCTCTATATTCTCTACATACATATACACACATATATACAAAAAAGTAAAAAACTAAAATCCACACTCATTTCATCTCATCTCTTCTCAAAGAAAAGAAAAGAAGGAATCGCAACAATATTGCAGCAGGAAAGGTAAGCTTCATTTATTTATTTATTTATTTATTGTTTTGTATATTATCGTCCATATGTTAATGCTTAAAATTTTTGTAGTCCCTAGAAACAAAAGAAAAGAAACATCCACTCACTCACTGTTCCTCCCTCCCTCGCACTCATCATCTCAAAGAAGAGAGAAGAAATTAAGAATTGCAACGATGGAACCGGTGGAGGAAGGGTAAGTTTACAATCTTAAGCTTCATTTTTTTTTTTTTTTAATATTATTCTCCATACATTTCATTTATTTATTTTCTGCATGCATATATTCACACACACTCTCTCTCTGCATTCTGTACTCTCTCTCTCCCTCTACAGTCTATATTTTTCTACGTGCATATACACTCTCTCTCTCTCTCTCTATTTTCTACATGCATATACACACATATATACAAAAAACTAAAAATCCTAAAACCCACACTCATTTCATCTCATCTCTTCTCAAAGAAAAGAAAAGAAGGAATCGCAACAATATTGCGGCAGGAAGGGTAAGCTTCATTTATTTATTTATTTATTTTTTTGTATATTATCGTCCATATGTTAATGCTTAAAATTTTTGTAGTCCCTAGAAACAAAAGAAAAGAAACATCCACTCACTCACTGTTCCTCCCTCCCTCGCATTCATCATCTCAAAGAAGAGAGAAGAAATTAAGAACAACAACGATGGCAACGATGGAGGAGGGGTAAGTTTACAATCTTAAGCTTCATTTATTTATTTTTTTAATATTATCCTCCATACATTTCATTTATTTATTTTCTGCATACATATATTCACACACACTCTCTCTCTCTGCAGTCTGTACTCTCTCTCTCTCTCTCTCTCTCTCTCTCTGCAGTCTATATTTTTCTACGTGCATATACACACACTCTCTCTCTATATTCTCTACATGCATATACACACATATATACAAAAAAGTAAAAAACTAAAATCCACACTCATTTCATCTCATCTCTTCTCAAAGAAAAGAAAAGAAGGAATCGCAACAATATTGCAGCAGGAAAGGTAAGCTTCATTTATTTATTTATTTATTTATTGTTTTGTATATTATCGTCCATATGTTAATGCTTAAAATTTTTATAGTCCCTAGAAACAAAAGAAAAGAAACATCCACTCACTCACTGTTCCTCCCTCCCTCGCACTCATCATCTCAAAGAAGAGAGAAGAAATTAAGAATTGCAACGATGGCAACGATGGAGGAAGGGTAAGTTTACAATCTTAAGCTTCATTTTTTTTTTTTTTTTAATATTATTCTCCATACATTTCATTTATTTATTTTCTGCATGCATATATTCACACACACTCTCTCTCTGCATTCTGTACTCTCTCTCTCCCTCTACAGTCTATATTTTTCTACGTGCATATACACTCTCTCTCTCTCTCTCTATTTTCTACATGCATATACACACATATATACAAAAAAGTAAAAATCCTAAAACCCACACTCATTTCATCTCATCTCTTCTCAAAGAAAAGAAAATAAGGAATCGCAACAATATTGCGGCAGGAAGGGTAAGCTTCATTTATTTATTTATTTATTTTTTTGTATATTATCGTCCATATGTTAATGCTTAAAATTTTTGTAGTCCCTAGAAACAAAAGAAAAGAAACATCCACTCACTCACTGTTCCTCCCTCCCTCGCATTCATCATCTCAAAGAAGAGAGAAGAAATTAAGAACAACAACGATGGCAACGATGGAGGAGGGGTAAGTTTACAATCTTAAGCTTCATTTATTTATTTTTTTAATATTATCCTCCATACATTTCGTTTATTTATTTTCTGCATACATATATTCACACACACTCTCTCTCTGCAGTCTGTACTCTCTCTCTCTCTCTCTCTCTCTCTCTCTGCAGTCTATATTTTTCTACGTGCATATACACACACTCTCTCTCTATATTCTCTACATGCATATACACACATATATACAAAAAAGTAAAAAACTAAAATCCACACTCATTTCATCTCATCTCTTCTCAAAGAAAAGAAAAGAAGGAATCGCAACAATATTGCAGCAGGAAAGGTAAGCTTCATTTATTTATTTATTTATTTATTGTTTTGTATATTATCGTCCATATGTTAATGCTTAAAATTTTTATAGTCCCTAGAAACAAAAGAAAAGAAACATCCACTCACTCACTGTTCCTCCCTCCCTCGCACTCATCATCTCAAAGAAGAGAGAAGAAATTAAGAATTGCAACGATGGCAACGATGGAGGAAGGGTAAGTTTACAATCTTAAGCTTCATTTTTTTTTTTTTTAATATTATTCTCCATACATTTCATTTATTTATTTTCTGCATGCATATATTCACACACACTCTCTCTCTGCATTCTGTACTCTCTCTCTCTCTCTCTCTACAGTCTATATTTTTCTACGTGCATATACACTCTCTCTCTCTCTCTCTATTTTCTACATGCATATACACACATATATACAAAAAAGTAAAAATCCTAAAACCCACACTCATTTCATCTCATCTCTTCTCAGAGAAAAGAAAAGAATGAATCGCAACAATATTGCAGCAGGAAGGGTAAGCTTCATTTATTTATTTATTTATTTTTTTGTATATTATCGTCCATATGTTAATGCTTAAAATTTTTATAGTCCCTAGAAACAAAAGAAAAGAAACATCCACTCACTCACTGTTCCTCCCTCCCTCGCACTCATCATCTCAAAGAAGAGAGAAGAAATTAAGAATTGCAACGATGGCAACGATGGAGGAAGGGTAAGTTTACAATCTTAAGCTTCATTTATTTATTTTTTTAATATTATCCTCCAGACATTTCCTTTATTTATTTTCTGCATGCATATATTCACACACACTCTCTCTCTGCATTCTGTACTCTCTCTCTCTCTCTCTACAGTCTATATTTTTCTACGTGCATATACACACACTCTCTCTCTCTTTATATTTTCTACATGCATATACACACATATATACAAAAAAGTAAAAATCCTAAAACCCACACTCATTTCATCTCATCTCTTCTCAAAGAAAAGAAAAGAAGGAATCGCAATAATATTGCGGCAGGAAGGGTAAGCTTCATTTATTTATTTATTTATTTTTTTGTATATTATCGTCCATATGTTAATGCTTAAAATTTTTATAGTCCCTAGAAACAAAAGAAAAGAAACATCCACTCACTCACTGTTCCTCCCTCCCTCGAACTCATCATCTCAAAGAAGAGAGAAGAAATTAAGAACTGCAACGATGGCAACGATGGAGGAAGGTTAAGTTTACAATCTTAAGCTTCATTTATTTATTTTTTTAATATTATCCTCCATAAATTTCATTTAATTATTTTCTGCATGCATATATTCACACACACTCTCTCTGCAATCTGTACTCTCTCTCTACAGTCTATATTTTTCTACGTGCATATACACATTCTCTCTCTCTCTCTCTCTATATTTTCTACATGCATATACACACATATATACAAAAAAGTAAAAATCCTAAAACCCACACTCATTTCATCTCATCTCTTCTCAAAGAAAAGAAAAGAAGGAATCGCAACAATATGCAGCAGGAAGGGTAAGCTTCATTTATTTATTTATTTATTTTTTTGTATATTATCGTCCATATGTTAATGCTTAAAATTTTTATAGTCTCGAGAAACAAAAGAAAAGAAACATCCACTCACTCACTGTTCCTCCCTCCCTCGCACTCATCATCTCAAAGATTAGAGAAGAAATTAAGAACAACAACGATGGCAACGATGGAGGAAGGGTAAGTTTACAATCTTAAGCTTCATTTTTTTTTTTTTTAATATTATCCTCCATACATTTCATTTATTTATTTTCTGCATGCATATATTCACACACACTCTCTCTCTGCATTCTGTACTCTCTCTCTCTCTCTCTCTACAGTCTATATTTTTCTACGTGCATATACACTCTCTCTCTCTCTCTCTATTTTCTACATGCATATACACACATATATACAAAAAAGTAAAAATCCTAAAACCCACACTCATTTCATCTCATCTCTTCTCAGAGAAAAGAAAAGAATGAATCGCAACAATATTGCAGCAGGAAGGGTAAGCTTCATTTATTTATTTATTTATTTTTTTGTATATTATCGTCCATATGTTAATGCTTAAAATTTTTATAGTCCCTAGAAACAAAAGAAAAGAAACATCCACTCACTCACTGTTCCTCCCTCCCTCGCACTCATCATCTCAAAGAAGAGAGAAGAAATTAAGAATTGCAACGATGGCAACGATGGAGGAAGGGTAAGTTTACAATCTTAAGCTTCATTTATTTATTTTTTTAATATTATCCTCCAGACATTTCCTTTATTTATTTTCTGCATGCATATATTCACACACACTCTCTCTCTGCATTCTGTACTCTCTCTCTCTCTCTCTACAGTCTATATTTTTCTACGTGCATATACACACACTCTCTCTCTCTTTATATTTTCTACATGCATATACACACATATATACAAAAAAGTAAAAATCCTAAAACCCACACTCATTTCATCTCATCTCTTCTCAAAGAAAAGAAAAGAAGGAATCGCAATAATATTGCGGCAGGAAGGGTAAGCTTCATTTATTTATTTATTTATTTTTTTGTATATTATCGTCCATATGTTAATGCTTAAAATTTTTATAGTCCCTAGAAACAAAAGAAAAGAAACATCCACTCACTCACTGTTCCTCCCTCCCTCGAACTCATCATCTCAAAGAAGAGAGAAGAAATTAAGAACTGCAACGATGGCAACGATGGAGGAAGGTTAAGTTTACAATCTTAAGCTTCATTTATTTATTTTTTTAATATTATCCTCCATAAATTTCATTTAATTATTTTCTGCATGCATATATTCACACACACTCTCTCTGCAATCTGTACTCTCTCTCTACAGTCTATATTTTTCTACGTGCATATACACATTCTCTCTCTCTCTCTCTCTATATTTTCTACATGCATATACACACATATATACAAAAAAGTAAAAATCCTAAAACCCACACTCATTTCATCTCATCTCTTCTCAAAGAAAAGAAAAGAAGGAATCGCAACAATATGCAGCAGGAAGGGTAAGCTTCATTTATTTATTTATTTATTTTTTTGTATATTATCGTCCATATGTTAATGCTTAAAATTTTTATAGTCTCGAGAAACAAAAGAAAAGAAACATCCACTCACTCACTGTTCCTCCCTCCCTCGCACTCATCATCTCAAAGATTAGAGAAGAAATTAAGAACAACAACGATGGCAACGATGGAGGAAGGGTAAGTTTACAATCTTAAGCTTCATTTTTTTTTTTTTTAATATTATCCTCCATACATTTCATTTATTTATTTTCTGCATGCATATATTCACACACACTCTCTCTCTGCAATCTGTACTCTCTCTCTCTCTCTACAGTCTATATTTTTCTACGTGCATACACACACACACTCTCTCTCTCTCTATATTTTCTACATGCATATACACACATATATACAAAAAAGTAAAAATCCTAAAACCCACACTCATTTCATCTCATCTCTTCTCAAAGAAAAGAAAAGATGGAATCGCAACAATATTGCAGCAGGAAGGGTAAGCTTCATTTATTTATTTATTTATTTTTTTGTATATTATCGTCCATATGTTAATGCTTAAAATTTTTATTGTCCCTAGAAACAAAAGAAAAGAAACATCCACTCACTCACTGTTCCTCCCTCCCTCGCACTCATCATCTTAAAGAAGAGAGAAGAAATTAAGAACAGCAACGATTGCAACGATGGAGGAAGGGTAAGTTTACAATCTTAAGCTTCATTTATTTATTTTTTTAATATTATCCCCCATACATTTCATTTATTTATTTTCTGCGTGCATATATTCACACACTCTCTCTCTGCATTCTGTACTCTCTCTCTCCCTGCAGTCTATATTTTTCTACGTGCATATACACTCTCTCTCTCTCTCTCTCTATATTATCTACATGCATATACACACATATATAAAAAAAAAGTAAAAATCCTAAAACCCACACTCATTTCATCTCATCTCTTCTCAGAGAAAAGAAAAGAAGGAATCGCAACAATATTGCAGCAGGAAGGGTAAGCTTCATTTATTTATTTATTTATTTTTTTGTATATTATCGTCCATATGTTAATGCTTAAAATTTTTATAGTCTCTAGAAACAAAAGAAAAGAAACATCCACTCACTCACTGTTCCTCCCTCCCTCGCACTCATCATCTCAAAGATTAGAGAAGAAATTAAGAACAACAACGATGGCAACGATGGAGGAAGGGTAAGTTTACAATCTTAAGCTTCATTTTTTTTTTTTTTAATATTATCCTCCATACATTTCATTTATTTATTTTCTGCATGCATATATTCACACACACTCTCTCTCTGCAATCTGTACTCTCTCTCTCTCTCTACAGTCTATATTTTTCTACGTGCATACACACACACACTCTCTCTCTCTCTATATTTTCTACATGCATATACACACATATATACAAAAAAGTAAAAATCCTAAAACCCACACTCATTTCATCTCATCTCTTCTCAAAGAAAAGAAAAGATGGAATCGCAACAATATTGCAGCAGGAAGGGTAAGCTTCATTTATTTATTTATTTATTTTTTTGTATATTATCGTCCATATGTTAATGCTTAAAATTTTTATTGTCCCTAGAAACAAAAGAAAAGAAACATCCACTCACTCACTGTTCCTCCCTCCCTCGCACTCATCATCTTAAAGAAGAGAGAAGAAATTAAGAACAGCAACGATTGCAACGATGGAGGAAGGGTAAGTTTACAATCTTAAGCTTCATTTATTTATTTTTTTAATATTATCCCCCATACATTTCATTTATTTATTTTCTGCGTGCATATATTCACACACTCTCTCTCTGCATTCTGTACTCTCTCTCTCCCTGCAGTCTATATTTTTCTACGTGCATATACACTCTCTCTCTCTCTCTCTCTATATTATCTACATGCATATACACACATATATAAAAAAAAAGTAAAAATCCTAAAACCCACACTCATTTCATCTCATCTCTTCTCAGAGAAAAGAAAAGAAGGAATCGCAACAATATTGCAGCAGGAAGGGTAAGCTTCATTTATTTATTTATTTATTTTTTTGTATATTATCGTCCATATGTTAATGCTTAAAATTTTTATAGTCTCTAGAAACAAAAGAAAAGAAACATCCACTCACTCACTGTTCCTCCCTCCCTCGCACTCATCATCTCAAAGATTAGAGAAGAAATTAAGAACAACAACGATGGCAACGATGGAGGAAGGGTAAGTTTACAATCTTAAGCTTCATTTTTTTTTTTTTTAATATTATCCTCCATACATTTCATTTATTTATTTTCTGCATGCATATATTCACACACACTCTCTCTCTGCAATCTGTACTCTCTCTCTCTCTCTACAGTCTATATTTTTCTACGTGCATATACACACACACTCTCTCTCTCTTTATATTTTCTACATGCATACACACACATATATACAAAAAAGTAAAAATCCTAAAACCCACACTCATTTCATCTCATATCTTCTCAAAGAAAAGAAAAGATGGAATCGCAACAATATTGCAGCAGGAAGGGTAAGCTTCATTTATTTATTTATTTATTTTTTTGTATATTATCGTCCATATGTTAATGCTTAAAATTTTTATTGTCCCTAGAAACAAAAGAAAAGAAACATCCACTCACTCACTGTTCCTCCCTCCCTCGCACTCATCATCTTAAAGAAGAGAGAAGAAATTAAGAACAGCAACGATTGCAACGATGGAGGAAGGGTAAGTTTACAATCTTAAGCTTCATTTATTTATTTTTTTAATATTATCCCCCATACATTTCATTTATTTATTTTCTGCGTGCATATATTCACACACTCTCTCTCTGCATTCTGTACTCTCTCTCTCCCTGCAGTCTATATTTTTCTACGTGCATATACACTCTCTCTCTCTCTCTCTATATTATCTACATGCATATACACACATATATAAAAAAAAAGTAAAAATCCTAAAACCCACACTCATTTCATCTCATCTCTTCTCAGAGAAAAGAAAAGAAGGAATCGCAACAATATTGCAGCAGGAAGGGTAAGCTTCATTTATTTATTTATTTATTTTTTTGTATATTATCGTCCATATGTTAATGCTTAAAATTTTTATTGTCCCTAGAAACAAAAGAAAAGAAACATCCACTCACTCACTGTTCCTCCCTCCCTCGCACTCATCATCTCAAAGAAGAGAGAAGAAATTAAGAATTGCAACGATGGCAACGATGGAGGAAGGGGATGTTTACAATCTTAAGCTTCATTTTTATTTTTTTTTTAATATTATTCTCCATACATTTCATTTATTTATTTTCTGCATGCATATATTCACACACACTCTCTCTCTGCATTCTGTACTCTCTCTCTCTCTCTACAGTCTATATTTTTCTACGTGCATGTACACTCTCTCTCTCTCTCTATTTTCTACATGCATATACACACATATATACAAAAAAGTAAAAATCCTAAAACCCACACTCATTTCATCTCATCTCTTCTCAAAGAAAAGAAAAGAAGGAATCGCAACAATATTGCGGCTGGAAGGGTAAGCTTCATTTATTTATTTATTTATTTATTTTTTATATTATCGTCCATATGTTAATACTTAAAATTTTTATAGTCCCTAGAAACAAAAGAAAAGAAACATCCACTCACTCACTGTTCCTCCCTCCCTCGCATTCATCATCTCAAAGAAGAGAGAAGAAATTAAGAACAACAACGATGGCAACGATGGAGGAAGGGTAAGTTTACAATCTTAAGCTTCATTTATTTTTTTTTTTAATATTATCCTCCATACATTTCATTTATTTATTTTCTGCATACATATATTCACACACACTCTCTCTCTGCAGTCTGTACTCTCTCTCTCTCTCTCTCTCTCTCTCTCTCTGCAGTCTATATTTTTCTACGTGCATATACACACTCTCTCTCTCTATATTCTCTACATGCATATACACACATATATACAAAAAAGTAAAAATCCTAAAATCCACACTCATTTCATCTCATCTCTTCTCAAAGAAAAGAAAAGAAGGAATCGCAATTATATTGCAGCAGGAAGGGTAAGCTTCATTTATTTATTTATTTATTTTTTTGTATATTATCGTCCATATGTTAATGCTTAAAATTTTTATAGTCCCTAGAAACAAAAGAAAAGAAACATCCACTCACTCACTGTTCCTCCCTCCCTCGCACTCATCATCTCAAAGAAGAGAGAAGAAATTAAGAACTGCAACGATGACAACGATGGAGGAAGGGTAAGTTTACAATCTTAAGCTTCATTTATTTATTTTTTTAATATTATCCTCCATACATTTCATTTATTTATTTTCTGCATGCATATATTCACACACACTCTCTCTGCAATCTGTATTCTCTCTCTACAGTCTATATTTTTCTACGTGCATATACACATTCTCTCTCTCTCTCTCTCTCTCTCTATATATATTTTCTACATGCATATACACACATATATACAAAAAAGTAAAAATCCTAAAACCCACACTCATTTCATCTCATCTCTTCTCAAAGAAAAGAAAACAAGGAATCGCAACAATATTGCAGTAGGAAGGGTAAGCTTCATTTATTTATTTATTTATTTTTTTGTATATTATCGTCCATATGTTGATGCTTAAAATTTTTATAGTCCCTAGAAATAAAAGAAAAGAAACATCCACTCACTCACTGTTCCTCCCTCCCTCACACTCATCATCTCAAAGAAGAGAGAAGAAATTAAGAACTGCAACGATGGCAACGATGGAGGAAGGGTATGTTTACAATCTTAAGCTTCATTTATTTATTTTTTCAATATTATCCTCCATACATTTCATTTATTTATTTTCTGCATGCATATATTCACACACACTCTCTCTCTGCATTCTGTACTCTCTCTCTCTCTCTCTACAGTCTATATTTTTCTACGTGCATATACACACTATCTCTCTCTCTATATTTTCTACATGCATATACACACATATATACAAAAAAGTAAAAATCCTAAAACCCACACTCATTTCATCTCATCTCTTCTCAAAGAAAAGAAAAGAAGGAATCGCAACAATATTGCGGCAGGAAGGGTAAGCTTCATTTATTTATTTATTTATTTTTTTGTATATTATCGTCCATATGTTAATGCTTTAAACTTTTATAGTCTCTAGAAACAAAAGAAAAGAAACATCCACTCACTCACTGTTCCTCCCTCCCTCGCACTCATCATCTCAAAGAATAGAGAAGAAATTAAGAACAACAATGATGGCAACGATGGAGGAAGGGTAAGTTTACAATCTTAAGCTTCATTTATTTATTTTTTTAATATTATCCTCCATACATTTCATTTATTTATTTTCTGCATGCATATATTCACACACACTCTCTCTCTGCAATCTGTACTCTCTCTCTCTACAGTCTATATTTTTCTACGTGCATATACACACACTCTCTCTCTCTCTATATTTTCTACATGCATATACACACATATATACAAAAAAGTAAAAATCCTAAAACCCACACTCATTTCATCTCATCTCTTCTCTTCTCAAAGAAAATAAAAGAAGGAATCGCAACAATATTGCGGCAGGAAGGGTAAGCTTCATTTATTTATTTATTTATTTTTTTGTATATTATCGTCCATATGTTAATGCTTAAAATTTTTATAGTCCCTAGAAACAAAAGAAAAGAAACATCCACTCACTCACTGTTCCTCCCTCCCTCGCACTCATCATCTCAAAGAATAGAGAAGAAATTAAGAACAACAACGATGGCAACGATGGAGGAAGGGTAAGTTTACAATCTTAAGCTTCATTTTTTTTTTTTTTAATATTATCCTCCATACATTTCATTTATTTATTTTCTGCATGCATATATTCACACACACTCTCTCTCTGCAATCTGTACTCTCTCTCTCTCTCTACAGTCTATATTTTTCTACGTGCATATACACACACACTCTCTCTCTCTCTATATTTTCTACATGCATATACACACATATATACAAAAAAGTAAAAATCCTAAAACCCACACTCATTTCATCTCATCTCTTCTCAAAATAAAGAAAAGATGGAATCGCAACAATATTGCAGCAGGAAGGGTAAGCTTCATTTATTTATTTATTTATTTTTTTGTATATTATCGTCCATATGTTAATGCTTAAAATTTTTATTGTCCCTAGAAACAAAAGAAAAGAAACATCCACTCACTCACTGTTCCTCCCTCCCTCGCACTCATCATCTCAAAGAATAGAGAAGAAATTAAGAACAACAACGATGGAAACGATGGAGGAAGGGTAAGTTTACAATCTTAAGCTTCATTTATTTATTTTTTTAATATTATCCTCCATACATTTCATTTATTTATTTTCTGCATGCATATATTCACACACACTCTCTCTCTGCAATCTGTACTCTCTCTCTCTACAGTCTATATTTTTCTACGTGCATATACACACACTCTCTCTCTCTCTCTATATTTTCTACATGCATATACACACATATATACAAAAAAGTAAAAATCCTAAAACCCACACTCATTTCATCTCATCTCTTCTCTTCTCAAAGAAAATAAAAGAAGGAATCGCAACAATATTGCGGCAGGAAGGGTAAGCTTCATTTATTTATTTATTTATTTTTTTGTATATTATCGTCCATATGTTAATGCTTAAAATTTTTATAGTCCCTAGAAACAAAAGAAAAGAAACATCCACTCACTCACTGTTCCTCCCTCCCTCGCACTCATCATCTCAAAGAAGAGAGAAGAAATTAAGAACAGCAACGATTGCAACGATGGAGGAAGGGTAAGTTTACAATCTTAAGCTTCATTTATTTATTTTTTTAATATTATCCCCCACACATTTCATTTATTTATTTTCTGCGTGCATATATTCACACTCTCTCTCTCTCTCTGCAGTCTATATTTTTCTACGTGCATATACACACTCTCTCTCTCTATATTCTCTACATGCATATACACATATATATACAAAAAAGTAAAAATCCTAAAATCCACACTCATTTCATCTCATCTCTTCTGAAAGAAAAGAAAAGAAGGAATCGCAACAATATTGCAGCAGGAAGGGTAAGCTTCATTTATTTATTTATTTATTTTTTTGTATATTATCGTCCATATGTTAATGCTTAAAATTTTTATAGTCCCTAGAAACAAAAGAAAAGAAACATCCACTCACTCACTGTTCCTCCCTCCCTCGCACTCATCATCTCAAAGAAGAGAGAAGAAATTAAGAATTGCAACGATGGCAACGATGGAGGAAGGGTAAGTTTACAATCTAAAGCTTCATTTTTTTTTTTTTAATATTATCCTCCATACATTTCATTTATTTATTTTCTGCATGCATATATTCACACACACTCTCTCTGCAATCTGTACTCTCTCTCTCTCTCTCTCTCTACAGTCTATATTTTTCTACGTGCATATACAGACTCTCTCTCTATATTTTCTACATGCATATACACACATATATAAAAAAAAGTAAAAATCCTAAAACCAACACTCATTTCATCGCATCTCTTCTCAAAGAAAAGAAAAGAAGGAATCGCAACAATATTGCAGCAGGAAGGGTAAGCTTCATTTTTTTATTTATTTATTTTTTTGTATATTATCGTCCATATGTTAATGCTTAAAATTTTTATAGTCCCTAGAAACAAAAGAAAAGAAACATCCACTCACTCACTGTTCCTCCCTCCCTCGCACTCATCATCTCAAAGAAGAGAGAAGAAATTAAGAACTGCAACGGTGGCAACGATGGAGGAAGGGTAAGTTTACAATCTTAAGCTTCATTTATTTATTTTTTTAATATTATCCTCCATACATTTCATTTATTTATTTTCTGCATGCATATATTCACACACACTCTCTCTCTGCAGTCTGTACTCTCTCTCTCTCTCTGCAGTCTATATTTTTCTACGTGCATATACACAAACTCTCTCTCTCTTTATATTTTCTACATGCATACACACACATATATACAAAAAAGTAAAAATCCTAAAACCCACACTCATTTCATCTCATCTCTTCTCAAAGAAAATAAAAGAAGGAATCGCAACAATATTGCGGCAGGAAGGGTAAGCTTCATTTATTTATTTATTTATTTTTTTGTATATTATCGTCCATATGTTAATGCTTAAAATTTTTATTGTCCCTAGAAACAAAAGAAAAGAAACATCCA
Source organism: Ligustrum vulgare (assembly GCA_963555705.1). Taxonomy (NCBI): domain Eukaryota; kingdom Viridiplantae; phylum Streptophyta; class Magnoliopsida; order Lamiales; family Oleaceae; genus Ligustrum; species Ligustrum vulgare. Next base: position 72,117,869 of record OY743168.1, on the reverse strand, counting down.
CTCACTCACTGTTCCTCCCTCCCTCGCACTCATCATCTCAAAGAAGAGAGAAGAAATTAAGAACAGCAACGATGGCAACGATGGAGGAAGGGTAAGTTTACAATCTTAAGCTTCATTTATTTATTTTTTTAATATTATCCCCCATACATTTCATTTATTTATTTTCTGCGTGCATATATTCACACACACTCTCTCTGCAGTCTGTACTCTCTCTCTCTCTCTCTGCAGTCTATATTTTTCTACGTGCATATACACACTTTCTCTCTCTCTCCCTATATTTTCTACGTGCATTTACAAACATATATACAAAAAAGTAAAAATCCTAAAACCCACACTCATTTCATTTCATCTCTTCTCAAAGAAAAGAAAAGATGGAATCGCAACAATATTGCAGTAGGAAGGGTAAGCTTCATTTATTTATTTATTTATTTTTTTGTATATTATCGTCCATATGTTAATGCTTAAAATTTTTATTGTCCCTAGAAACAAAAGAAAAGAAACATCCACTCACTCACTGTTCCTCCCTCCCTCGCACTCATCATCTCAAAGAAGAGAGAAGAAATTAAGAACAGCAACGATGGCAACGATGGAGGAAGGGTAAGTTTACAATCTTAAGCTTCATTTATTTATTTTTTTAATATTATCCTCCATACATTTCATTTATTTATTTTCTGCGTGCATATATTCACACACACTCTCTCTCTCTCTCTCTCTCTCTCCCTGCAGTCTATATTTTTCTACGTGCATATATACACACACTCTCTCTCTCTTTATATTTTCTACATGCATATACACACATATATACAAAAAAGTAAAAATCCTAAAACCCACACTCATTTCATCTCATCTCTTCTCAAAGAAAATAAAAGAAGGAATCGCAACAATATTGCGGCAGGAAGGGTAAGCTTCATTTATTTATTTATTTATTTTTTTGTATATTATCGTCCATATGTTAATGCTTAAAATTTTTATAGTCCCTAGAAACAAAAGAAAAGAAACATCCACTCACTCACTGTTCCTCCCTCCCTCACACTCATCATCTCAAAGAAGAGAGAAGAAATTAAGAACAACAACGATGGCAACGATGGAGGAAGGGTAAGTTTACAATCTTAAGCTTCATTTATTTATTTTTTTAATATTATCCTCCATACATTTCATTTATTTATTTTCTGCGTGCATATATTCACACACACTCTCTCTCTCTCTCTCTCTCTCTCCCTGCAGTCTATATTTTTCTACGTGCATATATACACACACTCTCTCTCTCTTTATATTTCTAAATGCATATACACACATATATAAAAAAAAGTAAAAATCCTAAAACCCACACTCATTTCATCTCATCTCTTCTCAGAGAAAAGAAAAGAAGGAATCGCAACAATATTGCAGCAGGAAGGGTAAGCTTCATTTTTTTATTTATTTATTTTTTTGTATATTATCGTCCATATGTTAATGCTTAAAATTTTTATAGTCCCTAGAAATAAAAGAAAAGAAACATCCACTCACTCACTATTCCTCCCTCCCTCGCACTCATCATCTCAAAGAAGATAGAAGAAATTAAGAACTGCAACGATGGCAACGATGGAGGAAGGGTAAGTTTACAATCTTAAGCTTCATTTATTTATTTTTTTAATATTATCCTCCATACATTTCATTTATTTATTTTCTGCATGCATATATTCACACACACTCTCTCTCTGCATTCTGTACTCTCTCTCTCTCTCTCTCTACAGTCTATATTTTTCTACGTGCATATACACACACTCTCTCTCTCTCTATATTTTCTACATGCATATACACACATATATACAAAAAAGTAAAAATCCTAAAACCCACACTCATTTCATCTCATCTCTTCTCAAAGAAAAGAAAAGAAGGAATCGCAACAATATTGCGGCTGGAAGGGTAAGCTTCATTTATTTATTTATTTTTTATATTATCGTCCATATGTTAATGCTTAAAATTTTTATAGTCCCTAGAAACAAAAGAAAAGAAACATCCACTCGCTCACTGTTCCTCCCTCCCTCGCACTCATCATCTCAAAGAAGAGAGAAGAAATTAAGAACAGCAACGATGGCAACGATGGAGGAAGGGTAAGTTTACAATCTTAAGCTTCATTTATTTATTTTTTTAATATTATCCTCCATACATTTCATTTATTTATTTTCTGCGTGCATATATTCACACACACTCTCTCTCTCTCTCTCTCTCTCTCTCTCCCTGCAGTCTATATTTTTCTACGTGCATATATACACACACTCTCTCTCTCTTTATATTTTCTACATGCATATACACACATATATACAAAAAAGTAAAAATCCTAAAACCCACACTCATTTCATCTCATCTCTTCTCAAAGAAAATAAAAGAAGGAATCGCAACAATATTGCGGCAGGAAGGGTAAGCTTCATTTATTTATTTATTTATTTTTTTGTATATTATCGTCCATATGTTAATGCTTAAAATTTTTATAGTCCCTAGAAACAAAAGAAAAGAAACATCCACTCACTCACTGTTCCTCCCTCCCTCACACTCATCATCTCAAAGAAGAGAGAAGAAATTAAGAACAACAACGATGGCAACGATGGAGGAAGGGTAAGTTTACAATCTTAAGCTTCATTTATTTATTTTTTTAATATTATCCTCCATACATTTCATTTATTTATTTTCTGCGTGCATATATTCACACACACTCTCTCTCTCTCTCTCTCTCTCTCCCTGCAGTCTATATTTTTCTACGTGCATATATACACACACTCTCTCTCTCTTTATATTTTCTACATGCATATACACACATATATAAAAAAAAGTAAAAATCCTAAAACCCACACTCATTTCATCTCATCTCTTCTCAGAGAAAAGAAAAGAAGGAATCGCAACAATATTGCAGCAGGAAGGGTAAGCTTCATTTTTTTATTTATTTATTTTTTTGTATATTATCGTCTATATGTTAATGCTTAAAATTTTTATAGTCCCTAGAAACAAAAGAAAAGAAACATCCACTCACTCACTGTTCCTCCCTCCCTCGCACTCATCATCTCAAAGAAGAGAGAAGAAATTAAGAACTGCAACGATGGCAACGATGGAGGAAGGGTAAGTTTACAATCTTAAGCTTCATTTATTTATTTTTTTAATATTATCCTCCATACATTTCATTTATTTATTTTCTGCATGCATATATTCACACACACTCTCTCTCTGCAGTCTATACTCTCTCTCTCTCTCTCTGCAGTCTATATTTTTCTACGTGCATATACACACTCTCTCTCTCTATATTTTCTACATGCATATACACACATATATACAAAAAAGTAAAAATCCTAAAACCCACACTCATTTCATCTCATCTCTTCTCAAAGAAAAGAAAAGAAGGAATCGCAACAATATTGCGGCTGGAAGGGTAAGCTTCATTTATTTATTTATTTATTTATTTTTTATATTATCGTCCATATGTTAATGCTTAAAATTTTTATAGTCCCTAGAAACAAAAGAAAAGAAACATCCACTCGCTCACTGTTCCTCCCTCCCTCGCACTCATCATCTCAAAGAAGAGAGAAGAAATTAAGAACAGCAACGATGGCAACGATGGAGGAAGGGTAAGTTTACAATCTTAAGCTTCATTTATTTATTTTTTTAATATTATCCTCCATACATTTCATTTATTTATTTTCTGCGTGCATATATTCACACTCTCTCTCTCTCTCTCTCTCTATCTCTCTCCCTGCAGTCTATATTTTTCTACGTGCATATATACACACACTCTCTCTCCCTTTATATTTTCTACATGCATATACACACATATATAAAAAAAAGTAAAAATCCCAAAACCCACACTCATTTCATCTCATCTCTTCTCAGAGAAAAGAAAAGAAGGAATCGCAACAATATTGCAGCAGGAAGGGTAAGCTTCATTTTTTTATTTATTTATTTTTTTGTATATTATCGTCCATATGTTAATGCTTAAAATTTTTATAGTCCCTAGAAACAAAAGAAAAGAAACATCCACTCACTCACTGTTCCTCCCTCCCTCGCACTCATCATCTCAAAGAAGAGAGAAGAAATTAAGAACTGCAACGATGGCAACGATGGAGGAAGGGTAAGTTTACAATCTTAAGCTTCATTTATTTATTTTTTTAATATTATCCCCCATACATTTCATTTATTTATTTTCTGCGTGCATATATTCACACACACTCTCTCTGCAGTCTGTACTCTCCCTCTCTCTCTCTGCAGTCTATATTTTTCTACGTGCATATACACACTTTCTCTCTCTCTCCCTATATTTTCTACGTGCATTTACAAACATATATAAAAAAAAGTAAAAATCCTAAAACCCACACTCATTTCATTTCATCTCTTCTCAAAGAAAAGAAAAGATGGAATCGCAACAATATTGCAGTAGGAAGGGTAAGCTTCATTTATTTATTTATTTATTTTTTTGTATATTATCGTCCATATGTTAATGCTTAAAATTTTTATTGTCCCTAGAAACAAAAGAAAAGAAACATCCACTCACTCACTGTTCCTCCCTCCCTCGCACTCATCATCTCAAAGAAGAGAGAAGAAATTAAGAACAGCAACGATGGCAACGATGGAGGAAGGGTAAGTTTACAATCTTAAGCTTCATTTATTTATTTTTTTAATATTATCCTCCATACATTTCATTTATTTATTTTCTGCGTGCATATATTCACACACACTCTCTCTCTCTCTCTCTCTCTCTCTCCCTGCAGTCTATGTTTTTCTACGTGCATATATACACACACTCTCTCTCTCTCTTTATATTTTCTACATGCATATACACACATATATACAAAAAAGTAAAAATCCTAAAACCCACACTCATTTCATCTCATCTCTTCTCAAAGAAAATAAAAGAAGGAATCGCAACAATATTGCGGCAGGAAGGGTAAGCTTCATTTATTTATTTATTTATTTTTTTGTATATTATCGTCCATATGTTAATGCTTAAAATTTTTATAGTCCCTAGAAACAAAAGAAAAGAAACATCCACTCACTCACTGTTCCTCCCTCCCTCACACTCATCATCTCAAAGAAGAGAGAAGAAATTAAGAACAACAACGATGGCAACGATGGAGGAAGGGTAAGTTTACAATCTTAAGCTTCATTTATTTATTTTTTTAATATTATCCTCCATACATTTCATTTATTTATTTTCTGCGTGCATATATTCACACACACTCTCTCTCTCTCTCTCTCTCTCTCCCTGCAGTCTATATTTTTCTACGTGCATATATACACACACTCTCTCTCTCTTTATATTTCTACATGCATATACACACATATATAAAAAAAAGTAAAAATCCTAAAACCCACACTCATTTCATCTCATCTCTTCTCAGAGAAAAGAAAAGAAGGAATCGCAACAATATTGCAGCAGGAAGGGTAAGCTTCATTTTTTTATTTATTTATTTTTTTGTATATTATCGTCCATATGTTAATGCTTAAAATTTTTATAGTCCCTAGAAATAAAAGAAAAGAAACATCCACTCACTCACTATTCCTCCCTCCCTCGCACTCATCATCTCAAAGAAGAGAGAAGAAATTAAGAACTGCAACGATGGCAACGATGGAGGAAGGGTAAGTTTACAATCTTAAGCTTCATTTATTTATTTTTTTAATATTATCCTCCATACATTTCATTTATTTATTTTCTGCATGCATATATTCACACACACTCTCTCTCTGCATTCTGTACTCTCTCTCTCTCTCTCTCTACAGTCTATATTTTTCTACGTGCATATACACACACTCTCTCTCTCTCTATATTTTCTACATGCATATACACACATATATACAAAAAAGTAAAAATCCTAAAACCCACACTCATTTCATCTCATCTCTTCTCAAAGAAAAGAAAAGAAGGAATCGCAACAATATTGCGGCTGGAAGGGTAAGCTTCATTTATTTATTTATTTATTTATTTTTTATATTATCGTCCATATGTTAATGCTTAAAATTTTTATAGTCCCTAGAAACAAAAGAAAAGAAACATCCACTCGCTCACTGTTCCTCCCTCCCTCGCACTCATCATCTCAAAGAAGAGAGAAGAAATTAAGAACAGCAACGATGGCAACGATGGAGGAAGGGTAAGTTTACAATCTTAAGCTTCATTTATTTATTTTTTTAATATTATCCTCCATACATTTCATTTATTTATTTTCTGCGTGCATATATTCACACACACTCTCTCTCTCTCTCTCTCTCTCTCTCCCTGCAGTCTATATTTTTCTACGTGCATATATACACACACTCTCTCTCTCTTTATATTTTCTACATGCATATACACACATATATACAAAAAAGTAAAAATCCTAAAACCCACACTCATTTCATCTCATCTCTTCTCAAAGAAAATAAAAGAAGGAATCGCAACAATATTGCGGCAGGAAGGGTAAGCTTCATTTATTTATTTATATATTTTTTTGTATATTATCGTCCATATGTTAATGCTTAAAATTATTATAGTCCCTAGAAACAAAAGAAAAGAAACATCCACTCACTCACTGTTCCTCCCTCCCTCACACTCATCATCTCAAAGAAGAGAGAAGAAATTAAGAACAACAACGATGGCAACGATGGAGGAAGGGTAAGTTTACAATCTTAAGCTTCATTTATTTATTTTTTTAATATTATCCTCCATACATTTCATTTATTTATTTTCTGCGTGCATATATTCACACACACTCTCTCTCTCTCTCTCTCTCTCTCCCTGCAGTCTATATTTTTCTACGTGCATATATACACACACTCTCTCTCTCTTTATATTTTCTACATGCATATACACACATATATAAAAAAAAGTAAAAATCCTAAAACCCACACTCATTTCATCTCATCTCTTCTCAGAGAAAAGAAAAGAAGGAATCGCAACAATATTGCAGCAGGAAGGGTAAGCTTCATTTTTTTATTTATTTATTTTTTTGTATATTATCGTCCATATGTTAATGCTTAAAATTTTTATAGTCCCTAGAAACAAAAGAAAAGAAACATCCACTCACTCACTGTTCCTCCCTCCCTCGCACTCATCATCTCAAAGAAGAGAGAAGAAATTAAGAACTGCAACGATGGCAACGATGGAGGAAGGGTAAGTTTACAATCTTAAGCTTCATTTATTTATTTTTTTAATATTATCCTCCATACATTTCATTTATTTATTTTCTGCATGCATATATTCACACACACTCTCTCTCTGCATTCTGTACTCTCTCTCTCTCTCTCTCTACAGTCTATATTTTTCTACGTGCATATACACACACTCTCTCTCTCTCTCTATATTTTCTACATGCATATACACACATATATACAAAAAAGTAAAAATCCTAAAACCCACACTCATTTCATCTCATCTCTTCTCAAAGAAAAGAAAAGAAGGAATCGCAACAATATTGCGGCTGGAAGGGTAAGCTTCATTTATTTATTTATTTATTTATTTTTTATATTATCGTCCATATGTTAATGCTTAAAATTTTTATAGTCCCTAGAAACAAAAGAAAAGAAACATCCACTCGCTCACTGTTCCTCCCTCCCTCGCACTCATCATCTCAAAGAAGAGAGAAGAAATTAAGAACAGCAACGATGGCAACGATGGAGGAAGGGTAAGTTTACAATCTTAAGGTTCATTTATTTATTTTTTTAATATTATCCTCCATACATTTCATTTATTTATTTTCTGCGTGCATATATTCACACTCTCTCTCTCTCTCTCTCTCTATCTCTCTCCCTGCAGTCTATATTTTTCTACGTGCATATATACACACACTCTCTCTCTCTTTATATTTTCTACATGCATATACACACATATATAAAAAAAAGTAAAAATCCTAAAACCCACACTCATTTCATCTCATCTCTTCTCAGAGAAAAGAAAAGAAGGAATCGCAACAATATTGCAGCAGGAAGGGTAAGCTTCATTTTTTTATTTATTTATTTTTTTGTATATTATCGTCCATATGTTAATGCTTAAAATTTTTATAGTCCCTAGAAACAAAAGAAAAGAAACATCCACTCACTCACTGTTCCTCCCTCCCTCGCACTCATCATCTCAAAGAAGAGAGAAGAAATTAAGAACTGCAACGATGGCAACGATGGAGGAAGGGTAAGTTTACAATCTTAAGCTTCATTTATTTATTTTTTTAATATTATCCTCCATACATTTCATTTATTTATTTTCTGCATGCATATATTCACACACACTCTCTCTCTGCATTCTGTACTCTCTCTCTCTCTCTCTACAGTCTATATTTTTCTACGTGCATATACACACACTCTCTCTCTCTCTATATTTTCTACATGCATATACACACATATATACAAAAAAGTAAAAATCCTAAAACCCACACTCATTTCATCTCATCTCTTCTCAAAGAAAAGAAAAGAAGGAATCGCACCAATATTGCGGCTGGAAGGGTAAGCTTCATTTATTTATTTATTTATTTATTTTTTATATTATCGTCCATATGTTAATGCTTAAAATTTTTATAGTCCCTAGAAACAAAAGAAAAGAAACATCCACTCGCTCACTGTTCCTCCCTCCCTCGCACTCATCATCTCAAAGAAGAGAGAAGAAATTAAGAACAACAACGATGGAAACGATGGAGGACGGGTAAGTTTACAATCTTAAGCTTCATTTATTTATTTTTTTAATATTATCCTCCATACATTTCATTTATTTATTTTCTGCATGCATATATTCACACACACTCTCTCTGCAGTCTGTACTCTCTCTCTCTCTCTCTCTGCAGTCTATATTTTTCTACGTGCATATACACACTTTCTCTCTCTCTCCCTATATTTTCTACGTGCATTTACAAACATATATACAAAAAAGTAAAAATCCTAAAACCCACACTCATTTCATCTCATCTCTTCTCAGAGAAAAGAAAAGAAGGAATCGCAACAATATTGCAGCAGGAAGGGTAAGTTTCATTTTTTTATTTATTTATTTTTTTGTATATTATCGTCCATATGTTAATGCTTAAAATTTTTATAGTCCCTAGAAACAAAAGAAAAGAAACATCCACTCACTCACTGTTCCTCCCTCCCTCGCACTCATCATCTCAAAGAAGAGAGAAGAAATTAAGAACTGCAACGATGGCAACGATGGAGGAAGGGTAAGTTTACAATCTTAAGCTTCATTTATTTATTTTTTTAATATTATCCTCCATACATTTCATTTATTTATTTTCTACATGCATACATTCACACACACTCTCTCTCTGCATTCTGTACTCTCTCTCTCTCTCTCTCTCTCTACAGTCTATATTTTTCTACGTGCATATACACACACTCTCTCTCTCTCTATATTTTCTACATGCATATACACACATATATACAAAAAAGTAAAAATCCTAAAACCCACACTCATTTCATCTCATCTCTTCTCAAAGAAAAGAAAAGAAGGAATCGCACCAATATTGCGGCTGGAAGGGTAAGCTTCATTTATTTATTTATTTATTTATTTTTTATATTATCGTCCATATGTTAATGCTTAAAATTTTTATAGTCCCTAGAAACAAAAGAAAAGAAACATCCACTCGCTCACTGTTCCTCCCTCCCTCGCACTCATCATCTCAAAGAAGAGAGAAGAAATTAAGAACAACAACGATGGAAACGATGGAGGAAGGGTAAGTTTACAATCTTAAACTTCATTTATTTATTTTTTTATTATTATCCTCCATACATTTCATTTATTTATTTTCTGCATGCATATATTCACACACACTCTCTCTGCAGTCTGTACTCTCTCTCTCTCTCTCTGCAGTCTATATTTTTCTACGTGCATATACACACTTTCTCTCTCTCTCCCTATATTTTCTACGTGCATTTACAAACATATATACAAAAAAGTAAAAATCCTAAAACCCACACTCATTTCATCTCATCTCTTCTCAAAGAAAAGAAAAGAAGGAATCGCAACAATATTGCAGCAAGAAGGGTAAGCTTCATTTATTTATTTATTTATTTATTTGTATATTATCGTCCATATGTTAATGCTTAAAATTTTTATAGTCCCTAGAAACAAAAGAAAAGAAACATCCACTCACTCACTGTTCCCCCCTCCCTCGCACTCATCATCTCAAAGAAGAGAGAAGAAATTAAGAACAATAACGATGGCAACGATGGAGGAAGGGTAAGTTTACAATCTTAAGCTTCATTTTTTTTTTTTTTTAATATTATCCTCCATACATTTCATTTATTTATTTTCTGCATGCATATATTCACACACACTCTCTCTCTGCATTCTGTACTCTCTCTCTCTCTCTCTCTCTCTCTCTCTACAGTCTATATTTTTCTACGTGCATATACACACACTCTCTCTCTCTCTATATTTTCTACATGCATATACACACATATATACAAAAAAGTAAAAATCCTAAAACCCACACTCATTTCATCTCATCTCTTCTCAAAGAAAAGAAAAGAAGGAATCGCACCAATATTGCGGCTGGAAGGGTAAGCTTCATTTATTTATTTATTTATTTATTTTTTATATTATCGTCCATATGTTAATGCTTAAAATTTTTATAGTCCCTAGAAACAAAAGAAAAGAAACATCCACTCGCTCACTGTTCCTCCCTCCCTCGCACTCATCATCTCAAAGAAGAGAGAAGAAATTAAGAACTGCAACGATGGCAACGATGGAGGAAGGGTAAGTTTACAATCTTAAGCTTCATTTATTTATTTTTTTAATATTATCCTCCATACATTTCATTTATTTATTTTCTGCATGCATACATTCACACACACTCTCTCTCTGCATTCTGTACTTTCTCTCTCTCTCTCTACAGTCTATATTTTTCTACGTGCATATACACACACTCTCTCTCTCTCTCTATATTTTCTACATGCATATACACACATATATACAAAAAAGTAAAAATCCTAAAACCCACACTCATTTCATCTCATCTCTTCTCAAAGAAAAGAAAAGAAGGAATCGCACCAATATTGCGGCTGGAAGGGTAAGCTTCATTTATTTATTTATTTATTTATTTTTTATATTATCGTCCATATGTTAATGCTTAAAATTTTTATAGTCCCTAGAAACAAAAGAAAAGAAACATCCACTCGCTCACTGTTCCTCCCTCCCTCGCACTCATCATCTCGAAGAAGAGAGAAGAAATTAAGAACAACAACGATGGAAACGATGGAGGAAGGGTAAGTTTACAATCTTAAGCTTCATTTATTTATTTTTTTATTATTATCCTCCATACATTTCATTTATTTATTTTCTGCATGCATATATTCACACACACTCTCTCTGCAGTCTGTACTCTCTCTCTCTCTCTCTGCAGTCTATATTTTTCTACGTGCATATACACACTTTCTCTCTCTCTCCCTATATTTTCTACGTGCATTTACAAACATATATACAAAAAAGTAAAAATCCTAAAACCCACACTCATTTCATCTCATCTCTTCTCAAAGAAAAGAAAAGAAGGAATCGCAACAATATTGCAGCAAGAAGGGTAAGCTTCATTTATTTATTTATTTATTTATTTTTTATATTATCGTCCATATGTTAATGCTTAAAATTTTTATAGTCCCTAGAAACAAAAGAAAAGAAACATCCACTCGCTCACTGTTCCTCCCTCCCTCGCACTCATCATCTCGAAGAAGAGAGAAGAAATTAAGAACAACAACGATGGAAACGATGGAGGAAGGGTAAGTTTACAATCTTAAGCTTCATTTATTTATTTTTTTATTATTATCCTCCATACATTTCATTTATTTATTTTCTGCATGCATATATTCACACACACTCTCTCTGCAGTCTGTACTCTCTCTCTCTCTCTGCAGTCTATATTTTTCTACGTGCATATACACACTTTCTCTCTCTCTCCCTATATTTTCTACGTGCATTTACAAACATATATACAAAAAAGTAAAAATCCTAAAACCCACACTCATTTCATCTCATCTCTTCTCAAAGAAAAGAAAAGAAGGAATCGCAACAATATTGCAGCAAGAAGGGTAAGCTTCATTTATTTATTTATTTATTTATTTGTATATTATCGTCCATATGTTAATGCTTAAAATTTTTATAGTCCCTAGAAACAAAAGAAAAGAAACATCCACTCACTCACTGTTCCCCCCTCCCTCGCACTCATCATCTCAAAGAAGAGAGAAGAAATTAAGAACAATAACGATGGCAACGATGGAGGAAGGGTAAGTTTACAATCTTAAGCTTCATTTTTTTTTTTTTTTTTAATATTATCCTCCATACATTTCATTTATTTATTTTCTGCATGCATATATTCACACACACTCTCTCTCTGCATTCTGTACTCTCTCTCTCTCTCTCTCTCTCTCTCTACAGTCTATATTTTTATACGTGCATATACACACACTCTCTCTCTCTCTATATTTTCTACATGCATATACACACATATATACAAAAAAGTAAAAATCCTAAAACCCACACTCATTTCATCTCATCTCTTCTCAAAGAAAAAAAAAGAAGGAATCGCAACAATATTGCGGCTGGAAGGGTAAGCTTCATTTATTTATTTATTTATTTATTTTTTATATTATCGTCCATATGTTAATGCTTAAAATTTTTATAGTCCCTAGAAACAAAAGAAAAGAAACATCCACTCACTCACTGTTCCTCCCTCCCTCGCACTCATCATCTCAAAGAAGAGAGAAGAAATTAAGAACAACAACGATGGAAACGATGGAGGAAGGGTAAGTTTACAATCTTAAGCTTCATTTATTTATTTTTTTAATATTATCCTCCATACATTTCATTTATTTATTTTCTGCATGCATATATTCACACACACTCTCTCTGCAGTCTGTACTCTCTCTCTCTCTCTCTCTGCAGTCTATATTTTTCTACGTGCATATACACACTTTCTCTCTCTCTCCCTATATTTTCTACGTGCATTTACAAACATATATACAAAAAAGTAAAAATCCAAAAACCCACACTCATTTCATCTCATCTCTTCTCAAAGAAAAGAAAAGATGGAATCGCAACAATATTGCAGTAGGAAGGGTAAGCTTCATTTATTTATTTATTTATTTATTTGTATATTATCGTCCATATGTTAATGCTTAAAATTTTTATTGTCCCTAGAAACAAAAGAAAAGAAACATCCACTCACTCACTGTTCCTCCCTCCCTCGCACTCATCATCTCAAAGAAGAGAGAAGAAATTAAGAACAGCAACGATGGCAACGATGGAGGAAGGGTAAGTTTACAATCTTAAGCTTCATTTATTTATTTTTTTAATATTATCCTCCATACATTTCATTTATTTATTTTCTGCGTGCATATATTCACACACTCTCTCTCTCTCTCTCTCTCTCTCCCTGCAGTCTATATTTTTCTACGTGCAGATATACACACACTCTCTCTCTCTTTATATTTTCTACATGCATATACACACATATATACAAAAAAGTAAAAATCCTAAAACCCACACTCATTTCATCTCATCTCTTCTCAAAGAAAATAAAAGAAGGAATCGCAACAATATTGCGGCAGGAAGGGTAAGCTTCATTTATTTATTTATTTATTTTTTTGTATATTATCGTCCATATGTTAATGCTAAAATTTTTATAGTCCCTAGAAACAAAAGAAAAGAAACATCCACTCACTCACTGTTCCTCCCTCCCTCGCACTCATCATCTCAAAGAAGAGAGAAGAAATTAAGAACAGCAACGATGGCAACGATGGAGGAAGGGTAAGTTTACAATCTTAAGCTTCATTTATTTATTTTTTTAATATTATCCCCCATACATTTCATTTATTTATTTTCTGCATGCATATATTCACACACACTCTCTCTCTCTCTCTCTCTCCCTGCAGTCTATATTTTTCTACGTGCATATACACACACTCTCTCTCTCTCTCTCTATATTATCTACATGCATATACACACATATATAAAAAAAAGTAAAAATCCTAAAACCCACACTCATTTCATCTCATCTCTTCTCAGAGAAAAGAAAAGAAGGAATCGCAACAATATTGCAGCAGGAAGGGTAAGCTTCATTTTTTTATTTATTTATTTTTTTGTATATTATCGTCCATATGTTAATGCTTAAAATTTTTATAGTCCCTAGAAACAAAAGAAAAGAAACATCCACTCACTCACTGTTCCTCCCTCCCTCGCACTCATCATCTCAAAGAAGAGAGAAGAAATTAAGAACTGCAACGATGGCAACGATGGAGGAAGGGTAAGTTTACAATCTTAAGCTTCATTTATTTATTTTTTTAATATTATCCTCCATACATTTCATTTATTTATTTTCTGCATGCATATATTCACACACACTCTCTCTCTGCATTCTGTACTCTCTCTCTCTCTCTCTGTCTCTACAGTCTATATTTTTCTACGTGCATATACACACACTCTCTCTCTCTCTCTCTATATTTTCTACATGCATATACACACATATATACAAAAAAGTAAAAATCCTAAAACCCACACTCATTTCATCTCATCTCTTCTCAAAGAAAAGAAAAGAAGGAATCGCAACAATATTGCGGCTGGAAGGGTAAGCTTCATTTATTTATTTATTTATTTATTTGTATATTATCGTCCATATTTTAATGCTTAAAATTTTTATAGTCCCTAGAAACAAAAGAAAAGAAACATCCACTCACTCATTGTTCCCCCCTCCCTCGCACTCATCATCTCAAAGAAGAGAAGAGAAGCAATCGCAACAATGTTGCAGCAGGAAGGGTAAGCTTCATTTATTTATTTATTTATTTTTTTTGTATATTATCGTCCATATGTTAATGCATAAAATTTTTATTGTGCCTAGAAACAAAAGAAAAGAAACATTCACTCACTCACCGTTCCTCCCTCCCTTGCACTCATCATCTCAAAGAAGAGAGAAGAAATTAAGAACAACAACGATGACAACGATGGAGGAAGGGTAAGTTTACAATCTTAAGCTTCATTTATTTATCTTTTTAATATTATCCTCCATACATTTCATTTATTTATTTTCTGCATGCATATATTCACACACACTCTCTCTGCAGTCTGTACTCTCTCTCTCTCTCTCTGCAGTCTATATTTTTCTACGTGCATATACACACTTTCTCTCTCTCTCCCTATATTTTCTACGTGCATTTACAAACATATATACAAAAAAGTAAAAATCCTAAAACCCACACTCATTTCATCTCATCTCTTCTCAGAGAAAAGAAAAGAAGGAATCGCAACAATATTGCAGCAGGAAGGGTAAGCTTCATTTTTTTATTTATTTATTTTTTTTGTATATTATCGTCCATATGTTAATGCTTAAAATTTTTATAGTCCCTAGAAACAAAAGAAAAGAAACATCCACTCACTCACTGTTCCTCCCTCCCTCGCACTCATCATCTCAAAGAAGAGAGAAGAAATTAAGAACTGCAACGATGGCAACGATGGAGGAAGGGTAAGTTTACAATCTTAAGCTTCATTTATTTATTTTTTTAATATTATCCTCCATACATTTCATTTATTTATTTTCTGCATGCATACATTCACACACACTCTCTCTCTGCATTCTGTACTCTCTCTCTCTCTCTCTCTACAGTCTATATTTTTCTACGTGCATATACACACACTCTCTCTCTCTCTATATTTTCTACATGCATATACACACATATATACAAAAAAGTAAAAATCCTAAAACCCACACTCATTTCATCTCATCTCTTCTCAAAGAAAAGAAAAGAAGGAATCGCACCAATATTGCGGCTGGAAGGGTAAGCTTCATTTATTTATTTATTTATTTATTTTTTATATTATCGTCCATATGTTAATGCTTAAAATTTTTATAGTCCCTAGAAACAAAAGAAAAGAAACATCCACTCGCTCACTGTTCCTCCCTCCCTCGCACTCATCATCTCAAAGAAGAGAGAAGAAATTAAGAACAACAACGATGGAAACGATGGAGGAAGGGTAAGTTTACAATCTTAAGCTTCATTTATTTATTTTTTTATTATTATCCTCCATACATTTCATTTGTTTATTTTCTGCATGCATATATTCACACACACTCTCTCTGCAGTCTGTACTCTCTCTCTCTCTCTCTCTGCAGTCTATATTTTTCTACGTGCATATACACACTTTCTCTCTCTCTCCCTATATTTTCTACGTGCATTTACAAACATATATACAAAAAAGTAAAAATCCTAAAACCCACACTCATTTCATCTCATCTCTTCTCAAAGAAAAGAAAAGAAGGAATCGCAACAATATTGCAGCAAGAAGGGTAAGCTTCATTTATTTATTTATTTATTTATTTGTATATTATCGTCCATATGTTAATGCTTAAAATTTTTATAGTCCCTAGAAACAAAAGAAAAGAAACATCCACTCACTCACTGTTCCCCCCTCCCTCGCACTCATCATCTCAAAGAAGAGAGAAGAAATTAAGAACAATAACGATGGCAACGATGGAGGAAGGGTAAGTTTACAATCTTAAGCTTCATTTTTTTTTTTTTTTTAATATTATCCTCCATACATTTCATTTATTTATTTTCTGCATGCATATATTCACACACACTCTCTCTCTGCATTCTGTACTCTCTCTCTCTCTCTCTCTCTCTCTACAGTCTATATTTTTCTACGTGCATATACACACACTCTCTCTCTCTCTATATTATCTACATGCATATACACACATATATAAAAAAAAGTAAAAATCCTAAAACCCACACTCATTTCATCTCATCTCTTCTCAGAGAAAAGAAAAGAAGGAATCGCAACAATATTGCAGCAGGAAGGGTAAGCTTCATTTTTTTATTTATTTATTTTTTTGTATATTATCGTCCATATGTTAATGCTTAAAATTTTTATAGTCCCTAGAAACAAAAGAAAAGAAACATCCACTCACTCACTGTTCCTCCCTCCCTCGCACTCATCATCTCAAAGAAGAGAGAAGAAATTAAGAACTGCAACGATGGCAACGATGGAGGAAGGGTAAGTTTACAATCTTAAGCTTCATTTATTTATTTTTTTAATATTATCCTCCATACATTTCATTTATTTATTTTCTGCATGCATATATTCACACACACTCTCTCTCTGCATTCTGTACTCTCTCTCTCTCTCTCTGTCTCTACAGTCTATATTTTTCTACGTGCATATACACACACTCTCTCTCTCTCTCTCTATATTTTCTACATGCATATACACACATATATACAAAAAAGTAAAAATCCTAAAACCCACACTCATTTCATCTCATCTCTTCTCAAAGAAAAGAAAAGAAGGAATCGCAACAATATTGCGGCTGGAAGGGTAAGCTTCATTTATTTATTTATTTATTTATTTGTATATTATCGTCCATATTTTAATGCTTAAAATTTTTATAGTCCCTAGAAACAAAAGAAAAGAAACATCCACTCACTCATTGTTCCCCCCTCCCTCGCACTCATCATCTCAAAGAAGAGAAGAGAAGCAATCGCAACAATATTGCAGCAGGAAGGGTAAGCTTCATTTATTTATTTATTTATTTTTTTTGTATATTATCGTCCATATGTTAATGCATAAAATTTTTATTGTGCCTAGAAACAAAAGAAAAGAAACATTCACTCACTCACCGTTCCTCCCTCCCTTGCACTCATCATCTCAAAGAAGAGAGAAGAAATTAAGAACAACAACGATGACAACGATGGAGGAAGGGTAAGTTTACAATCTTAAGCTTCATTTATTTATCTTTTTAATATTATCCTCCATACATTTCATTTATTTATTTTCTGCATGCATATATTCACACACACTCTCTCTGCAGTCTGTACTCTCTCTCTCTCTCTCTGCAGTCTATATTTTTCTACGTGCATATACACACTTTCTCTCTCTCTCCCTATATTTTCTACGTGCATTTACAAACATATATACAAAAAAGTAAAAATCCTAAAACCCACACTCATTTCATCTCATCTCTTCTCAGAGAAAAGAAAAGAAGGAATCGCAACAATATTGCAGCAGGAAGGGTAAGCTTCATTTTTTTATTTATTTATTTTTTTTGTATATTATCGTCCATATGTTAATGCTTAAAATTTTTATAGTCCCTAGAAACAAAAGAAAAGAAACATCCACTCACTCACTGTTCCTCCCTCCCTCGCACTCATCATCTCAAAGAAGAGAGAAGAAATTAAGAACTGCAACGATGGCAACGATGGAGGAAGGGTAAGTTTACAATCTTAAGCTTCATTTATTTATTTTTTTAATATTATCCTCCATACATTTCATTTATTTATTTTCTGCATGCATACATTCACACACACTCTCTCTCTGCATTCTGTACTCTCTCTCTCTCTCTCTCTACAGTCTATATTTTTCTACGTGCATATACACACACTCTCTCTCTCTCTATATTTTCTACATGCATATACACACATATATACAAAAAAGTAAAAATCCTAAAACCCACACTCATTTCATCTCATCTCTTCTCAAAGAAAAGAAAAGAAGGAATCGCACCAATATTGCGGCTGGAAGGGTAAGCTTCATTTATTTATTTATTTATTTATTTTTTATATTATCGTCCATATGTTAATGCTTAAAATTTTTATAGTCCCTAGAAACAAAAGAAAAGAAACATCCACTCGCTCACTGTTCCTCCCTCCCTCGCACTCATCATCTCAAAGAAGAGAGAAGAAATTAAGAACAACAACGATGGAAACGATGGAGGAAGGGTAAGTTTACAATCTTAAGCTTCATTTATTTATTTTTTTATTATTATCCTCCATACATTTCATTTGTTTATTTTCTGCATGCATATATTCACACACACTCTCTCTGCAGTCTGTACTCTCTCTCTCTCTCTCTGCAGTCTATATTTTTCTACGTGCATATACACACTTTCTCTCTCTCTCCCTATATTTTCTACGTGCATTTACAAACATATATACAAAAAAGTAAAAATCCTAAAACCCACACTCATTTCATCTCATCTCTTCTCAAAGAAAAGAAAAGAAGGAATCGCAACAATATTGCAGCAAGAAGGGTAAGCTTCATTTATTTATTTATTTATTTATTTGTATATTATCGTCCATATGTTAATGCTTAAAATTTTTATAGTCCCTAGAAACAAAAGAAAAGAAACATCCACTCACTCACTGTTCCCCCCTCCCTCGCACTCATCATCTCAAAGAAGAGAGAAGAAATTAAGAACAATAACGATGGCAACGATGGAGGAAGGGTAAGTTTACAATCTTAAGCTTCATTTTTTTTTTTTTTTTAATATTATCCTCCATACATTTCATTTATTTATTTTCTGCATGCATATATTCACACACACTCTCTCTCTGCATTCTGTACTCTCTCTCTCTCTCTCTCTCTCTCTACAGTCTATATTTTTCTACGTGCATATACACACACTCTCTCTCTCTCTATATTTTCTACATGCATATACACACATATATACAAAAAAGTAAAAATCCTAAAACCCACACTCATTTCATCTCATCTCTTCTCAAAGAAAAGAAAAGAAGGAATCGCAACAATATTGCGGCTGGAAGGGTAAGCTTCATTTATTTATTTATTTATTTATTTTTTATATTATCGTCCATATGTTAATGCTTAAAATTTTTATAGTCCCTAGAAACAAAAGAAAAGAAACATCCACTCACTCACTGTTCCTCCCTCCCTCGCACTCATCATCTCAAAGAAGAGAGAAGAAATTAAGAACAACAACGATGGAAACGATGGAGGAAGGGTAAGTTTACAATCTTAAGCTTCATTTATTTATTTTTTTAATATTATCCTCCATACATTTCATTTATTTATTTTCTGCATGCATATATTCACACACACTCTCTCTGCAGTCTGTACTCTCTCTCTCTCTCTCTGCAGTCTATATTTTTCTACGTGCATATACACACTTTCTCTCTCTCTCCCTATATTTTCTACGTGCATTTACAAACATATATACAAAAAAGTAAAAATCCTAAAACCCACACTCATTTCATCTCATCTCTTCTCAAAGAAAAGAAAAGATGGAATCGCAACAATATTGCAGTAGGAAGGGTAAGCTTCATTTATTTATTTATTTATTTATTTGTATATTATCGTCCATATGTTAATGCTTAAAATTTTTATTGTCCCTAGAAACAAAAGAAAAGAAACATCCACTCACTCACTGTTCCTCCCTCCCTCGCACTCATCATCTCAAAGAAGAGAGAAGAAATTAAGAACAGCAACGATGGCAACGATGGAGGAAGGGTAAGTTTACAATCTTAAGCTTCATTTATTTATTTTTTTAATATTATCCTCCATACATTTCATTTATTTATTTTCTGCGTGCATATATTCACACACTCTCTCTCTCTCTCTCTCTCTCTCTCTCTCCCTGCAGTCTATATTTTTCTACGTGCAGATATACACACACTCTCTCTCTCTTTATATTTTCTACATGCATATACACACATATATACAAAAAAGTAAAAATCCTAAAACCCACACTCATTTCATCTCATCTCTTCTCAAAGAAAATAAAAGAAGGAATCGCAACAATATTGCGGCAGGAAGGGTAAGCTTCATTTATTTATTTATTTATTTTTTTGTATATTATCGTCCATATGTTAATGCTAAAATTTTTATAGTCCCTAGAAACAAAAGAAAAGAAACATCCACTCACTCACTGTTCCTCCCTCCCTCGCACTCATCATCTCAAAGAAGAGAGAAGAAATTAAGAACAGCAACGATGGCAACGATGGAGGAAGGGTAAGTTTACAATCTTAAGCTTCATTTATTTATTTTTTTAATATTATCCCCCATACATTTCATTTATTTATTTTCTGCGTGCATATATTCACACACACTCTCTCTCTCTCTCTCTCCCTACAGTCTATATTTTTCTACGTGCATATACACACAGTCTCTCTCTCTCTCTCTATATTATCTACATGCATATACACACATATATAAAAAAAAGTAAAAATCCTAAAACCCACACTCATTTCATCTCATCTCTTCTCAGAGAAAAGAAAAGAAGGAATCGCAACAATATTGCAGCAGGAAGGGTAAGCTTCATTTTTTTATTTATTTATTTTTTTGTATATTATCGTCCATATGTTAATGCTTAAAATTTTTATAGTCCCTAGAAACAAAAGAAAAGAAACATCCACTCACTCACTGTTCCTCCCTCCCTCGCACTCATCATCTCAAAGAAGAGAGAAGAAATTAAGAACTGCAACGATGGCAATGATGGAGGAAGGGTAAGTTTACAATCTTAAGCTTCATTTATTTATTTTTTTAATATTATCCTCCATACATTTCATTTATTTATTTTCTGCATGCATATATTCACACACACTCTCTCTCTGCATTCTGTACTCTCTCTCTCTCTCTCTGTCTCTACAGTCTATATTTTTCTACGTGCATATACACACACTCTCTCTCTCTCTCTATATTTTCTACATGCATATACACACATATATACAAAAAAGTAAAAATCCTAAAACCCACACTCATTTCATCTCATCTCTTCTCAAAGAAAAGAAAAGAAGGAATCGCAACAATATTGCGGCTGGAAGGGTAAGCTTCATTTATTTATTTATTTATTTATTTGTATATTATCGTCCATATTTTAATGGTTAAAGTTTTTATAGTCCCTAGAAACAAAAGAAAAGAAACATCCACTCACTCACTGTTCCCCCCTCCCTCGCACTCATCATCTCAAAGAAGAGAAGAGAAGCAATCGCAACAATGTTGCAGCAGGAAGGGTAAGCTTCATTTATTTATTTATTTATTTATTTTGTATATTATCGTCCATATGTTAATGCATAAAATTTTTATTGTGCCTAGAAACAAAAGAAAAGAAACATTCACTCACTCACCGTTCCTCCCTCCCTTGCACTCATCATCTCAAAGAAGAGAGAAGAAATTAAGAACAACAACGATGACAACGATGGAGGAAGGGTAAGTTTACAATCTTAAGCTTCATTTATTTATCTTTTTAATATTATCCTCCATACATTTCATTTATTTATTTTCTGCATGCATATATTCACACACACTCTCTCTATGCAGTCTGTACGCTCTCTCTCTCTCTCTGCCGTCTATATTTTTCTACGTGCATATACACACACTCTCTCTCTCTCTCTCTCTCTATATATATATATATTTTCTACATGCATATACACACATATATACAAAAAAGTAAAAATCCAAAAACCCACACTCATTTCATCTCATCTCTTCTCAGAGAAAAGAAAAGAAGGAATCGCAACAATATTGCAGCAGGAAGGGTAAGCTTCATTTATTTATTTATTTATTTTTTTGTATATTATCGTCCATATGTTAATGCTTAAAATTTTTATAGTCCCTAGAAACAAAAGAAAAGAAACATCCACTCACTCACTGTTCCTCCCTCCCTCGCACTCATCATCTCAAAGAAGAGAGAAGAAATTAAGAACAGCAACGATGACAACGATGGAGGAAGGGTAAGTTTACAATCTTAAGCTTCATTTATTTATTTTTTTAATATTACCCTCCATACATTTCATTTATTTATTTTCTGCATGCATATATTCACACACACTCTCTCTGTGCAGTCTGTACGCTCTCTCTCTCTCTGCAGTCTACATTTTTCTACGTGCATATACACTCTCTCTCTCTCTCTATCTATAATTTCTACATGCATATACACACATATATATACAAAAAAGTAAAAATCCTAAAACCCACACTCATTTCATCTCATCTCTTCTCAAAGAAAAGAAGAGAAGCAATCGCAACAATGTTGCAGCAGGAAGGGTAAGCTTCATTTATTTTTTTTATTTTTTTTTTGTATATTATCGTCCATATGTTAATGCTTAAAATTTTTATTGTCCCTAGAAACAAAAGAAAAGAAACATCCACTCACTCACTGTTCCTCCCTCCCTCGCACTCATCATCTCAAAGAAGAGAGAAGAAATTAAGAACAACAACGATGGCAACGATGGAGGAAGGGTAAGTTTACAATCTCAAGCTTCATTTATTTATTTTTTTAATATTATCCTCCATACATTTCATTTATTTATTTTCTGCATGCATATATTGACACACACTCTCTCTGTGCAGTCTGTACGGTCTCTCTCTCTCTCTCTGCCGTCTATATTTTCTACGTGCATATACACTCTCTCTCTCTCTCTCTATATATATATATATATATTCTACATGCATATACACACATATATACAAAAAAGTAAAAATCCTAAAACCCACACTCATATCATTTCATCTCTTCTCAGAGAAAAGAAAAGAAGGAATCGCAACAATATTGCAGCAGGAAGGGTAAGCTTCATTTATTTATTTATTTATTTATTTGTATATTATCGTCCATATGTTAATGCTTAAAATTTTTATAGTCCCTAGAAACAAAAGAAAAGAAACATCCACTCACTCACTGTTCCTCCCTCCCTCGCACTCATCATCTCAAAGAAGAGAGAAGAAATTAAGAACAGCAACGATGGCAACGATGGAGGAAGGGTAAGTTTACAATCTTAAGCTTCATTTTTTTTTTTTAATATTATCCTCCATACATTTCATTTATTTATTTTCTGCATGCATATATTCACACACACTCTCTCTCTGCAGTCTATACTCTCTCTCTCTCTCTCTCTCTCTGCAGTCTATATTTTTCTACGTGCATATACACACACACTCTCTCTCTCTCTCTATATATTTTCTACATGCATATACACACATATAGAAAAAAAAGTAAAAATCCTAAAACCCACACTCATTTCATCTCATCTCTTGTCAAAGAAAAGAAAAAAGGAATCACAACAATATTGCAGCAGGAAGGGTAAGCTTCATTTATTTATTTATTTATTTTTTTGTATATTATCCTCCATATGTCAATCCTTAAAATTTTTATAGTCCCTAGAAAAAAAAGAAAAGAAACATCCACTCACTCACTGTTCCTCCCTCCCTCGCACTCATCATCTCAAAGAAGAGAGAAGAAATTTAGAACTGCAACGATGGCAACGATGGAGGAAGGGTAAGTTTACAATCTTAAGCTTCATTTATTTATTTTTTTAATATTATCCTCCATACATTTCATTTATTTATTTTCTGCATGCATATATTCACCCACACCCTCTCTCTGCAATCAGTACTCTCTCTCTCTCTCTCTCTCTCTGCAGTCTATATTTTTCTACGTGCATATACACACTCTCTCTCTCTCTCTATATTTTCTACATGCATATAAAAACATATATAAAAAAAAGTAAAAATCCTAAAACCCACACTCATTTCATCTCATCTCTTCTCAAAGAAAAGAAGAGAAGCAATCGCAACAATGTTGCAGCAGGAAGGGTAAGCTTCATTTATTTATTTATTTATTTTTTTTTTTGTATATTATCGTCCATATGTTAATGCTTAAAATTTTTATAGTCCCTAGAAACAAAAGAAAAGAAACATCCACTCACTCACTGTTCCTCCCACCCTCGCACTCATCATCTCAAAGAAGAGAGAAGAAATTAAGAACAACTACGATGACAACGATGGAGGAAGGGTAAGTTTACAATCTTAAGCTTCATTTATTTATTTTTTTGATATTATCCTCCATACATTTCATTTATTTATTTTCTGCATGCATATATTCATACACACTCTCTCTGTGCAGTCTGTACGCTCTCTCTCTCTCTCTCTGCCGTCTATGTTTTTCTACGTGCATATACACACACTCTCTCTCTCTCTATATATATATATATATATTTTCTACATGCATATACACACATATATATAAAAAAGTAAAAATCCTAAAACCCACACTCATTTCATCTCATCTCTTCTCAGAGAAAAGAAAAGAAGGAATCGCAACAATATTGCAGCAGGAAGGGTAAGCTTCATTTATTTATTTATTTATTTTTTTGTATATTATCGTCCATATGTTAATGCTTAAAATTTTTATTGTGCCTAGAAACAAAAGAAAAGAAACATCCACTCACTCACTGTTCCTCCCACCCTCGCACTCATCATCTCAAAGAAGAGAGAAGAAATTAAGAACAACTACGATGACAACGATGGAGGAAGGGTAAGTTTACAATCTTAAGCTTCATTTATTTATTTTTTTAATATTATCCTCCATACATTTCATTTATTTATTTTCTGCATGCATATATTCATACACACTCTCTCTGTGCAGTCTGTACGCTCTCTCTCTCTCTCTCTGCCGTCTATGTTTTTCTACGTGCATATACACACACTCTCTCTCTCTCTCTATATATATATATTTTCTACATGCATATACACACATATATACAAAAAAGTAAAAATCCTAAAACCCACACTCATTTCATCTCATCTCTTCTCAGAGAAAAGAAAAGAAGGAATCGCAACAATATTGCAGCAGGAAGGGTAAGCTTCATTTATTTATTTATTTATTTTTTTGTATATTATCGTCCATATGTTAATGCTTAAAATTTTTATAGTGCCTAGAAACAAAAGAAAAGAAACATCCACTCACTCACTGTTCCTCCCTCCCTCGCACTCATCATCTCAAAGAAGAGAGAAGAAATTAAGAACAGCAACGATGGCAACGATGGAGGAAGGGTAAGTTTACAATCTTAAGCTTCATTTTTTTTTTTTTAATATTATCCTCCATACATTTCATTTATTTATTTTCTGCATGCATATATTCACACACACTCTCTCTCTCTCTCTCTCTGCAGTCTATATTTTTCCGCGTGCATATACACACACTCTCTCTCTCTCTCTCTCTATATATATATATATTTTTTCTACATACATATGCACACATATATACAAAAAAGTAAAAATCCTAAAACCCACACTCATTTCATCTCATCTCTTCTCAAAGAAAAAAAAAGAAGGAATCGCAACAATATTGCAGCAGGAAGGGTAAGCTTCATTTATTTATTTATTTATTTTTTGTATATTATCGTCCATATGTTAATCCTTAAAATTTTTATAGTCCCTAGAAACAAAACAAAAGAAACATCCACTCACTCACTGTTCCTCCCTCCCTCGCACTCATCATCTCAAAGAAGAGAGAAGAAATTAAGAACTGCAACGATGGCAACGATGGAGGAAGGGTAAGTTTACAATCTTAAGCTTCATTTATTTATTTTTTTAATATTATCCTCCATACATTTCATTTATTTATTTTCTGCATGCATATATTGACACACACCCTCTCTCTGCAATCAGTACGCTCTCTCTCTCTCTCTCTGCCGTCTATGTTTTTCTACGTGCATATACACACACTCTCTCTCTCTCTATATATATATATATTTTCTACATGCATATACACACATATATACAAAAAAGTAAAAATCCTAAAACCCACACTCATTTCATCTCATCTCTTCTCAGAGAAAAGAAAAGAAGGAATCGCAACAATATTGCAGCAGGAAGGGTAAGCTTCATTTATTTATTTATTTATTTTTTTGTATATTATCGTCCATATGTTAATGCTTAAAATTTTTATTGTGCCTAGAAACAAAAGAAAAGAAACATCCACTCACTCACTGTTCCTCCCACCCTCGCACTCATCATCTCAAAGAAGAGAGAAGAAATTAAGAACAACTACGATGACAACGATGGAGGAAGGGTAAGTTTACAATCTTAAGCTTCATTTATTTATTTTTTTAATATTATCCTCCATACATTTCATTTATTTATTTTCTGCATGCATATATTCATACACACTCTCTCTGTGCAGTCTGTACGCTCTCTCTCTCTCTCTCTGCCGTCTATGTTTTTCTACGTGCATATACACACACTCTCTCTCTCTCTCTCTATATATATATTTTCTACATGCATATACACACATATATACAAAAAAGTAAAAATCCTAAAACCCACACTCATTTCATCTCATCTCTTCTCAGAGAAAAGAAAAGAAGGAATCGCAACAATATTGCAGCAGGAAGGGTAAGCTTCATTTATTTATTTATTTTTTTTTTTGTATATTATCGTCCATATGTTAATGCT
The DNA here is from genome assembly GCA_963555705.1 of Ligustrum vulgare. NCBI lineage: Eukaryota > Viridiplantae > Streptophyta > Magnoliopsida > Lamiales > Oleaceae > Ligustrum > Ligustrum vulgare. The sequence continues at coordinate 72,090,943 of OY743168.1, read as the reverse complement.
TAAAATTTTTATAGTGCCTAGAAACAAAAGAAAAGAAACATCCACTCACTCACTGTTCCTCCCTCCCTCGCACTCATCATCTCAAAGAAGAGAGAAGAAATTAAGAACAGCAACGATGGCAACGATGGAGGAAGGGTAAGTTTACAATCTTAAGCTTCATTTTTTTTTTTTTAATATTATCCTCCATACATTTCATTTATTTATTTTCTGCATGCATATATTGACACACACCCTCTCTCTGCAATCAGTACTCTCTCTCTCTCTCTCTCTGCAGTCTATATTTTTCTACGTGCAAATACACACACTCTCTCTCTATACTTTCTACATGCATATACACAGATATATATACAATAAATTAAAAATCATAAAACCCACACTCATTTCATCTCGTCTCTTCTCAAAGAAAAGAAAAGAAGGAATCGCAACAATATTGCAGCAGGAAGGGTAAGCTTCATTTATTTATTTATTTATTTTTTTTTATATTATCGTCCATATGTTAATGCTTAAAATTTTTATAGTCCCTAGAAACAAAAGAAAAGAAACATCCACTCACTCACTGTTCCTCCCTCCCTCGCACTCATCATCTCAAAGAAGAGAGAAGAAATTAAGAACAGCAACGATGGTAACGATGGAGGAAGGGTAAGTATACAATCTTAAGCTTCATTTACTTATTTTTTTTAATATTATCCTCCATACATTTCATTTATTTATTTTCTGCATGCATATATTCACACACACTCTCTCTGCAGTCTATATTTTTCTACGTGCATATACACACACACACTCTCTCTCTCTCTCTATATTTTCTACATGCATATACACACATTTACAAAAAAGTAAAAATCCTAAAACCCACATTCATTTCATCTCACCTCTTCTCAAAGAAAAGAAAAGAAGGAATCGCAACAATATTGCAGCAGGAAGGGTAAGCTTCTTTTATTTATTTATTTATTTATTTGTATATTATCGTCCATATGTTAATGCTTAAAATTTTTATTGTCCCTAGAAACAAAAGAAAAGAAACATCCACTCACTCACTGTTCCTCCCTCCCTCGCACTCATCATCTCAAAGAAGAGAGAAGAAATTAAGAACAGCAACGATGGAGGAAGGGTAAGTTTACAATCTCAAGCTTCATTTATTTATTTTTTTAATATTATCCTCCATACATTTCGTTTATTTATTTTCTGCATGCATATATTCACACACTCTCTCTCTCTCTCTCTCTCTGCAGTCTATATTTTTCTACGTGCATATACACACACTCTCTCTCTATATATATTATATACATGCATATACACACATATATAAAAAAAAGTAGAAATCCTAAAACCCACACTCATTTCATCTCATCTCTTCCCAAAGAAAAGAAAAGAAGGAATCGCAACAATATTGCAGCAGGAAGGGTAAGCTTCATTCATTTATTTATTTATTTTTTTGTATATTATCGTCCATATGTTAATGCTTAAAATTTTTATAGTCCGTAGAAACAAAAGAAAAGAAACATCCACTCACTCACTGTTCCTCCCTCCCTCGCACTCATCGTCTCAAAGAAGAGAGAAGAAATTAAGAACAGCAACGATGGCAACGATGGAGGAAGGGTAAGTTTACAATCTTAAGCTTCATTTATTTTATTTTTTAATATTATCCTCCATACATTTCATTTATTTATTTTCTGCATGCATATATTCACACACACTCTCTCTCTGCATTCTGTACTCTCTCTCTCTCTCTCTCTACCGTCTATATTTTTCTACGTGCATATAAGCTCTCTCTCTCTCTCTATATATATATATATATATATTTTCTACATGCATATACACACATATATACAAAAAAGTAAAAATCCTAAAACCCACACTCATTTCATCTCATCTCTTCTCAAAGAAAAGAAAAGAAGGAATCGCAACAATATTGCGGGAGGAAGGGTAAGCTTCATTTATTTATTAATTTTTTTTTTTTGTATATTATCGTCCATATGTTAATGCTTAAAATTTTTATAGTCCCTAGAAACAAAAGAAAAGAAACATCCACTCACTCACTGTTCCTCCCTCCCTCGCACTCATCGTCTCAAAGAAGAGAGAAGAAATTAAGAACAGCAACGATGGCAACGATGGAGGAAGGGTAAGTTTACAATCTTAAGCTTCATTTATTTTATTTTTTAATATTATCCTCCATACATTTCATTTATTTATTTTCTGCATGCATATATTCACACACACTCTCTCTCTGCATTCTGTACTCTCTCTCTCTCTCTCTCTGCCGTCTATGTTTTTCTACGTGCATATACACACACTCTCTCTCTCTCTCTATATATATATATTTTCTACATGCATATACACACATATATACAAAAAAGTAAAAATCCTAAAACCCACACTCATTTCATCTCATCTCTTCTCAGAGAAAAGAAAAGAAGGAATCGCAACAATATTGCTGCAGGAAGGGTAAGCTTCATTTATTTATTTATTTATTTTTTTGTATATTATCGTCCATATGTTAATGCTTAAAATTTTTATAGTGCCTAGAAACAAAAGAAAAGAAACATCCACTCACTCACTGTTCCTCCCTCCCTCGCACTCATCATCTCAAAGAAGAGAGAAGAAATTAAGAACAGCAACGATGGCAACGATGGAGGAAGGGTAAGTTTACAATCTTAAGCTTCATTTTTTTTTTTTTTATATTATCCTCCATACATTTCATTTATTTATTTTCTGCATGCATATATTGACACACACCCTCTCTCTGCAATCAGTACTCTCTCTCTCTCTCTCTCTGCAGTCTATATTTTTCTACGTGCAAATACACACACTCTCTCTCTATACTTTCTACATGCATATACACAGATATATATACAATAAATTAAAAATCATAAAACCCACACTCATTTCATCTCGTCTCTTCTCAAAGAAAAGAAAAGAAGGAATCGCAACAATATTGCAGCAGGAAGGGTAAGCTTCATTTATTTATTTATTTATTTTTTTTTATATTATCGTCCATATGTTAATGCTTAAAATTTTTATAGTCCCTAGAAACAAAAGAAAAGAAACATCCACTCACTCACTGTTCCTCCCTCCCTCGCACTCATCATCTCAAAGAAGAGAGAAGAAATTAAGTACAGCAACGATGGTAACGATGGAGGAAGGGTAAGTATACAATCTTAAGCTTCATTTACTTATTTTTTTTAATATTATCCTCCATACATTTCATTTATTTATTTTCTGCATGCATATATTCACACACACTCTCTCTGCAGTCTATATTTTTCTACGTGCATATACACACACACACTCTCTCTCTCTCTATATTTTCTACATGCATATACACACATTTACAAAAAAGTAAAAATCCTAAAACCCACATTCATTTCATCTCACCTCTTCTCAAAGAAAAGAAAAGAAGGAATCGCAACAATATTGCAGCAGGAAGGGTAAGCTTCTTTTATTTATTTATTTATTTATTTGTATATTATCGTCCATATGTTAATGCTTAAAATTTTTATTGTCCCTAGAAACAAAAGAAAAGAAACATCCACTCACTCACTGTTCCTCCCTCCCTCGCACTCATCATCTCAAAGAAGAGAGAAGAAATTAAGAACAGCAACGATGGAGGAAGGGTAAGTTTACAATCTCAAGCTTCATTTATTTATTTTTTTAATATTATCCTCCATACATTTCGTTTATTTATTTTCTGCATGCATATATTCACACACTCTCTCTCTCTCTCTCTCTCTGCAGTCTATATTTTTCTACGTGCATATACACACACTCTCTCTCTATATATATTATATACATGCATATACACACATATATAAAAAAAAGTAGAAATCCTAAAACCCACACTCATTTCATCTCATCTCTTCCCAAAGAAAAGAAAAGAAGGAATCGCAACAATATTGCAGCAGGAAGGGTAAGCTTCATTCATTTATTTATTTATTTTTTTGTATATTATCGTCCATATGTTAATGCTTAAAATTTTTATAGTCCGTAGAAACAAAAGAAAAGAAACATCCACTCACTCACTGTTCCTCCCTCCCTCGCACTCATCGTCTCAAAGAAGAGAGAAGAAATTAAGAACAGCAACGATGGCAACGATGGAGGAAGGGTAAGTTTACAATCTTAAGCTTCATTTATTTTATTTTTTAATATTATCCTCCATACATTTCATTTATTTATTTTCTGCATGCATATATTCACACACACTCTCTCTCTGCATTCTGTACTCTCTCTCTCTCTCTCTCTACCGTCTATATTTTTCTACGTGCATATAAGCTCTCTCTCTCTCTCTATATATATATATATATATATTTTCTACATGCATATACACACATATATACAAAAAAGTAAAAATCCTAAAACCCACACTCATTTCATCTCATCTCTTCTCAAAGAAAAGAAAAGAAGGAATCGCAACAATATTGCGGGAGGAAGGGTAAGCTTCATTTATTTATTAATTTTTTTTTTTTGTATATTATCGTCCATATGTTAATGCTTAAAATTTTTATAGTCCCTAGAAACAAAAGAAAAGAAACATCCACTCACTCACTGTTCCTCCCTCCCTCGCACTCATCGTCTCAAAGAAGAGAGAAGAAATTAAGAACAGCAACGATGGCAACGATGGAGGAAGGGTAAGTTTACAATCTTAAGCTTCATTTATTTTATTTTTTAATATTATCCTCCATACATTTCATTTATTTATTTTCTGCATGCATATATTCACACACACTCTCTCTCTGCATTCTGTACTCTCTCTCTCTCTCTCTCTGCCGTCTATGTTTTTCTACGTGCATATACACACACTCTCTCTCTCTCTCTATATATATATATTTTCTACATGCATATACACACATATATACAAAAAAGTAAAAATCCTAAAACCCACACTCATTTCATCTCATCTCTTCTCAGAGAAAAGAAAAGAAGGAATCGCAACAATATTGCTGCAGGAAGGGTAAGCTTCATTTATTTATTTATTTATTTTTTTGTATATTATCGTCCATATGTTAATGCTTAAAATTTTTATAGTGCCTAGAAACAAAAGAAAAGAAACATCCACTCACTCACTGTTCCTCCCTCCCTCGCACTCATCATCTCAAAGAAGAGAGAAGAAATTAAGAACAGCAACGATGGCAACGATGGAGGAAGGGTAAGTTTACAATCTTAAGCTTCATTTTTTTTTTTTTTATATTATCCTCCATACATTTCATTTATTTATTTTCTGCATGCATATATTGACACACACCCTCTCTCTGCAATCAGTACTCTCTCTCTCTCTCTCTCTGCAGTCTATATTTTTCTACGTGCAAATACACACACTCTCTCTCTATACTTTCTACATGCATATACACAGATATATATACAATAAATTAAAAATCATAAAACCCACACTCATTTCATCTCGTCTCTTCTCAAAGAAAAGAAAAGAAGGAATCGCAACAATATTGCAGCAGGAAGGGTAAGCTTCATTTATTTATTTATTTATTTTTTTTTATATTATCGTCCATATGTTAATGCTTAAAATTTTTATAGTCCCTAGAAACAAAAGAAAAGAAACATCCACTCACTCACTGTTCCTCCCTCCCTCGCACTCATCATCTCAAAGAAGAGAGAAGAAATTAAGTACAGCAACGATGGTAACGATGGAGGAAGGGTAAGTATACAATCTTAAGCTTCATTTACTTATTTTTTTTAATATTATCCTCCATACATTTCATTTATTTATTTTCTGCATGCATATATTCACACACACTCTCTCTGCAGTCTATATTTTTCTACGTGCATATACACACACACACTCTCTCTCTCTCTCTATATTTTCTACATGCATATACACACATTTACAAAAAAGTAAAAATCCTAAAACCCACATTCATTTCATCTCACCTCTTCTCAAAGAAAAGAAAAGAAGGAATCGCAACAATATTGCAGCAGGAAGGGTAAGCTTCTTTTATTTATTTATTTATTTATTTGTATATTATCGTCCATATGTGAATGCTTAAAATTTTTATTGTCCCTAGAAACAAAAGAAAAGAAACATCCACTCACTCACTGTTCCTCCCTCCCTCGCACTCATCATCTCAAAGAAGAGAGAAGAAATTAAGAACAGCAACGATGGAGGAAGGGTAAGTTTACAATCTCAAGCTTCATTTATTTATTTTTTTAATATTATCCTCCATACATTTCGTTTATTTATTTTCTGCATGCATATATTCACACACTCTCTCTCTCTCTCTCTCTCTGCAGTCTATATTTTTCTACGTGCATATACACACACTCTCTCTCTCTATATATTATATACATGCATATACACACATATATAAAAAAAAGTAGAAATCCTAAAACCCACACTCATTTCATCTCATCTCTTCCCAAAGAAAAGAAAAGAAGGAATCGCAACAATATTGCAGCAGGAAGGGTAAGCTTCATTCATTTATTTATTTATTTTTTTGTATATTATCGTCCATATGTTAATGCTTAAAATTTTTATAGTCCGTAGAAACAAAAGAAAAGAAACATCCACTCACTCACTGTTCCTCCCTCCCTCGCACTCATCGTCTCAAAGAAGAGAGAAGAAATTAAGAACAGCAACGATGGCAACGATGGAGGAAGGGTAAGTTTACAATCTTAAGCTTCATTTATTTTATTTTTTAATATTATCCTCCATACATTTCATTTATTTATTTTCTGCATGCATATATTCACACACTCTCTCTCTGCATTCTGTACTCTCTCTCTCTCTCTCTCTACCGTCTATATTTTTCTACGTGCATATAAGCTCTCTCTCTCTCTCTATATATATATATATATATATTTTCTACATGCATATACACACATATATACAAAAAAGTAAAAATCCTAAAACCCACACTCATTTCATCTCATCTCTTCTCAAAGAAAAGAAAAGAAGGAATCGCAACAATATTGCGGGAGGAAGGGTAAGCTTCATTTATTTATTAATTTTTTTTTTTTGTATATTATCGTCCATATGTTAATGCTTAAAATTTTTATAGTCCCTAGAAACAAAAGAAAAGAAACATCCACTCACTCACTGTTCCTCCCTCCCTCGCACTCATCATCTCAAAGAAGAGAGAAGAAATTAAGAACACCAATGATGGCAACGATGGAGGAAGGGTAAGTTTACAATCTTAAGCTTCATTTATTTATTTTTTTAATATTATCCTCCATACATTTCATTTATTTATTTTCTGCATGCATATATTCACACACACTCTCTCTCTGCAATCTGTACTCTCTCTCTCTCTCTCTCTACAGTCTATATTTTTTTACGTGCATATACACACTCTGTCTCTCTCTCTCTATATTTTGTACATGCATATACACACATATATATACAAAAAAGTAAAAATCCTAAAACCCACACTCATTTCATCTCATCTCTTCTCAAAGAATAGAAAAGAAGGAATCGCAACAATATTGCAGCAGGAAGGGTAAGCTTCATTTATTTATTTATTTATTTTTTTGTATAATATCGTCCATATGTAATGCTTAAAATTTTTGTTGTCCCTAGAAACAAAAGAAAAGAAACATCCACTCACTCACTGTTCCCCCCTCCCTCGCACTCATCATCTCAAAGAAGAGAGAAGAAATTAAGAACAATAACGATGGCGACGATGGAGGAAGCGTAAGTTTACAATCTGAATCTTCATTTTTTTTTTTTTAATATTATCCTCCATACATTTCATTTATTTATTTTCTGCATGCATATATTCACACACATGCTCTCTCTGCAATCTGTACTCTCTCTCTCTCTCTCTGCAGTCTATATTTTTCTACGTGCATATACACTCTCTCTCTCTCTCTCTCTCTCTCTCTCTCTCTATATATATTTTCTACATGCATATACAAACATATATACAAAAAAGTAAAAATCCTAAAACCCACACTCATTTCATCTCATCTCTTCTCAAAGAAAAGAAAAGAAGGAATCGCAACAATATTGCAGCAGGAAGGGTAAGCTTCATTTATTTATTTATTTGTATATTATCGTCCATATGTTAATGCTTAAAATTTTTATAGTCCCTAGAAATAAAAGAAAAGAAACATCCACTCACTCACTGTTCCTCCCTCCCTCGCACTCATCATCTCAAAGAAGAGAGAAGAAATTAAGAACTGCAACGATGGCAACGATGGAGGAAGGGTAAGTTTACAATCTTAAGCTTCATTTATTTATTTTTTGAATATTATCCTCCAGACATTTCATTTATTTATTTTCTGCATGCATACATTCACACACACTCTCTCTCTGCATTCTGTACTCTCTCTCTCTCTCTCTCTACAGTCTATATTTTTCTACGTGCATATACACACTCTCTCTCTCTCTATATTTTCTACATGCATATACACACATATATACAAAAAAGTAAAAATCCTAAAACCTACACTCATTTCATCTCATCTCTTCTCAAAGAAAAGAAAAGAAGGAATCGCAACAATATTGCGGCAGGAAGGGTAAGCTTCATTTATTTATTTATTTATTTTTTTGTATATTATCGTCCATATGTTAATGCTTAAAATTTTTATAGTCCCTAGAAACAAAAGAAAACAAACATCCACTCACTCACTGTTCCTCCCTCCCTCGCACTCATCATCTCAAAGAAGAGAGAAGAAATTAAGAACAACAACGATGGCAACGATGGAGGAAGGGTAAGTTTACAATCTCAAGCTTCATTTATTTATTTTTTTAATATTATCCTCCATACATTTCATTTATTTATTTTCTGCATGCATACATTCACACACACTCTCTCTCTGCATTCTGTACTCTCTCTCTCTCTCTCTCTCTACAGTCTATATTTTTCTACGTGCATATACACACTCTCTCTCTCTCTCTCTATATTTTCTACATGCATATACACACATATATACAAAAAAGTAAAAATCCTAAAACCTACACTCATTTCATCTCATCTCTTCTCAAAGAAAAGAAAAGAAGGAATCGCAACAATATTGCGGCAGGAAGGGTAAGCTTCATTTATTTATTTATTTATTTTTTTGTATATTATCGTCCATATGTTAATGCTTAAAATTTTTATAGTCCCTAGAAACAAAAGAAAAGAAACATCCACTCACTCACTGTTCCTCCCTCCCTCGCACTCATCATCTCAAAGAAGAGAGAATAAATTAAGAATGGCAACGATGGAGGAAGGGTAAGTTTACAATCTCAAGCTTCATTTATTTATTTTTTTAATATTATCCTCCATACATTTCATTTATTTATTTTCTGCATGAATATATTCACACACACTCTCTCTCTGCAATCTGTACGCTCTCTCTCTCTCTCTCTCTCTCTCTCTACGGTCTATATTTTTCTACGTGCATATACACACTCTCTCTCTATATTTTCTACATGCATATACAAACATATATACAAAAAAGTAAAAATCCTAAAACCCACACTCATTTCATCTCATCTCTTCTCAAAGAAAAGAAGAGAAAGAATCGCAACAATGTTGCAGCAGGAAGGGTAAGCTTCATTTATTTATTTATTTATTTTTTTGTATAATATCGTCCATATGTTAATGCTTAAAATTTTTATTGTGCCAAGAAACAAAAGAAAAGAAACATCCACTCACTCACTGTTCCTCCCTCCCTCGCACTCATCATCTCAACGAAGAGAGAAGAAATTAAGAACAATAACGATGGCAACGATGGAGGAAGGGTAAGTTTACAATCTTAAGCTTCATTTATTTATTTTTTTAATATTATCCTCCATACATTTCATTTATTTATTTTCTGCATGCATATATTCACAAACACTCTCTCTGTGCAGTCTGTACGCTCTCTCTCTCTCTGCAGTCTATATTTTTCTACGTGCATATACACACTCTCTCTCTCTCTCTCTATAATTTCTACATGCATATACACACATATATACAAAAAAGTAAAAATCCTAAAACCCACACTCATTTCATCTCATCTCTTCTCAAAGAAAAGAAGAGAATCAATCGCAACAATGTTGCAGCAGGAAGGGTAAGCTTCATTTATTTATTTATTTATTTTTTTTTATATTATCGTCCATATGTTAATGCTTAAAATTTTTATTGTCCCTAGAAACAAAAGAAAAGAAACATCCACTCACTCACTGTTCCTCCCTCCCTCGCACTCATCATCTCAAAGAAGAGAGAAGAAATTAAGAACAACAACGATGACGACGATGGAGGAAGGGTAAGTTTACAATCTTAAGCTTCATTTATTTATTTTTTTAATATTATCCTCCATACATTTCATTTATTTATTTTCTGCATGCATATATTCACACACACTCTCTCTGCAGTCTATATTTTTCTACGTGCATATACACACACTCTCTCTCTATATTTTCTACATGCATATACACACATATATACAAAAAAGTAAAAATCCTAAAACCTACACTCATTTCATCTCATCTCTTCTCAAAGAAAAGAAAAGAAGGAATCGCAACAATATTGCGGCAGGAAGGGTAAGCTTCATTTATTTATTTATTTATTTTTTTGTATATTATCGTCCATATGTTAATGCTTAAAATTTTTATAGTCCCTAGAAACAAAAGAAAAGAAACATCCACTCACTCACTGTTCCTCCCTCCCTCGCACTCATCATCTCAAAGAAGAGAGAAGAAATTAAGAACAACAACGATGGCAACGATGGAGGAAGGGTAAGTTTACAATCTCAAGCTTCATTTATTTATTTTTTTAATATTATCCTCCATACATTTCATTTATTTATTTTCTGCATGAATATATTCACACACACTCTCTCTCTGCAATCTGTACGCTCTCTCTCTCTCTCTCTCTCTCTCTACGGTCTATATTTTTCTACGTGCATATACACACTCTCTCTCTATATTTTCTACATGCATATACACACATATATAAAAAAAGTAAAAATCCTAAAACCCACACTCATTTCATCTAATCTCTTCTCAAAGAAAAGAAAAGAAGGAATCGCCACAATATTGCGGGAGGAAGGGTAAGCTTCATTTATTTATTTATTTATTTATTTGTATATTATCGTCCATATGTTAATGCTTAAAATTTTTATAGTCCCTAGAAACAAAAGAAAAGAAACATCCACTCACTCACTGTTCCTCCCTCCCTCGCACTCATCATCTCAAAGAAGAGAGAAGAAATTAAGAACAGCAACGATGGCAACGATGGAGGAAGGGTAAGTTTACAATCTTAAGCTTCATTTTTTTTTTTTAACATTATCCCGCGTACATTTCATTTATTTATTTTCTGCAATCATATATTTACACACACTCTCTCTCTCCAGTCTGTACTCTCTCTCTCTCTCTGCAGTCTATATTTTTCCACGTGCATATACACACACTCTCTCTCTCTCTCTCTCTCTATATTTTCTACATGCATATACACACATATATACAAAAAAGTAAAAATCCTAAAACCCACACTCATTTCATCTCATCTCTTCTCAAAGAAAAGAAAAGAAGGAATCGCAACAATATTGCGGCAGGAAGGGTAAGCTTCATTTATTTATTTATTTATTTTTTGTATATTATCGTCCATATGTTAATGCTTAAAATTTTTATAGTCCCTAGAAACAAAAGAAAAGAAACATCCACTCACTCACTGTTCCTTCCTCCCTCGCACTCATCATCTCAAAGAAGAGAGAAGAAATTAAGAACAACAACGATGGCAACGATGGAGGAAGGGTAAGTTTACAATCTCAAGCTTCATTTATTTATTTTTTTAATATTATCCTCCATACATTTCATTTATTTATTTTCTGCATGAATATATTCACACACACTCTCTCTCTGCAATCTGTACTCTCTCTCTCTCTCTCTCTCTCTCTCTCTCTCTACGGTCTATATTTTTCTACGTGCATATACACACTCTCTCTCTATATTTTCTACATGCATATACATACATATATAAAAAAAGTAAAAATCCTAAAACCCACACTCATTTCATCTCATCTCTTCTCAAAGAAAAGAAAAGAAGGAATCTCAACAATATTGCAGCGGGAAGGGTAAGCTTCATTTATTTATTTATTTATTTTTTTTTGTATATTATCGTCCATATGTTAATGCTTAAAATTTTTATAGTCCCTAAAAACAAAAGAAAAGAAACATCCACTCACTCACTGTTCCTCCCTCCCTCGCACTCATCATATCAAAGAAGAGAGAAGAAATTAAGAACAGCAACGATGGCAACGATGGAGGAAGGGTAAGTTTACAATCTTAAGCTTCATTTATTTATTTTTTTAATATTATCCTCCATACATTTCGTTTATTTATTTTCTGCATGCATATATTCACACACACTCTCTCTCTGCAATTTGTACTCTCTCTCTCTCTCTCTCTACGGTCTATATTTTTCTACGTGCATATACACACACTCTCTCTATATTTTCTACATGCATATACACACATATAAAAAAAGTAAAAATCCTAAAACCCACACTCATTTCATCTCATCTCTTCTCAAAGAAAAGAAAAGAAGGAATCGCAACAATATTGCAGCAGGAAGGGTAAGCTTCATTTATTTATTTATTTATTTATTTTTGTATTTATCGTCCATATGTTAATGCTTAAAATTTTTATAGTCCCTAGAAACAAAAGAAAAGAAACATCCACTCACTCACTGTTCCTCCCTCCCTCACACTCATCATCTCAAAAAAGAGAGAAGAAATTAAGAACAACAACGATGGCAACGATGGAGGAAGGGTAAGTTTACAATCTTAAGCTTCATTTATTTAATTTTTTAATATTATCCTCCATACATTTCATTTATTTATTTTCTGCATGCATATATTCACACACACTCTCTCTCTGCAATCTGTACTCTCTCTCTCTCTCTCTCTCTACAGTTTATATTTTTCTACGTGCATATACACACTCTCTCTCTATATTTTCTACATGCATATACACACATATATAAAAAAAGTAAAATTCCTAAAACCCACACTCATTTCATCTCATCTCTTCTCAAAGAAAAGAAAAGAAGGAATCGCAACAATATTGCAGCAGGAAGGGTAAGCTTCATTTATTTATTTATTTATTTATTTTTGTATTTATCGTCCATATGTTAATGCTTAAAATTTTTATAGTCCCTAGAAACAAAAGAAAAGAAACATCCACTCACTCACTGTTCCTCCCTCCCTCACACTCATCATCTCAAAAAAGAGAGAAGAAATTAAGAACAACAACGATGGCAACGATGGAGGAAGGGTAAGTTTACAATCTTAAGCTTCATTTATTTAATTTTTTAATATTATCCTCCATATATTTCATTTATTTATTTTCTACATGCATATATTCACACACACTCTCTCTCTGCAATCTGTACTCTCTCTCTCTCTCTCTCTCTCTACAGTCTATATTTTTCTACGTGCATATACACACTCTCTCTCTCTCTCTCTCTATATTTTCTACATGCATATGCACACATATATACAAAAAAGTAAAAATCCTAAAACCCACACTCATTTCATCTCATCTCTTCTCAAAGAAAAGAAAAGAAGGAATCGCAACAATATTGCAGCAGGAAGGGTAAGTTTCATTTATTTATTTTTTTTGTATATTATCGTCCATATGTTAATGCTTAAAATTTTTATTGTCCCTAGAAACAAAAGAAAAGAAACATCCACTCACTCACTGTTCCTCCCTCCCTCGCACTCATCATCTCAAAGAAGAGAGAAGAAATTAAGAACAACAACGATGACGACGATGGAGGAAGGGTAAGTTTACAATCTTAAGCTTCATTTATTTATTTTTTTAATATTATCCTCCATACATTTCATTTATTTATTTTCTGCATGCATATATTCACACAAACTCTCTCTGCAGTCTATATTTTTCTACGTGCATATACACACACTCTCTCTCTCTATATTTTCTACATGCATATACACACATTTACAAAAAAGTAAAAATCCTAAAACCCACATTCATTTCATCTCATCTCTTCTCAAAGAAAAGAAAAGAAGGAATCGCAACAATATTGCAGCAGGAAGGGTAAGCTTCATTTTTTTATTTATTTATTTTTTTGTATATTATCGTCCATATGTTAATGCTTAAAATTTTTATAGTCCCTAGAAACAAAAGAAAAGAAACATCCACTCACTCACTGTTCCTCCCTCCCTCGCACTCATCATCTCAAAGAAGAGAGAATAAATTAAGAACAACAACGATGGAGGAAGGGTAAGTTTACAATCTCAAGCTTCATTTATTTATTTTTTTAATATTATCCTCCATACATTTCATTTATTTATTTTCTGCATGAATATATTCACACACACTCTCTCTCTGCAATCTGTACGCTCTCTCTCTCTCTCTCTCTCTCTCTCTACGGTCTATATTATTCTACGTGCATATACACACTCTCTCTCTATATTTTCTACATGCATATACACACATATATAAAAAAAGTAAAAATCCTAAAACCCACACTCATTTCATCTCATCTCTTCTCAAAGAAAAGAAAAGAAGGAATCGCAACAATATTGCGGGAGGAAGGGTAAGCTTCACTTATTTATTTATTTATTTATTTGTATATTATCGTCCATATGTTAATGCTTAAAATTTTTATAGTCCCTAGAAACAAAAGAAAAGAAACATCCACTCACTCACTGTTCCTCCCTCCCTCGCACTCATCATCTCAAAGAAGAGAGAAGAAATTAAGAACAGCAACGATGGCAACGATGGAGGAAGGGTAAGTTTACAATCTTAAGCTTCATTTATTTATTTTTTTAATATTATCCTCCATACATTTCATTTATTTATTTTCTGCATGCATATATTAACACACACTCTCTCTGTGCAGTCTGTACGCTCTCTCTCTCTCTCTCTCTCTCTCTCTCTCTGCAGTCTATATTTTTCTACGTGCATATACACACTCTCTCTCTCTCTCTATAATTTCTACATGCATATACACACATATATACAAAAAAGTAAAAATCCTAAAACCCACACTCATTTCATCTCATCTCTTCTCAAAGAAAAGAAGAGAAGCAATCGCAACAATGTTGCAGCAGGAAGGGTAAGCTTCATTTATTTATTTATT
The DNA here is from genome assembly GCA_963555705.1 of Ligustrum vulgare. Classification (NCBI taxonomy): domain Eukaryota; kingdom Viridiplantae; phylum Streptophyta; class Magnoliopsida; order Lamiales; family Oleaceae; genus Ligustrum; species Ligustrum vulgare. The sequence continues at coordinate 72,075,917 of OY743168.1, read as the reverse complement.
TATTTATTTTGTATATTATCGTCCATATGTTAATGCTTAAAATTTTTATTGTCCCTAGAAACAAAAGAAAAGAAACATCCACTCACTCACTGTTCCTCCCTCCCTCGCACTCATCATCTCAAAGAAGAGAGAAGAAATTAAGAACAACAACGATGACGACGATGGAGGAAGGGTAAGTTTACAATCTTAAGCTTCATTTATTTATTTTTTTAATATTATCCTCCATACATTTTATTTATTTATTTTCTGCATGCATATATTCACACACACTCTCTCTGCAGTCTATATTTTTCTACGTGCATATACACACACACTCTCTCTCTCTATATTTTCTACATGCATATAAACACATTTACAAAAAAGTAAAAATCCTAAAACCCACACTCATTTCATCTCATCTCTTCTCAAAGAAAAGAAGAGAAGCAATCGCAACAATGTTGCAGCAGGAAGGGTAAGCTTCATTTATTCATTTATTTATTTATTTTGTATATTATCGTCCATATGTTAATGCTTAAAATTTTTATAGTCCCTAGAAACAAAAGAAAAGAAACATCCACTCACTCACTGTTCCTCCCTCCCTCGCACTCATCATCTCAAAGAAGAGAGAAGAAATTAAGAACAACAACGATGACGACGATGGAGGAAGGGTAAGTTTACAATCTTAAGCTTCATTTATTTATTTTTTTAATATTATCCTCCATACATTTCATTTATTTATTTTCTGCATGCATATATTCACACAAACTCTCTCTGCAGTCTATATTTTTCTACGTGCATATACACACACTCTCTCTCTCTATATTTTCTACATGCATATACACACATTTACAAAAAAGTAAAAATCCTAAAACCCACATTCATTTCATCTCATCTCTTCTCAAAGAAAAGAAAAGAAGGAATCGCAACAATATTGCAGCAGGAAGGGTAAGCTTCATTTTTTTATTTATTTATTTTTTTGTATATTATCGTCCATATGTTAATGCTTAAAATTTTTATAGTCCCTAGAAACAAAAGAAAAGAAACATCCACTCACTCACTGTTCCTCCCTCCCTCGCACTCATCATCTCAAAGAAGAGAGAATAAATTAAGAACAACAACGATGGCAACGATGGAGGAAGGGTAAGTTTACAATCTCAAGCTTCATTTATTTATTTTTTTAATATTATCCTCCATACATTTCATTTATTTATTTTCTGCATGAATATATTCACACACACTCTCTCTCTGCAATCTGTACGCTCTCTCTCTCTCTCTCTCTCTCTACGGTCTATATTATTCTACGTGCATATACACACTCTCTCTCTATATTTTCTACATGCATATACACACATATATAAAAAAAGTAAAAATCCTAAAACCCACACTCATTTCATCTCATCTCTTCTCAAAGAAAAGAAAAGAAGGAATCGCAACAATATTGCGGGAGGAAGGGTAAGCTTCACTTATTTATTTATTTATTTATTTGTATATTATCGTCCATATGTTAAAGCTTAAAATTTTTATAGTCCCTAGAAACAAAAGAAAAGAAACATCCACTCACTCACTGTTCCTCCCTCCCTCGCACTCATCATCTCAAAGAAGAAAGAAGAAATTAAGAACAGCAACGATGGCAACGATGGAGGAAGGGTAAGTTTACAATCTTAAGCTTCATTTATTTATTTTTTTAATATTATCCTCCATACATTTCATTTATTTATTTTCTGCATGCATATATTAACACACACTCTCTCTGTGCAGTCTGTACGCTCTCTCTCTCTCTCTCTCTCTCTCTCTGCAGTCTATATTTTTCTACGTGCATATACACACACTCTCTCTCTCTCTATAATTTCTACATGCATATACACACATATATACAAAAAAGTAAAAATCCTAAAACCCACACTCATTTCATCTCATCTCTTCTCAAAGAAAAGAAGAGAAGCAATCGCAACAATGTTGCAGCAGGAAGGGTAAGCTTCATTTATTTATTTATTTATTTATTTTGTATATTATCGTCCATATGTTAATGCTTAAAATTTTTATTGTCCCTAGAAACAAAAGAAAAGAAACATCCACTCACTCACTGTTCCTCCCTCCCTCGCACTCATCATCTCAAAGAAGAGAGAAGAAATTAAGAACAACAACGATGACGACGATGGAGGAAGGGTAAGTTTACAATCTTAAGCTTCATTTATTTATTTTTTTAATATTATCCTCCATACATTTTATTTATTTATTTTCTGCATGCATATATTCACACACACTCTCTCTGCAGTCTATATTTTTCTACGTGCATATACACACACACTCTCTCTCTCTATATTTTCTACATGCATATAAACACATTTACAAAAAAGTAAAAATCCTAAAACCCACACTCATTTCATCTCATCTCTTCTCAAAGAAAAGAAGAGAAGCAATCGCAACAATGTTGCAGCAGGAAGGGTAAGCTTCATTTATTTATTTATTTATTTTTTTTGTATATTATCGTCCATTTGTTAATGCTTAAAATTTTTATTGTCCCTAGAAACAAAAGAAAAGAAACATCCACTCACTCACTGTTCCTCCCTCCCTCGCACTCATCATCTCAAAGAAGAGAGAAGAAATTAAGAACTGGAACGATGGCAACGATGGAGGAAGGGTAAGTTTACAATCTTAAGCTTCATTTATTTATTTTTTTAATATTATCCTCCAGACATTTCATTTATTTATTTTCTGCATGCATACATTCACACACACTCTCTCTCTGCATTCTGTACTCTCTCTATCTCTCTCTCTACAGTCTATATTTTTCTACGTGCATATACACACTCTCTCTCTCTCTCTCTATATTTTCTACATGCATATACACACATATATACAAAAAAGTAAAAATCCTAAAACCTACACTCATTTCATCTCATCTCTTCTCAAAGAAAAGAAAAGAAGGAATCGCAACAATATTGCAGCAGGAAGGGTAAGCTTCATTTATTTATTTATTTATTTTTTTGTATATTATCGTCCATATGTTAATGCTTAAAATTTTTATAGTCCCTAGAAATAAAAGAAAAGAAACATCCACTCACTCACTGTTCCTCCCTCCCTCGCACTCATCATCTCAAAGAAGAGAGAAGAAATTAAGAACAACAACGATGGCAACGATGGAGGAAGGGTAAGTTTACAATCTCAAGCTTCATTTATTTATTTTTTTAATATTATCCTCCATACATTTCATTTATTTATTTTCTGCATGCATACATTCACACACACTCTCTCTCTGCATTCTGTACTCTCTCTCTCTCTCTCTCTCTCTCTCTACAGTCTATATTTTTCTACGTGCATATACACACTCTCTCTCTCTCTCTATATTTTCTACATACATATACACACATATATACAAAAAAGTAAAAATCCTAAAACCTACACTCATTTCATCTCATCTCTTCTCAAAGAAAAGAAAAGAAGGAATCGCAACAATATTGCAGCAGGAAGGGTAAGCTTCATTTATTTATTTATTTATTTTTTTGTATATTATCGTCCATATGTTAATGCTTAAAATTTTTATAGTCCCTAGAAACAAAAGAAAAGAAACATCCACTCACTCACTGTTCCTCCCTCCCTCGCACTCATCATCTCAAAGAAGAGAGAAGAAATTAAGAACAACAACGATGGAGGAAGGGTAAGTTTACAATCTCAAGCTTCATTTATTTATTTTTTTAATATTATCCTCCATACATTTCATTTATTTATTTTCTGCATGCATATATTCACACACACTCTCTCTCTGCATTCTGTACTCTCTCTCTCTCTCTCTACAGTCTATATTTTTCTACGTGCATATACACTCTCTCTCTCTCTCTCTATTTTCTACATGCATATACACACATATATACAAAAAAGTAAAAATCCTAAAACCCACACTCATTTCATCTCATCTCTTCTCAAAGAAAAGAAAAGAAGGAATCGCAACAATATTGCGGCAGGAAGGGTAAGCTTCATTTATTTATTTATTTATTTTTTTGTATATTATCGTCCATATGTTAATGCTTAAAATTTTTATAGTCCCTAGAAACAAAAGAAAAGAAACATCCACTCACTCACTTTTCCTCCCTCCCTCGCACTCATCATCTCAAAGAAGAGAGAAGAAATTAAGAACAGCAACGATGGCAACGATGGAGGAAGGGTAAGTTTACAATCTTAAGCTTCATTTTTTTTTTTTTAACATTATCCTCCGTACATTTCATTTATTTATTTTCTGCAATCATATATTCACACACACTCTCTCTCTCCAGTCTGTACTCTCTCTCTCTCTGCAGTCTATATTTTTCTACGTGCATATACACACACTCTCTCTCTCTCTCTCTCTCTCTATATTTTCTACATGCATATACACACATATATACAAAAAAGTAAAAATCCTAAAACCCACACTCATTTCATCTCATCTCTTCTCAAAGAAAAGAAAAGAAGGAATCGCAACAATATTGCGGCAGGAAGGGTAAGCTTCATTTATTTATTTATTTATTTTTTGTATATTATCGTCCATATGTTAATGCTTAAAATTTTTATAGTCCCTAGAAACAAAAGAAAAGAAACATCCACTCACTCACTGTTCCTTCCTCCCTTGCACTCATCATCTCAAAGAAGAGAGAAGAAATTAAGAACAAAAACGATGGCAACGATGGAGGAAGGGTAAGTTTACAATTTCAAGTTTCATTTATTTATTTTTTTAATATTATCCTCCATACATTTCATTTATTTATTTTCTGCATGAATATATTCACACACACTCTCTCTCTGCAATCTGTACTCTCTCTCTCTCTCTCTCTCTCTCTACGATCTATATTTTTCTACGTGCATATACACACTCTCTCTCTATATTTTCTACATGCATATACATACATATATAAAAAAAGTAAAAATCCTAAAACCCACACTCATTTCATCTCATCTCTTCTCAAAGAAAAGAAAAGAAGGAATCTCAACAATATTGCAGCGGGAAGGGTAAGCTTCATTTATTTATTTTTTTATTTTTTTTTGTATATTATCGTCCATATGTTAATGCTTAAAATTTTTATAGTCCCTAAAAACAAAAGAAAAGAAACATCCACTCACTCACTGTTCCTCCCTCCCTCGCACTCATCATCTCAAAGAAGAGAGAAGAAATTAAGAACAGCAACGATGGAGGAAGGGTAAGTTTACAATCTTAAGCTTCATTTATTTATTTTTTTAATATTATCCTCCATACATTTCATTTATTTATTTTCTGCATGCATATATTCACACACACTCTCTCTCTGCAATCTGTACTCTCTCTCTCTCTCTCTCTCTACGGTCTATATTTTTCTACGTGCATATACACACTCTCTCTCTATATATTTTCTACATGCATATACACACATATATAAAAAAAGTAAAAATCCTAAAACCCACACTCATTTCATCTCATCTCTTCTCAAAGAAAAGAAAAGAAGGAATCGCAACAATATTGCAGCAGGAAGGGTAAGCTTCATTTATTTATTTATTTATTTATTTTTGTATTTATCGTCCATATGTTAATGCTTAAAATTTTTATAGTCCCTAGAAACAAAAGAAAAGAAACATCCACTCACTCACTGTTCCTCCCTCCCTCACACTCATCATCTCAAAAAAGAGAGAAGAAATTAAGAACAACAACGATGGCAACGATGGAGGAAGGGTAAGTTTACAATCTTAAGCTTCATTTATTTAATTTTTTAATATTATCCTCCATACATTTCATTTATTTATTTTCTGCATGCATATATTCACACACACTCTCTCTCTGCAATCTGTACTCTCTCTCTCTCTCTCTCTCTACAGTCTATATTTTTCTACGTGCATATACACACTCTCTCTCTCTCTCTATATTTTCTACATGCATATGCACACATATATACAAAAAAGTAAAAATCCTAAAACCCACACTCATTTCATCTCATCTCTTCTCAAAGAAAAGAAAAGAAGGAATCGCAACAATATTGCAGCAGGAAGGGTAAGTTTCATTTATTTATTTATTTGTATATTATCGTCCATATGTTAATGCTTAAAATTTTTATAGTCCCTAGAAACAAAAGAAAAGAAACATCCACTCACTCACTGTTCCCCCCTCCCTCGCACTCATCATCTCAAAGAAGAGAGAAGAAATTAAGAACAACAACGATGGCAACGATGGAGGAAGGGTAAGTTTACAATCTTAAGCTTCATTTATTTATTTTTTTAATATTATCCTCCATACATTTCATTTATTTATTTTCTGCATGCATATATTCACACACACTCTCTCTGCAGTCTGTACTCTCTCTCTCTCTCTCGGCAGTCTATATTTTTCTACGTGCATATACACTCTCTCTCTCTCTCTATATATATATATTTTCTACATGCATATACACACATATATACAAAAAAGTAAAAATCCTAAAACCCACACTCATATCATCTCATCTCTTCTCAGAGAAAAGAAAAGAAGGAATCGCAACAATATTGCAGCAGGAAGGGTAAGCTTCATTTATTTATTTATTTATTTATTTGTATATTATCGTCCATATGTTAATGCTTAAAATTTTTATAGTCCCTAGAAACAAAAGAAAAGAAACATCCACTCACTCACTGTTCCTTCCTCCCTTGCACTCATCATCTCAAAGAAGAGAGAAGAAATTAAGAACAAAAACGATGGCAACGATGGAGGAAGGGTAAGTTTACAATTTCAAGTTTCATTTATTTATTTTTTTAATATTATCCTCCATACATTTCATTTATTTATTTTCTGCATGAATATATTCACACACACTCTCTCTCTGCAATCTGTACTCTCTCTCTCTCTCTCTCTCTCTCTACGATCTATATTTTTCTACGTGCATATACACACTCTCTCTCTATATTTTCTACATGCATATACATACATATATAAAAAAAGTAAAAATCCTAAAACCCACACTCATTTCATCTCATCTCTTCTCAAAGAAAAGAAAAGAAGGAATCTCAACAATATTGCAGCGGGAAGGGTAAGCTTCATTTATTTATTTTTTTATTTTTTTTTGTATATTATCGTCCATATGTTAATGCTTAAAATTTTTATAGTCCCTAAAAACAAAAGAAAAGAAACATCCACTCACTCACTGTTCCTCCCTCCCTCGCACTCATCATCTCAAAGAAGAGAGAAGAAATTAAGAACAGCAACGATGGAGGAAGGGTAAGTTTACAATCTTAAGCTTCATTTATTTATTTTTTTAATATTATCCTCCATACATTTCATTTATTTATTTTCTGCATGCATATATTCACACACACTCTCTCTCTGCAATCTGTACTCTCTCTCTCTCTCTCTCTCTACGGTCTATATTTTTCTACGTGCATATACACACTCTCTCTCTATATATTTTCTACATGCATATACACACATATATAAAAAAAGTAAAAATCCTAAAACCCACACTCATTTCATCTCATCTCTTCTCAAAGAAAAGAAAAGAAGGAATCGCAACAATATTGCAGCAGGAAGGGTAAGCTTCATTTATTTATTTATTTATTTATTTTTGTATTTATCGTCCATATGTTAATGCTTAAAATTTTTATAGTCCCTAGAAACAAAAGAAAAGAAACATCCACTCACTCACTGTTCCTCCCTCCCTCACACTCATCATCTCAAAAAAGAGAGAAGAAATTAAGAACAACAACGATGGCAACGATGGAGGAAGGGTAAGTTTACAATCTTAAGCTTCATTTATTTAATTTTTTAATATTATCCTCCATACATTTCATTTATTTATTTTCTGCATGCATATATTCACACACACTCTCTCTCTGCAATCTGTACTCTCTCTCTCTCTCTCTCTCTACAGTCTATATTTTTCTACGTGCATATACACACTCTCTCTCTCTCTCTATATTTTCTACATGCATATGCACACATATATACAAAAAAGTAAAAATCCTAAAACCCACACTCATTTCATCTCATCTCTTCTCAAAGAAAAGAAAAGAAGGAATCGCAACAATATTGCAGCAGGAAGGGTAAGTTTCATTTATTTATTTATTTGTATATTATCGTCCATATGTTAATGCTTAAAATTTTTATAGTCCCTAGAAACAAAAGAAAAGAAACATCCACTCACTCACTGTTCCCCCCTCCCTCGCACTCATCATCTCAAAGAAGAGAGAAGAAATTAAGAACAACAACGATGGCAACGATGGAGGAAGGGTAAGTTTACAATCTTAAGCTTCATTTATTTATTTTTTTAATATTATCCTCCATACATTTCATTTATTTATTTTCTGCATGCATATATTCACACACACTCTCTCTGCAGTCTGTACTCTCTCTCTCTCTCTCGGCAGTCTATATTTTTCTACGTGCATATACACTCTCTCTCTCTCTCTATATATATATATTTTCTACATGCATATACACACATATATACAAAAAAGTAAAAATCCTAAAACCCACACTCATATCATCTCATCTCTTCTCAGAGAAAAGAAAAGAAGGAATCGCAACAATATTGCAGCAGGAAGGGTAAGCTTCATTTATTTATTTATTTATTTATTTGTATATTATCGTCCATATGTTAATGCTTAAAATTTTTATAGTCCCTAGAAACAAAAGAAAAGAAACATCCACTCACTCATTGTTCCTCCCTCCATCGCACTCATCATCTCAAAGAAGAGAGAAGAAATTAAGAACAGCAACGATGACAACGATGGAGGAAGGGTAAGTTTACAATCTTAAGCTTCATTTTTTTTTTTTTAATATTATCCTCCGTACATTTCATTTATTTATTTTCTGCAAGCATATATTCACACACACTCTCTCTCTCCAGTCTGTACTCTCTCTCTCTCTCTCTGCAGTCTATATTTTTCTACGTGCATATACACACACACACTCTCTCTCTCTCTCTCTCTCTCTCTCTCTATATTTTCTACATGCATATACACACTTATATACAAAAAAGAAAAAATCCTAAAACCCACACTCATTTCATCTCATCTCTTCTCAAAGAAAAGAAAAGAAGAAATCGCAACAATATTGCGGCAGGAAGGGTAAGCTTCATTTATTTATTTATTTATTTTTTTTTGTATATTATCGTCCATATGTTAATGCTTAAAATTTTTATAGTCCCTAGAAACAAAAGAAAAGAAACATCCACTCACTCACTGTTCCTCCCTCCCTCGCACTCATCATCTCAAAGAAGAGAGAAGAAATTAAGAACAACAACGATGGCAACGATGGAGGAAGGGTAAGTTTACAATCTCAAGCTGAATTTATTTATTTTTTTAATATTATCCTCCATACATTTCATTTATTTATTTTCTGCATGAATATAGTCACACACACTCTCTCTCTGCAATCTGTACTCTCTCTCTCTCTCTCTCTACTGTCTATATTTTTCTACGTGCATATACACACTCTCTCTCTATATTTTCTACATGCATATACATACATATATAAAAAAAGTAAAAATCCTAAAACCCACACTCATTTCATCTCATCTCTTCTCAAAGAAAAGAAAAGAAGGAATCGCAACAATATTGCAGCAGGAAGGGTAAGCTTCATTTATTTATTTTTTTATTTTTTTTTTGTATATTATCGTCCATATGTTAATGCTTAAAATTTTTATAGTCCCTAAAAACAAAAGAAAAGAAACATCCACTCACTCACTGTTCCTCCCTCCCTCGCACTCATCATCTCAAAGAAGAGAGAAGAAATTAAGAACAACAACGATGACGACGATGGAGGAAGGGTAAGTTTACAATCTTAAGCTTCATTTATTTATTTTTTTAATATTATCCTCCATACATTTCATTTATTTATTTTCTGCATGCATATATTCACACACACTCTCTCTGCAGTCTATATTTTTCTACGTGCATATACACACACTCTCTCTCTATATTTTCTACATGCATATACACACATATATACAAAAAAGTAAAAATCCTAAAACCTACACTCATTTCATCTCATCTCTTCTCAAAGAAAAGAAAAGAAGGAATCGCAACAATATTGCGGCAGGAAGGGTAAGCTTCATTTATTTATTTATTTTTGTATTTTATCGTCCATATGTTAATGCTTAAAATTTTTATAGTCCCTAGAAACAAAAGAAAAGAAACATCCACTCACTCACTGTTCCTCCCTCCCTCACACTCATCATCTCAAAAAAGAGAGAAGAAATTAAGAACAACAACGATGGCAACGATGGAGGAAGGGTAAGTTTACAATCTTAAGCTTCATTTATTAAATTTTTTAATATTATCCTCCATACATTTCATTTATTTATTTTCTGCATGCATATATTCACACACACTCTCTCTCTACAATCTGTACTCTCTCTCTCTCTCTCTCTCTCTCTACAGTCTATATTTTTCTACGTGCATATACACACTCTCTCTCTCTCTCTCTATATTTTCTACATGCATATGCACACATATATACAAAAAAGTAAAAATCCTAAAACACACACTCATTTCATCTCATCTCTTCTCAAAGAAAAGAAAAAAAGGAATCACAACAATATTGCAGCAGGAAGGGTAAGTTTCATTTATTTATTTATTTGTATATTATCGTCCACATGTTAATGCTTAAAATTTTTATAGTCCCTAGAAACAAAAGAAAAGAAACATCCACTCACTCACTGTTCCCCCCTCCCTCGCACTCATCATCTCAAAGAAGAGAGAAGAAATTAAGAACAACAACGATGGCAACGATGGAGGAAGGGTAAGTTTACAATCTTAAGCTTCATTTATTTATTTTTTTAATATTATCCTCCATACATTTCATTTATTTATTTTCTGCATGCATATATTCACACACACTCTCTCTCTGCAGTCTGTACTCTCTCTCTCTCTCTCTACGGTCTATATTTTTCTACGTGCATATACACACTCTCTCTCTATATTTTCTACATGCATATACACACATATATAAAAAAAGTAAAAATCCTAAAACCCACACTCATTTCATCTCATCTCTTCTCAAAGAAAAGAAAAGAAGGAATCGCAACAATATTGCAGCAGGAAGGGTAAGCTTCATTTATTTATTTATTTATTTATTTTTGTATTTTATCGTCCATATGTTAATGCTTAAAATTTTTATAGTCCCTAGAAACAAAAGAAAAGAAACATCCACTCACTCACTGTTCCTCCCTCCCTCACACTCATCATCTCAAAAAAGAGAGAAGAAATTAAGAACAACAACGATGGCAACGATGGAGGAAGGGTAAGTTTACAATCTTAAGCTTCATTTATTTATTTTTTTAATATTATCCTCCATACATTTCATTTATTTATTTTCTGCATGCATATATTCACACACACTCTCTCTCTGCAGTCTGTACTCTCTCTCTCTCTCTCTACGGTCTATATTTTTCTACGTGCATATACACACTCTCTCTCTATATTTTCTACATGCATATACACACATATATAAAAAAAGTAAAAATCCTAAAACCCACACTCATTTCATCTCATCTCTTCTCAAAGAAAAGAAAAGAAGGAATCGCAACAATATTGCGGCAGGAAGGGTAAGCTTCATTTATTTATTTATTTATTTATTTTTGTATTTTATCGTCCATATGTTAATGCTTAAAATTTTTATAGTCCCTAGAAACAAAAGAAAAGAAACATCCACTCACTCACTGTTCCTCCCTCCCTCACACTCATCATCTCAAAAAAGAGAGAAGAAATTAAGAACAACAACGATGGCAACGATGGAGGAAGGGTAAGTTTACAATCTTAAGCTTCATTTATTTAATTTTTTAATATTATCCTCCATACATTTCATTTATTTATTTTCTGCATGCATATATTCACACACACTCTCTCTCTGCAATCTGTACTCTCTCTCTCTCTCTCTCTCTCTACAGTCTATATTTTTCTACGTGCATATACACACTCTCTCTCTCTCTCTCTATATTTTCTACATGCATATGCACACATATATACAAAAAAGTAAAAATCCTAAAACCCACACTCATTTCATCTCATCTCTTCTCAAAGAAAAGAAAAGAAGGAATCGCAACAATATTGCAGCAGGAAGGGTAAGTTTCATTTATTTATTTATTTGTATATTATCGTCCATATGTTAATGCTTAAAATTTTTATAGTCCCTAGAAACAAAAGACAAGAAACATCCACTCACTCACTGTTCCTCCCTCCCTCGCACTCATCATCTCAAAGAAGAGAGAAGAAATTAAGAACAACAACGATGGCAACGATGGAGGAAGGGTAAGTTTACAATCTTAAGCTTCATTTATTTAATTTTTTAATATTATCCTCCATACATTTCATTTATTTATTTTCTGCATGCATATATTCACACACACTCTCTCTCTGCAATCTGTACTCTCTCTCTCTCTCTCTCTCTCTACAGTCTATATTTTTCTACGTGCATATACACACTCTCTCTCTCTCTCTCTATATTTTCTACATGCATATGCACACATATATACAAAAAAGTAAAAATCCTAAAACCCACACTCATTTCATCTCATCTCTTCTCAAAGAAAAGAAAAGAAGGAATCGCAACAATATTGCAGCAGGAAGGGTAAGTTTCATTTATTTATTTATTTGTATATTATCGTCCATATGTTAATGCTTAAAATTTTTATAGTCCCTAGAAACAAAAGACAAGAAACATCCACTCACTCACTGTTCCCCCCTCCCTCGCACTCATCATCTCAAAGAAGAGAGAAGAAATTAAGAACAACAACGATGGCAACGATGGAGGAAGGGTAAGTTTACAATCTTAAGCTTCATTTATTTATTTTTTTAATATTATCCTCCATACATTTCATTTATTTATTTTCTGCATGCATATATTCACACACATTCTCTCTCTGCAATCTGTACTCTCTCTCTCTCTCTCTCTCTCTCTCTACAGTCTATATTTTTCTACGTGCATATACACACTCTCTCTCTCTCTATATTTTCTACATGCATATGCACACATATATACAAAAAAGTAAAAATCCTAAAACCCACACTCATTTCATCTCATCTCTTCTCAAAGAAAAGAAAAGAAGGAATCGCAATAATATTGCAGCAGGAAGGGTAAGTTTCATTTATTTATTTATTTGTATATTATCGTCCATATGTTAATGCTTAAAATTTTTATAGTCCCTAGAAACAAAAGAAAAGAAACATCCACTCACTCACTGTTCCCCCCTCCCTCGCACTCATCATCTCAAAGAAGAGAGAAGAAATTAAGAACAACAACGATGGCAACGATGGAGGAAGGGTAAGTTTACAATCTTAAGCTTCATTTATCTATTTTTTTAATATTATCCTCCATACATTTCATTTATTTATTTTCTGCATGCATATATTCACACACACTCTCTCTGCAGTCTGTACTCTCTCTCTCTCTCGGCAGTCTATATTTTTCTACGTGCATATACACTCTCTCTCTCTCTCTCTCTATATATATATATATTTTCTACATGCATATACACACATATATACAAAAAAGTAAAAATCCTAAAACCCACACTCATATCATCTCATCTCTTCTCAGAGAAAAGAAAAGAAGGAATCGCAACAATATTGCAGCAGGAAGGGTAAGCTTCATTTATTTATTTATTTATTTATTTGTATATTATCGTCCATATGTTAATGCTTAAAATTTTTATAGTCCCTAGAAACAAAAGAAAAGAAACATCCACTCACTCATTGTTCCTCCCTCCCTCGCACTCATCATCTCAAAGAAGAGAGAAGAAATTAAGAACAGCAACGATGGCAACGATGGAGGAAGGGTAAGTTTACAATCATTTAGCTTCATTTTTTTTTTTTTAATATTATCCTCCGTACATTTCATTTATTTATTTTCTGCAAGCATATATTCACACACACTCTCTCTCTCCAGTCTGTACTCTCTCTCTCTCTCTCTGCAGTCTATATTTTTCTACGTGCATATACACACACACTCTCTCTCTCTCTCTCTCTCTCTATATTTTCTACATGCATATACACACATATATACAAAAAAGAAAAAATCCTAAAACCCACACTCATTTCATCTCATCTCTTCTCAAAGAAAAGAAAAGAAGGAATCGCAACAATATTGCGGCAGGAAGGGTAAGCTTCATTTATTTATTTATTTTTTTTTTTTTGTATATTATCGTCCATATGTTAATGCTTAAAATTTTTATAGTCCCTAGAAACAAAAGAAAAGAAACATCCACTCACTCACTGTTCCTCCCTCCCTCGCACTCATCATCTCAAAGAAGAGAGAAGAAATTAAGAACAACAACGATGGCAACGATGGAGGAAGGGTAAGTTTACAATCTCAAGCTGAATTTATTTATTTTTTTAATATTATCCTCCATACATTTCATTTATTTATTTTCTGCATGAATATATTCACACACACTCTCTCTCTGCAATCTGTACTCTCTCTCTCTCTCTCTCTACTGTCTATATTTTTCTACGTGCATATACACACTCTCTCTCTATATTTTCTACATGCATATACACACATATATAAAAAAAGTAAAAATCCTAAAACCCACACTCATTTCATCTCATCTCTTCTCAAAGAAAAGAAAAGAAGGAATCGCAACAATATTGCAGCAGGAAGGGTAAGCTTCATTTATTTATTTATTTATTTATTTTTGTATTTTATCGTCCATATGTTAATGCTTAAAATTTTTATAGTCCCTAGAAACAAAAGAAAAGAAACATCCACTCACTCACTGTTCCTCCCTCCCTCACACTCATCATCTCAAAAAAGAGAGAAGAAATTAAGAACAACAACGATGGCAACGATGGAGGAAGGGTAAGTTTACAATCTTAAGCTTCATTTATTTAATTTTTTAATATTATCCTCCATACATTTCATTTATTTATTTTCTGCATGCATATATTCACACACACTCTCTCTCTGCAATCTGTACTCTCTCTCTCTCTCTCTCTACAGTCTATATTTTTCTACGTGCATATACACACTCTCTCTCTCTCTCTATATTTTCTACATGCATATGCACACATATATACAAAAAAGTAAAAATCCTAAAACACACACTCATTTCATCTCATCTCTTCTCAAAGAAAAGAAAAGAAGGAATCACAACAATATTGCAGCAGGAAGGGTAAGTTTCATTTATTTATTTATTTGTATATTATCGTCCATATGTTAATGCTTAAAATTTTTATAGTCCCTAGAAACAAAAGAAAAGAAACATCCACTCACTCACTGTTCCCCCCTCCCTCGCACTCATCATCTCAAAGAAGAGAGAAGAAATTAAGAACAACAACGATGGCAACGATGGAGGAAGGGTAAGTTTACAATCTTAAGCTTCATTTATTTATTTTTTTAATATTATCCTCCATACATTTCATTTATTTATTTTCTGCATGCATATATTCACACACACTCTCTCTCTGCAGTCTGTACTCTCTCTCTCTCTCTCTACGGTCTATATTTTTCTACGTGCATATACACACTCTCTCTCTATATTTTCTACATCCATATACACACATATATAAAAAAAGTAAAAATCCTAAAACCCACACTCATTTCATCTCATCTCTTCTCAAAGAAAAGAAAAGAAGGAATCGCAACAATATTGCAGCAGGAAGGGTAAGCTTCATTTATTTATTTATTTATTTATTTTTGTATTTTATCGTCCATATGTTAATGCTTAAAATTTTTATAGTCCCTAGAAACAAAAGAAAAGAAACATCCACTCACTCACTGTTCCTCCCTCCCTCACACTCATCATCTCAAAAAAGAGAGAAGAAATTAAGAACAACAACGATGGCAACGATGGAGGAAGGGTAAGTTTACAATCTTAAGCTTCATTTATTTATTTTTTTAATATTATCCTCCATACATTTCATTTATTTATTTTCTGCATGCATATATTCACACACACTCTCTCTCTGCAATCTGTACTCTCTCTCTCTCTCTCTCTCTCTACAGTCTATATTTTTCTACGTGCATATACACACTCTCTCTCTCTCTCTCTATATTTTCTACATGCATATGCACACATATATACAAAAAAGTAAAAATCCTAAAACCCACACTCATTTCATCTCATCTCTTCTCAAAGAAAAGAAAAGAAGGAATCGCAACAATATTGCAGCAGGAAGGGTAAGTTTCATTTATTTATTTATTTGTATATTATCGTCCATATGTTAATGCTTAAAATTTTTATAGTCCCTAGAAAAAAAAGAAAAGAAACATCCACTCACTCACTGTTCCTCCCTCCCTCGCACTCATCATCTCAAAGAAGAGAGAAGAAATTAAGAACAACAACGATGGCAACGATGGAGGAAGGGTAAGTTTACAATCTTAAGCTTCATTTATTTAATTTTTTAATATTATCCTCCATACATTTCATTTATTTATTTTCTGCATGCATATATTCACACACACTCTCTCTCTGCAATCTGTACTCTCTCTCTCTCTCTCTCTCTCTACAGTCTATATTTTTCTACGTGCATATACACACTCTCTCTCTCTCTCTCTATATTTTCTACATGCATATGCACACATATATACAAAAAAGTAAAAATCCTAAAACCCACACTCATTTCATCTCATCTCTTCTCAAAGAAAAGAAAAGAAGGAATCGCAACAATATTGCAGCAGGAAGGGTAAGTTTCATTTATTTATTTATTTGTATATTATCGTCCATATGTTAATGCTTAAAATTTTTATAGTCCCTAGAAACAAAAGACAAGAAACATCCACTCACTCACTGTTCCCCCCTCCCTCGCACTCATCATCTCAAAGAAGAGAGAAGAAATTAAGAACAACAACGATGGCAACGATGGAGGAAGGGTAAGTTTACAATCTTAAGCTTCATTTATTTATTTTTTTAATATTATCCTCCATACATTTCATTTATTTATTTTCTGCATGCATATATTCACACACATTCTCTCTCTGCAATCTGTACTCTCTCTCTCTCTCTCTCTCTCTCTCTCTCTACAGTCTATATTTTTCTACGTGCATATACACACTCTCTCTCTCTCTATATTTTCTACATGCATATGCACACATATATACAAAAAAGTAAAAATCCTAAAACCCACACTCATTTCATCTCATCTCTTCTCAAAGAAAAGAAAAGAAGGAATCGCAACAATATTGCAGCAGGAAGGGTAAGTTTCATTTATTTATTTATTTGTATATTATCGTCCATATGTTAATGCTTAAAATTTTTATAGTCCCTAGAAACAAAAGAAAAGAAACATCCACTCACTCACTGTTCCCCCCTCCCTCGCACTCATCATCTCAAAGAAGAGAGAAGAAATTAAGAACAACAACGATGGCAACGATGGAGGAAGGGTAAGTTTACAATCTTAAGCTTCATTTATTTATTTTTTTAATATTATCCTCCATACATTTCATTTATTTATTTTCTGCATGCATATATTCACACACACTCTCTCTGCAGTCTGTACTCTCTCTCTCTCTCGGCAGTCTATATTTTTCTACGTGCATATACACTCTCTCTCTCTCTCTCTCTCTATATATATATATTTTCTACATGCATATACACACATATATACAAAAAAGTAAAAATCCTAAAACCCACACTCATATCATCTCATCTCTTCTCAGAGAAAAGAAAAGAAGGAATCGCAACAATATTGCAGCAGGAAGGGTAAGCTTCATTTATTTATTTATTTGTATATTATCGTCCATATGTTAATGCTTAAAATTTTTATAGTCCCTAGAAACAAAAGAAAAGAAACATCCACTCACTCATTGTTCCTCCCTCCCTCGCACTCATCATCTCAAAGAAGAGAGAAGAAATTAAGAACAGCAACGATGGCAACGATGGAGGAAGGGTAAGTTTACAATCATTTAGCTTCATTTTTTTTTTTTTTAATATTATCCTCCGTACATTTCATTTATTTATTTTCTGCAAGCATATATTCACACACACTCTCTCTCTCCAGTCTGTACTCTCTCTCTCTCTCTCTGCAGTCTATATTTTTCTACGTGCATATACACACAAACTCTCTCTCTCTCTCTCTCTCTCTCTATATTTTCTACATGCATATACACACATATATACAAAAAAGAAAAAATCCTAAAACCCACACTCATTTCATCTCATCTCTTCTCAAAGAAAAGAAAAGAAGGAATCGCAACAATATTGCGGCAGGAAGGGTAAGCTTCATTTATTTATTTATTTATTTTTTTTTGTATATTATCGTCCATATGTTAATGCTTAAAATTTTTATAGTCCCTAGAAACAAAAGAAAAGAAACATCCACTCACTCACTGTTCCTCCCTCCCTCGCACTCATCATCTCAAAGAAGAGAGAAGAAATTAAGAACAACAACGATGGCAACGATGGAGGAAGGGTAAGTTTACAATCTCAAGCTGAATTTATTTATTTTTTTAATATTATCCTCCATACATTTCATTTATTTATTTTCTGCATGAATATATTCACACACACTCTCTCTCTGCAATCTGTACTCTCTCTCTCTCTCTCTCTACTGTCTATATTTTTCTACGTGCATATACACACTCTCTCTCTATATTTTCTACATGCATATACACACATATATAAAAAAAGTAAAAATCCTAAAACCCACACTCATTTCATCTCATCTCTTCTCAAAGAAAAGAAAAGAAGGAATCGCAACAATATTGCAGCAGGAAGGGTAAGCTTCATTTATTTATTTATTTATTTATTTTTGTATTTTATCGTCCATATGTTAATGCTTAAAATTTTTATAGTCCCTAGAAACAAAAGAAAAGAAACATCCACTCACTCACTGTTCCTCCCTCCCTCACACTCATCATCTCAAAAAAGAGAGAAGAAATTAAGAACAACAACGATGGCAACGATGGAGGAAGGGTAAGTTTACAATCTTAAGCTTCATTTATTTAATTTTTTAATATTATCCTCCATACATTTCATTTATTTATTTTCTGCATGCATATATTCACACACACTCTCTCTCTGCAATCTGTACTCTCTCTCTCTCTCTCTCTACAGTCTATATTTTTCTACGTGCATATACACACTCTCTCTCTCTCTCTCTATATTTTCTACATGCATATGCACACATATATACAAAAAAGTAAAAATCCTAAAACACACACTCATTTCATCTCATCTCTTCTCAAAGAAAAGAAAAGAAGGAATCACAACAATATTGCAGCAGGAAGGGTAAGTTTCATTTATTTATTTATTTGTATATTATCGTCCATATGTTAATGCTTAAAATTTTTATAGTCCCTAGAAACAAAAGAAAAGAAACATCCACTCACTCACTGTTCCCCCCTCCCTCGCACTCATCATCTCAAAGAAGAGAGAAGAAATTAAGAACAACAACGATGGCAACGATGGAGGAAGGGTAAGTTTACAATCTTAAGCTTCATTTATTTATTTTTTTAATATTATCCTCCATACATTTCATTTATTTATTTTCTGCATGCATATATTCACACACACTCTCTCTCTGCAGTCTGTACTCTCTCTCTCTCTCTACGGTCTATATTTTTCTACGTGCATATACACACTCTCTCTCTATATTTTCTACATGCATATACACACATATATAAAAAAAGTAAAAATCCTAAAACCCACACTCATTTCATCTCATCTCTTCTCAAAGAAAAGAAAAGAAGGAATCGCAACAATATTGCAGCAGGAAGGGTAAGCTTCATTTATTTATTTATTTTTGTATTTTATCGTCCATATGTTAATGCTTAAAATTTTTATAGTCCCTAGAAACAAAAGAAAAGAAACATCCACTCACTCACTGTTCCTCCCTCCCTCACACTCATCATCTCAAAAAGAGAGAAGAAATTAAGAACAACAACGATGGCAACGATGGAGGAAGGGTAAGTTTACAATCTTAAGCTTCATTTATTTAATTTTTTAATATTATCCTCCATACATTTCATTTATTTATTTTCTGCATGCATATATTCACACACACTCTCTCTCTGCAATCTGTACTCTCTCTCTCTCTCTCTCTCTCTCTCTACAGTCTATATTTTTCTACGTGCATATACACACTCTCTCTCTCTCTCTATATTTTCTACATGCATATGCACACATATATACAAAAAAGTAAAAATCCTAAAACCCACACTCATTTCATCTCATCTCTTCTCAAAGAAAAGAAAAGAAGGAATCGCAACAATATTGCAGCAGGAAGGGTAAGTTTCATTTATTTATTTATTTGTATATTATCGTCCATATGTTAATGCTTAAAATTTTTATAGTCCCTAGAAACAAAAGAAAAGAAACATCCACTCACTCACTGTTCCCCCCTCCCTCGCACTCATCATCTCAAAGAAGAGAGAAGAAATTAAGAACAACAACGATGGCAACGATGGAGGAAGGGTAAGTTTACAATCTTAAGCTTCATTTATTTATTTTTTTAATATTATCCTCCATACATTTCATTTATTTATTTTCTGCATGCATATATTCACACGCACTCTCTCTGCAGTCTGTACTCTCTCTCTCTCTCGGCAGTCTATATTTTTCTACGTGCATATACACTCTCTCTCTCTCTCTCTCTCTCTCTCTATATATATATATTTTCTACATGCATATACACACATATATACAAAAAAGTAAAAATCCTAAAACCCACACTCATATCATCTCATCTCTTCTCAGAGAAAAGAAAAGAAGGAATCGCAACAATATTGCAGCAGGAAGGGTAAGCTTCATTTATTTATTTATTTATTTATTTGTATATTATCGTCCATATGTTAATGCTTAAAATTTTTATAGTCCCTAGAAACAAAAGAAAAGAAACATCCACTCACTCATTGTTCCTCCCTCCCTCGCACTCATCATCTCAAAGAAGAGAGAAGAAATTAAGAACAGCAACGATGGCAACGATGGAGGAAGGGTAAGTTTACAATCTTAAGCTTCATTTTTTTTTTTTTTTAATATTATCCTCCGTACATTTCATTTATTTATTTTCTGCAAGCATATATTCACACACACTCTCTCTCTCCAGTCTGTACTCTCTCTCTCTCTCTGCAGTCTATATTTTTCTACGTGCATATACACACACTCTCTCTCTCTCTCTCTCTCTCTGTCTCTCTCTCTATATTTTCTACATGCATATACACACATATATACAAAAAAGAAAAAATCCTAAAACCCACACTCATTTCATCTCATCTCTTCTCAAAGAAAAGAAAAGAAGGAATCGCAACAATATTGCGGCAGGAAGGGTAAGCTTCATTTATTTATTTATTTATTTTTTTTTGTATATTATCGTCCATATGTTAATGCTTAAAATTTTTATAGTCCCTAGAAACAAAAGAAACGAAACATCCACTCACTCACTGTTCCTCCCTCCCTCGCACTCATCATCTCAAAGAAGAGAGAAGAAATTAAGAACAACAACGATGGCAACGATGGAGGAAGGGTAAGTTTACAATCTCAAGCTGAATTTATTTATTTTTTTAATATTATCCTCCATACATTTCATTTATTTATTTTCTGCATGAATATATTCACACACACTCTCTCTCTGCAATCTGTACTCTCTCTCTCTCTCTCTCTACTGTCTATATTTTTCTACGTGCATATACACACTCTCTCTCTATATTTTCTACATGCATATACATACATATATAAAAAAAGTAAAAATCCTAAAACCCACACTCATTTCATCTCATCTCTTCTCAAAGAAAAGAAAAGAAGGAATCGCAACAATATTGCAGCAGGAAGGGTAAGCTTCATTTATTTATTTATTTATTTATTTTTGTATTTTATCGTCCATATGTTAATGCTTAAAATTTTTATAGTCCCTAGAAACAAAAGAAAAGAAACATCCACTCACTCACTGTTCCTCCCTCCCTCACACTCATCATCTCAAAAAAGAGAGAAGAAATTAAGAACAACAACGATGGCAACGATGGAGGAAGGGTAAGTTTACAATCTTAAGCTTCATTTATTTAATTTTTTAATATTATCCTCCATACATTTCATTTATTTATTTTCTGCATGCATATATTCACACACACTCTCTCTCTGCAATCTGTACTCTCTCTCTCTCTCTCTCTCTACAGTCTATATTTTTCTACGTGCATATACACACTCTCTCTCTCTCTCTCTATATTTTCTACATGCATATGCACACATATATACAAAAAAGTAAAAATCCTAAAACACACACTCATTTCATCTCATCTCTTCTCAAAGAAAAGAAAAGAAGGAATCCCAACAATATTGCAGCAGGAAGGGTAAGCTTCATTTATTTATTTTTTTATTTTTTTTTTGTATATTATCGTCCATATGTTAATGCTTAAAATTTTTATAGTCCCTAAAAACAAAAGAAAAGAAACATCCACTCACTCACTGTTCCTCCCTCCCTCGCACTCATCATCTCAAAGAAGAGAGAAGAAATTAAGAACAGCAACGATGGCAACGATGGAGGAAGGGTAAGTTTACAATCTTATGCTTCATTTATTTATTTTTTTAATATTATCCTCCATACATTTCATTTATTTATTTTCTGCATGCATATATTCACACACACTCTCTCTCTGCAGTCTGTACTCTCTCTCTCTCTCTCTCTACGGTCTATATTTTTCTACGTGCATATACACACTCTCTCTCTATATTTTCTACATGCATATACACACATATATAAAAAAAGTAAAAATCCTAAAACCCACACTCATTTCATCTCATCTCTTCTCAAAGAAAAGAAAAGAAGGAATCGCAACAATATTGCAGCAGGAAGGGTAAGCTTCATTTATTTATTTATTTATTTATTTTTGTATTTTATCGTCCATATGTTAATGCTTAAAATTTTTATAGTCCCTAGAAACAAAAGAAAAGAAACATCCACTCACTCACTGTTCCTCCCTCCCTCACACTCATCATCTCAAAAAAGAGAGAAGAAATTAAGAACAACAACGATGGCAACGATGGAGGAAGGGTAAGTTTACAATCTTAAGCTTCATTTATTTAATTTTTTAATATTATCCTCCATACATTTCATTTATTTATTTTCTGCATGCATATATTCACACACACTCTCTCTCTGCAATCTGTACTCTCTCTCTCTCTCTCTCTCTCTCTCTCTCTCTCTCTACAGTCTATATTTTTCTACGTGCATATACACACTCTCTCTCTCTCTCTCTCTATATTTTCTACATGCATATGCACACATATATACAAAAAAGTAAAAATCCTAAAACACACACTCATTTCATCTCATCTCTTCTCAAAGAAAAGAAAAGAAGGAATCCCAACAATATTGCAGCAGGAAGGGTAAGCTTCATTTATTTATTTATTTGTATATTATCGTCCATATGTTAATGCTTAAAATTTTTATAGTCCTAGAAACAAAAGAAAAGAAACATCCACTCACTCACTGTTCCCCCCTCCCTCGCACTCATCATCTCAAAGAAGAGAGAAGAAATTAAGAACAACAACGATGGCAACGATGGAGGAAGGGTAAGTTTACAATCTTAAGCTTCATTTATTTATTTTTTTAATATTATCCTCCATACATTTCATTTATTTATTTTCTGCATGCATATATTCACACACACTCTCTCTGCAGTCTGTACTCTCTCTCTCTCTCTGCAGTCTATATTTTTCTACGTGCATATACACACTCTCTCTCTCTCTATTTTCTACATGCATATACAAACATATATACAAAAAAGTAAAAATCCTAAAACCCACACTCATTTCATCTCATCTCTTCTCAAAGAAAAGAAGAGAAGGAATCGCAACAATGTTGCAGCAGGAAGGGTAAGTTTCATTTATTTATTTATTTTTTTTTTTGTATATTATCGTCCATATGTTAATGCTTAAAATTTTTATTGTCCCTAGAAACAAAAGAAAAGAAACATCCACTCACTCACTGTTCCTCCCTCCCTCGCACTCATCATCTCAAAGAAGAGAGAAGAAATTAAGAACAGCAACGATGGCAACGATGGAGGAAGGGTAAGTTTACAATCTTAAGCTTCATTTATTTATTTTTTTAATATTATCCTCCATACATTTCATTTATTTATTTTCTGCATGCATATATTCACACACACTCTCTCTGCAGTCTGTACTCTCTCTCTTTCTCTGCAGTCTATATTTTTCTACGTGCATATACACACTCTCTCTCTCTCTATTTTCTACATGCATATACAAACATATATACAAAAAAGTAAAAATCCTAAAACCCACACTCATTTCATCTCATCTCTTCTCAAAGAAAAGAAGAGAAGGAATCGCAACAATGTTGCAGCAGGAAGGGTAAGTTTCATTTATTTATTTATTTATTTTTTTGTATATTATCGTCCATATGTTAATGCTTAAAATTTTTATTGTCCCTAGAAACAAAAGAAAAGAAACATCCACTCACTCACTGTTCCTCCCTCC
The DNA here is from genome assembly GCA_963555705.1 of Ligustrum vulgare. Classification (NCBI taxonomy): domain Eukaryota; kingdom Viridiplantae; phylum Streptophyta; class Magnoliopsida; order Lamiales; family Oleaceae; genus Ligustrum; species Ligustrum vulgare. Next base: position 72,051,600 of record OY743168.1, on the reverse strand, counting down.
CTCGCACTCATCATCTCAAAGAAGAGAGAAGAAATTAAGAACAGCAACGATGACAACGATGGAGGAAGGGTAAGTTTACAATCTTAAGCTTCATTTATTTATTTTTTTAATATTATCCTCCATACATTTCATTTATTTATTTTCTGCATGCATATATTCACACACACTCTCTCTCTGCAGTCTGTACTCTCTCTCTCTCTCTCTCTCTGCAGTCTATATTTTTCTACGTGCATATACACACACTCTCTCTCTCTCTCTCTCTCTCTATATTTTCTACATGCATATACACACATATATACAAAAAAGTAAAAATCCTAAAACCCACACTCATTTCATCTCATCTCTTCTCAAAGAAAAGAAAAGAAGGAATCGCAACAATATTGCGGCAGGAAGGGTAAGCTTCATTTATTTATTTATTTATTTTTTTGTATATTATCGTCCATATGTTAATGCTTAAAATTTTTATAGTCCCTAGAAACAAAAGAAAAGAAACATCCACTCACTCACTGTTCCTCCCTCCCTCGCACTCATCATCTCAAAGAAGAGAGAAGAAATTAAGAACAGCAACGATGGCAACGATGGAGGAAGGGTAAGTTTACAATCTTAAGCTTCATTTTTTTTTTTAATATTATCCTTCATACATTTCATTTATTTATTTTCTGCATGCATATATTCACACACACTCTCTCTCTGCAGTCTGTACTCTCTCTCTCTCTCTCTCTGCAGTCTATATTTTTCTACGTGCATATACACACACACTCTCTCTCTCTCTATATTTTTTTACATGCATATACACACATATATAAAAAAAAGTAAAAATCCTAAAACCCACACTCATTTCATCTCATCTCTTCTCAAAGAAAAGAAAAGAAGGAATCGCAACAATATTGCAGCAGGAAGGGTAAGCTTTTTTTATTTATTTATTTGTTTATTTTTTTGTATATTATCGTCCATATGTTAATGTTTAAAATTTTTATAGTCCCTAGAAACAAAAGAAAAGAAACATCCACTCACTCACTGTTCCTCCCTCCCTCGCACTCATCATCTCAAAGAAGAGAGAAGAAATTAAGAACTGCAACGATGGCAACGATGGAGGAAGGGTAAGTTTACAATCTTAAGCTTCATTTATTTATTTTTTTAATATTATCCTCCATACATTTCATTTATTTATTTTCTGCATGCATATATTCACACACACCCTCTCTCTGCAATCTGTACTCTCTCTCTCTCTACAGTCTATATTATTCTACGTGCATATACACACACTCTCTCTCTATATTTTCTACATGCATATACACACATATATACAAAAAATTAAAAATCATAAAACCCACACTCATTTCATCTCATCTCTTCTCAAAGAAAAGAAAAGAAGGAATCGCAACAATATTGCAGCAGGAAGGGTAAGCTTCATTTATTTATTTTTTTGTATATTATCGTCCATATGTTAATGCTTAAAATTTTTATAGTCCCTAGAAACCAAAGAAAAGAAACATCCACTCACTCACTGTTCCTCCCTCCCTCGCACTCATCATCTCAAAGAAGAGAGAAGAAATTAAGAACAGTAACGATGGCAACGATGGAGGAAGGGTAAGTTTACAATCTTAAGCTTCATTTATTTATTTTTTTTAATATTATCCTCCATACATTTCATTTATTTATTTACTGCATGCATATATTCACACACACTCTCTCTGCAGTCTGTACTCTCTCTCTCTCTCTCTCTCTGCAGTCTATATTTTTCTACGTGCATATACACACACTCTCTCTCTCTCTCTCTCTCTCTATATTTTCTACATGCATATACACACATATATACAAAAAAGTAAAAATCCTAAAACCCACACTCATTTCATCTCATCTCTTCTCAAAGAAAAGAAAAGAAGGAATCGCAACAATATTGCGGCAGGAAGGGTAAGCTTCATTTATTTATTTATTTATTTTTTTGTATATTATCGTCCATATGTTAATGCTTAAAATTTTTATAGTCCCTAGAAACAAAAGAAAAGAAACATCCACTCACTCACTGTTCCTCCCTCCCTCGCACTCATCATCTCAAAGAAGAGAGAAGAAATTAAGAACAGCAACGATGGCAACGATGGAGGAAGGGTAAGTTTACAATCTTAAGCTTCATTTTTTTTTTTTAATATTATCCTTCATACATTTCATTTATTTATTTTCTGCAAGCATATATTCACACACACTCTCTCTGCAGTCTGTACTCTCTCTCTCTCTCTCTCTGCAGTCTATATTTTTCTACGTGCATATACACACACACACTCTCTCTCTCTCTATATTTTTTTACATGCATATACACACATATATAAAAAAAAGTAAAAATCCTAAAACCCTCACTCATTTCATCTCATCTCTTCTCAAAGAAAAGAAAAGAAGGAATCGCAACAATATTGCAGCAGGAAGGGTAAGCTTTTTTTATTTATTTATTTGTTTATTTTTTTGTATATTATCGTCCATATGTTAATGCTTAAAATTTTTATAGTCCCTAGAAACAAAAGAAAAGAAACATCCACTCACTCACTGTTCCTCCCTCCCTCGCACTCATCATCTCAAAGAAGAGAGAAGAAATTAAGAACTGCAACGATGGCAACGATGGAGGAAGGGTAAGTTTACAATCTTAAGCTTCATTTATTTATTTTTTTAATATTATCCTCCATACATTTCATTTATTTATTTTCTGCATGCATATATTCACACACACCCTCTCTCTGCAATCTGTACTCTCTCTCTCTCTACAGTCTATATTATTCTACGTGCATATACACACACTCTCTCTCTATATTTTCTACATGCATATACACACATATATACAAAAAATTAAAAATCATAAAACCCACACTCATTTCATCTCATCTCTTCTCAAAGAAAAGAAAAGAAGGAATCGCAACAATATTGCAGCAGGAAGGGTAAGCTTCATTTATTTATTTTTTTGTATATTATCGTCCATATGTTAATGCTTAAAATTTTTATAGTCCCTAGAAACCAAAGAAAAGAAACATCCACTCACTCACTGTTCCTCCCTCCCTCGCACTCATCATCTCAAAGAAGAGAGAAGAAATTAAGAACAGTAACGATGGCAACGATGGAGGAAGGGTAAGTTTACAATCTTAAGCTTCATTTATTTATTTTTTTTAATATTATCCTCCATACATTTCATTTATTTATTTACTGCATGCATATATTCACACACACTCTCTCTGCAGTCTGTACTCTCTCTCTCTCTCTCTCTCTGCAGTCTATATTTTTCTACGTGCATATACACACACTCTCTCTCTCTCTCTCTCTCTCTATATTTTCTACATGCATATACACACATATATACAAAAAAGTAAAAATCCTAAAACCCACACTCATTTCATCTCATCTCTTCTCAAAGAAAAGAAAAGAAGGAATCGCAACAATATTGCGGCAGGAAGGGTAAGCTTCATTTATTTATTTATTTATTTTTTTGTATATTATCGTCCATATGTTAATGCTTAAAATTTTTATAGTCCCTAGAAACAAAAGAAAAGAAACATCCACTCACTCACTGTTCCTCCCTCCCTCGCACTCATCATCTCAAAGAAGAGAGAAGAAATTAAGAACAGCAACGATGGCAACGATGGAGGAAGGGTAAGTTTACAATCTTAAGCTTCATTTTTTTTTTTTAATATTATCCTTCATACATTTCATTTATTTATTTTCTGCAAGCATATATTCACACACACTCTCTCTGCAGTCTGTACTCTCTCTCTCTCTCTCTCTGCAGTCTATATTTTTCTACGTGCATATACACACACACTCTCTCTCTCTCTATATTTTTTTTACATGCATATACACACATATATAAAAAAAAGTAAAAATCCTAAAACCCTCACTCATTTCATCTCATCTCTTCTCAAAGAAAAGAAAAGAAGGAATCGCAACAATATTGCAGCAGGAAGGGTAAGCTTTTTTTATTTATTTATTTGTTTATTTTTTTGTATATTATCGTCCATATGTTAATGCTTAAAATTTTTATAGTCCCTAGAAACAAAAGAAAAGAAACATCCACTCACTCACTGTTCCTCCCTCCCTCGCACTCATCATCTCAAAGAAGAGAGAAGAAATTAAGAACTGCAACGATGGCAACGATGGAGGAAGGGTAAGTTTACAATCTTAAGCTTCATTTATTTATTTTTTTAATATTATCCTCCATACATTTCATTTATTTATTTTCTGCATGCATATATTCACACACACCCTCTCTCTGCAATCTGTACTCTCTCTCTCTCTACAGTCTATATTATTCTACGTGCATATACACACACTCTCTCTCTATATTTTCTACATGCATATACACACATATATACAAAAAATTAAAAATCATAAAACCCACACTCATTTCATCTCATCTCTTCTCAAAGAAAAGAAAAGAAGGAATCGCAACAATATTGCAGCAGGAAGGGTAAGCTTCATTTATTTATTTTTTTGTATATTATCGTCCATATGTTAATGCTTAAAATTTTTATAGTCCCTAGAAACCAAAGAAAAGAAACATCCACTCACTCACTGTTCCTCCCTCCCTCGCACTCATCATCTCAAAGAAGAGAGAAGAAATTAAGAATAGTAACGATGGCAACGATGGAGGAAGGGTAAGTTTACAATCTTAAGCTTCATTTATTTATTTTTTTTAATATTATCCTCCATACATTTCATTTATTTATTTACTGCATGCATATATTCACACACACTCTCTCTGCAGTCTGTACTCTCTCTCTCTCTCTGCAGTCTATATTTTTCTACGTGCATATACACACACTCTCTCTCTCTATATTTTCTACATGCATATACACTCATATATACAAAAAAGTAAAAATCCTCAAACCCACACTCATTTCATCTCATCTCTTTTCAAAGAAAAGAAAAGAAGGAATCGCAACAATATTGCAGCAGGAAGGGTAAGCTTCATTTATTTATTTATTTATTTTTTTGTATATTATCGTCCATATGTTAATGCTTAAAATATTTATAGTCCCCAGAAACAAAAGAAAAGAAACATCCACTCACTCACTGTTCCTCCCTCCCTCGCATTCATCATCTCAAAGAAGAGAGAAGAAATTAAGAACAGCAACGATGGCAACGATGGAGGAAGGGTAAGTTTACAATCTTAAGCTTCATTTATTTATTTTTTTAATATTGTCCCCCAAACATTTCATTTATTTATTTTCTGCATGCATATATTCACACACACTCTCTCTGCAGTCTGTACTCTCTCTCTCTCTCTCTCTGAAGTCTATATTTTTCTACGTGCATATACACACACTCTCTCTCTATATTTTCTACATGCATATACACACATATATACAAAAAAGTAAAAATCCTAAAACCCACACTCATTTCGTCTCATCTCTTCTCAAAGAAAAGAAAAGAAGGAATCGCAACAATATTGCAGCAGGAAGGGTAAGCTTCATTTATTTATTTTTTTATTTTTTTGTATATTATCGTCCATATGTTAATGCTTAAAATTTTTATAGTCCCTAGAAACCAAAGAAAAGAAACATCCACTCACTCACTGTTCCTCCCTCCCTCGCACTCATCATCTCAAAGAAGAGAGAAGAAATTAAGAACAGCAACGATGGCAACGATGGAGGAAGGGTAAGTTTACAATCTTAAGCTTCATTTATTTATTTTTTTAATATTATCCTCCATACATTTCATTTATTTATTTGCTGCATGCATATATTAACACACACTCTCTCTCTGCAGTCTGTACTCTCTCTCTCTCTTTCTCTCTGCAGTCTATATTTTTCTACGTGCATATACACACACTCTCTCTCTATATTTTCTACATGCATATTCACACATATATAAAAAAAAGTAAAAATCCTAAAACCCACACTCATTTCATCTCATCTCTTCTCAAAGAAAAGAAAAGAAGGAATCGCAACAATATTGTAGCAGGAAGGGTAAGCTTCATTCTTTTTATTTTTTTAATATTATCCTCCATACATTAATGCTTACATTTTTTTTATAGTCCCTTGAAAGAAAAGAAGAGAAATGTTTCTATATTCTTATAACATACATATATACTGTTTGCATTTTCTTTATATTTATCCTCCACATTTTAACGCTTAAACATTCTGTACATTTTGGGTATACATTAATTCAAATGTTATGTTTCTAGAAATTTTTGGGTTTCCCATTTTTCTATTTTTAACTTTTAAACGTTAAAAAGTTTTTAGAATTTATGTTTATACATTTCTTTTAGTTCTTCAATATTTTGCTAGTATCGTGTATATATAATTCTAATTTAATTTAAAAAGTTTTTAGAATTTATGTTTATACATTTCTTTTAGTTCTTCAATATTTTGCTAGTATCGTGTATATATAATTCTAATTCTATTTATTTTCACATTCCGTTTAATTCTTAAATTTTATAAGGGTCAAAGTAAAAAAAAAATGATGATCCCCCACCCACCCACCATTTCATCTATGAAACTCTTGATATTCTTTCTTCAAAATTATTCTTGTCTTTTATTTTATAAATTTGTAGTGTGTACATAATAATATGTTTCATAGATGAAGGGGTAAATAGTGATTAATATTTCGATTTTGTGGTAATGTGATTTATGTAGACTATTTAAACATTTTTTTAAGTCACCTTTTAAAGAAAAGATGATTATTATATCTTCAAGAATTCCATGATAAATACGAAGTCTTCAACACTAATTACAAAATGTATAGAAAGCTAGATAGAGAAATGGATATTGGAGTGCTGGAGAGGGTTTTCATAAATGAAAAAATGTTTAATACAAGATTTTTTATTTTTATTTTTATTTTTGGTGGTTTGAAATTCGACGTGAAATCTGTATTATTGGAAGGTTTGTCGGGTTGATTGTTATTTGATTGTTTTTTAAGTAAAATTATAAGTTTTATTTTTATTCGATTGAATTAATCGGTACTCCATGGTAAATCAATGAATACATGACATTTCTATTTTTTTTTCTTGTGAAAAAAACGTGTTAGTTTTTTTAACCTCTATAAACAATTGAATAGTTAGTCCTTTGATTTTGTGGAAATGTGATTTACAATATTTTTGTTTGGTGGTTTGAAATACGACGTGAAATCTGTATTATTGGAAGGTTTGTCGGGTTGATTGTTATTTGATTGTTTTTTCAGTAAAATTATTAGTTTTAGTTTTATTCTATTGAATTAATCCGTATTCCATTTCCATGGTAAATTAATGAATAAATAGCATTTCTATTTTTTATTTCCTAAAAGTGCCAATGGTACGCTTAATCTCGATTCATGTGTATATATAATCTTTACTCCTGCAGTCGAACAAAGGGCACGGATAAAATTTAGCTTAATCATTGCTTAAAACAAGCTATGGTATTTCTTGATATTCTTTCTTCAGATAACTCTTATCTTTTATTCTTCATGGAAATACAGCGGAATTACTTATGGACAAGCATATGATCGATGATTTAATTCTCAGACCTCTATGACAATGTTTGCACTACAAGAATATCGTACAATAAAGACGACAAAAGTCATCTCTAAAAGCCCGAAAGTCGTTGCAATTACACATTTGAGACGACGAAGTCATCTCAAAAGATCGTCGCTTTAGGTCCGTAGCTGATGCCAAATAAAGATGACTTGGTCGTCTCTATTGGACGAGAGACTTCAATGACTACAATTAGAGATGACATAGTCGTCTCTAAAGATGTGGATCATTAGAGACGACAATTGGATCATTAGAGATGACATAGAACCTCTAGCAAAGATAATTAAATAATAAATAATATTATTTAATTACTATTTTATCTTTACATATTAATATTTAAACATTGTTAATTACTTACAAGTTGCAAAATACCATTTGACGAAATAATAATTAAAAATAAAATATATTAAACATCAAAATTATGTATGAAATTTTTTTTTATACAAAAACTTAAAAAAGACAAACCCTACGAATCTAAGTCGTCGTCGTCGTCCTGATTCTAATATTCAAAGTCATCATCATCGTTGTCTCCGTCCTCCTGAGTCGAGGTTCCAACACCGCTTGTTGGCATCGGAGTTGACTCTGATATTTGTCTTGGAAATATATGTGCCAACAATGTGGTAACTCGATCAAGCTAGGATCTGGTCTCGGCCAGCTCAACTGCTTGGGTCTCCATTTTCTGCTCAAGTTCCACAGCACGTGTTGACTCTCCTTGTGACGACCCAAATTCTCGACCATTCGAGTGCCACTAAAAGTGACTCATATCATATTATCGAGACTTAAATAGAAATGTAAAATTATTCAAAAGAATAATTAGAATCCCATAATTTTATTTGTGAATAAAAATAGAACATAATTTTTTTTACATAAAGTTCAACATAATTATCTCATCAATCTTAACCACTTTTGCCACTTCCATGTTGACCGCCTTGAACCTTCAATTATCTGAAAATGGTAAATATCGTGGAGTGAGATTTATAAAATCTCAGTAAGTATACCAAGCATAAATTTTCTTTTGAAAGCATATGGATCATTTTCATCATAACATAGGATAGGATCGAAATACTCATAAACATAGGGAGACACAAGAATTTTACCGAACTTAAATGGCAAGAATTCTTATGTGTAGCGCTACTAAACTCCGGTCCCCTTAGCATAATCATAAACATATCATATGGAACCCATAACAATCTTGTGAGATTGATTTCATAGCAATGATCCAAACATTTTCATAAAAACATAAGATATACTTACTTTTCATAAAAACATAAGGTGTATTTACCTTTCATAAAAACATACTTACTTTTCATAAAAACATAAGATATATTTACTTGTCATAAAAACATACTTACTTTTCATAAAAACATAAGGTGTATTTACCTTTCATAAAAACATACTTACTTTTCATAAAAACATAAGATATACTTACTTGTCATAAAAACATACTTACTTTTCATAAAAACATAAGGTGTATTTACCTTTCATAAAAACATACTTACTTTTCATAAAAACATAAGATATACTTACTTGTCATAAAAACATACTTACTTTTCATAAAAACATAAGGTGTATTTACCTTTCATAAAAACATACTTACTTTTCATAAAAACATAAGATATACTTACTTGTCATAAAAACATACTTACTTTTCATAAAAACATAAGGTGTATTTACCTTTCATAAAAACATACTTACTTTTCATAAAAACATAAGATATACTTACCTTTTAAAAGATTAAAATGAAGTGTAGTAGTAAATGGACCAAAACTTTCTTGACCACCTTGAATTTCTCTTACTTGTGGATTTTGTCAAGAGATTGGAAATAAGTGTATATGTGTAGAGTTGTGTGTAAAAGAGATGGGTTTAAATAGATGTATAAAGTTGGCATATTGTAAACATAATCATTCAATTCTATTAATTTTAACACATCCTTTTCTTAAAGTAAAGCACCATTCATATACTTTTCCATATTTATACGAATATTATGCTCTTCATGATTACATATAATGGAGTCTTATCAACCATTCATATACTTTTCCATATTTATACAAATATTATGCTCTTCATGATTACATATAATGGAATCTTATCAACCATTCATATACTTTTCCATATTTATACAAATATTATGCTCTTCATGATTACATATAATGGAATCTTATCAACCATTCATATACTTTTCCATATTTATACAAATATTATGCTCTTCATGATTACATATAATGGAATCTTATCAACCATTCATATACTTTTCCATATTTATACAAATATTATGCTCTTCATGATTACATATAATGGAGTCTATAATTCATTCATATACTTTTCCATATTTATACAAATATTATGCTCTTCATGATTACATATAATGGAGTATATAATTCATTCATATACTTTTCCATATTTATACAAATATTATGCTCTTCATGATTACATATAATGGAGTATATAATTCATTCATATACTTTTCCATATTTATTAAATTAAGATTCTCATAATTATTATATATAATGGAACCTCTCATGCTTGCATATATTTTCTTAATTTCAATAATAAAAATAATTTTTGTATAAATAAATATTGGGATAACATTGAATTAAGTACTTGGACTTAATATACTTTAAATCAAGAGAATGGAGATATTTTTAGAAATTCGGAATTTAATTTAAAATCGAACGATCTCGATTATTTCTTGACTTGGCTATACGAATACGTCGTGGCGTTAACTTAATAAAAATGGGTGAAATAGTAGCGACACGATTTTCTATTAAAATAATTATTAATCGCGTAAAAATTCTTGGTCGCTACAAACTTACCCCCTTAAAATAATTTCGTCCTCGAAATTAAACTTACTTGATCTTATGATTTCTGAACACTTAATCAGAATCTCTTCTTCTTCTTCTTATGTAGCATCATCGCTACCATATTTAACCCAACCATATTTAACCCACTGGACTTTGACTAAATGCATCAATTTGTTTTCTTAAGACATGAACTTTTCTATCAGTAATAGACATATGTCTACTCATAAATTCTTCTGAATCAAAATGAAAATTCCCAATCGTATGTGATATTTCATCATATCTTGTAGTACTCATGTAACCTGTCACTTATCATCGTATCATGTAACCTCAAATATTCGTATTAATATCTCTAAAATCTTTACTAACATATCATACCATAATAATTTGTCATTTCTTCTTATCACCAAATATCCCAAAATAATTAAAACGATTACCTGAATATTTTCTATGTAATATACCCAAACATGTTATTCACATATCAACATAATCATCAGTTTATCTTTCCAATATTTGTAACCCAAAATTTCTGCAAAATTCAATAAACAAATATCTCCCAAATAATTAAAATTCTTAACTCAAATATCATAACATTTCCCGTAAGGTATTCCTTTCACTTGCACAAACTTATTAATCCTGATTCAATACAGTCCTTATTTCACTTTCACGTATCCCCGTATTATTTCTATACCTTGATTATTATATCAAAATATCAGTACCCAAAATCCAAGAAAATATTCCATATCTCAAATCCCGTCATCATCAAATCTTCCTTTTATCAAGAAAGTAAACGGTGCATAACTCTTGTTCCCTCTTTTCCATTATTCTATTCCGCGCTTTCTTGCTGGAATCAATATCACGCGGATTCCCTCCGATCCTTAATGCTTTTAAATAGTTCATGCTGGGAAGAGGTTAGATCCATCAAAAACATGGATATCATTCTTACAAACATTCGCAAGTATTATTCCAGTCTTCCAATGAATGATCTGAGGAAAATTTATCGAATAAGACTCGAAAGATTGAGGTTGCTGATGGCTCATGGTGTTTCAGAAGATGTTCGCTGGTTGATCGAAGCAAAGGTTCGACTATCTGGTGAATTACCTATGACATTTCCAAAGCACATGCCTGGTTTAGGCAAAAGCACCTTCGCAAAGAAACGAAGAGCAAAAAGGCTGAATGGTTGCTACAAATGTGCTCGTTGGAACTGTGATACTCGTTGCAAAACAGTAGGATATTCTTCTACTAATCGGGATGATAAAATCAAATTCATAAAGGGTGGACTGAGTAAGGAGTCTTTGGATGATATTCGACTGACTCTTGAGACGCACCCAAGTGGTTATGTGCAACGTGAACTTTTCTCCTTATACGCTCAGTTTAACGGGGACAAAAATCGTTATAGTCTCCAAAATATAATAGCAAAAGATCCTGTTTGCCAGTCTGTTTTACAAAATGAGGCTTCTGGCAGTTCATCAATGATATAAGGTAAATCTCTTGATACACATTTAAAATATTTTGCTGTTTTCTTTCACGCGTTTTGGAAATAAAATATATTTTCCTTTCTCGAGTTTTGATAAAGCTGGAAATAAATATATTTTCCTTTCTCGAGGTTTGATAAAGCTGGAAATAAATCACCGAAAGGTGATATCTTTGGTAAAACAGTCAAAAGTTGGCCGATTTTGTCAAAAGTAAATTTTTACTTTTTCAGAATCAATGAAAAACAGTAAGTTTTTCCGGCTTTAAATAGCCAAACATATTTCATAGTTCAGGCATCCCAAAATCACATCTTCTTCGTAAGTTTTCTCTTCTATACTATCAAAGATGGAAGCACCAAAACTTCGACAGATCAAAACTATTTGTGTATTTTGTGGATCAAAAGTGGGGAAAGGCTTCAGTTATCTAGAAGCGGCCGTAGATCTTGGAAAGAAACTGGGGGAAAAAGGTATCACTCTTGTGTATGGGGGTGGTAGCAGTGGTCTAATGGGTTGTGTTTCCCAATCTGCTCTTGCAGAGAAATCAAAAGTAATCGGTGTCATACCTGTCCCTTTGGTAGATGTTGCAGGAAAAACACGAGGGCATGAAGTTCAAACCTTATCCATCCATGAACGCATAACTTGTATGCTATATGGTTCTGATGCCTTTATAGCCCTGCCCGGAGGTTTTGGTACCTTAGAAGAAATCTTTAACATTACCTCGTGGGCTCAACTAGATCTCCATACTAAGCCTATTGGGCTTCTGAATGTTAACAATTTCTTTGATGGTTTGTTAACCTTTCTTGATTATGCTGTGGAACAGGGATTCATCTCTCCATTTTCCAGAAGGCTCCTTATTTCTGCTCCTACTATTGATGAACTACTGGATAAGCTGCAGTCATATATCTCAATACAAGATCCAGCAGGGGTTAAGATAGATTGGTCGCAAGGAAGGGGAATCAAGCGAAAATGGAGTCCGGTTAATGTAAACTTAACTTTATGAATCTTAGAATAGGTGGGGGTAGAGTACGGAGTATTCTTACTCTCGAGACACCCCTCTAATTTCCTAGGATTTCCTTAATGTTTAAATCTTGTGTGTACCTCAAAGGTTCCAGGTGGTAGATTACGGAGTATTCTTACTCTCGAAACACACCTCTTTGAAGGTTTCTTTATTTCCTCAAAAAGTCAGAGGTGGTAGGATACGGCTACTCCGGAAACACATCTCTCAATTTGAGGAATTTCCCATGTTGCTTTCTTTTGCTTTTGCGTGTTTTCATGTATTTCCTTTCTAGGGTGACTCTTGTGTGTTCTCCTTATGAGAAAATAATAATATCTCTGTTATCATCTACTAAATCTCGTTTGTGATGTAAATGAACTTGTATGTCTAACTTCAATTCTCTTAGTGATTGCATACCATACTATGCTCTTAACTCCAAACGATAAAATTCTAGGCAGAGTTTTCCTTTGAAATTTGGACTTATCCAAATCGTAAGCATACTTCATAACTCACAATAATAACTAATTGTACATTTGATCACAATTTCATCAAACTTCAATATCATCATAAATATTCCAGAAAATCAATTCATAATTCCTCAACATAGAAATTTCAAATCATAATTTCTAATATCACCATATCAAGTCCTTATTTCTCAATAATTAAGAGCCTAAACTTTAAATCTCCAACTTCATAATTCTTCTCATAAAAATCTCAATAAAATCATATCACTTATAATCTCAACATCTCATCATAACTTCATAAAACTGACTTTCTATTTCTCGTTTAATCTAAACGATGAATAATTCGAAAATATTATCTAGTCCTTTCTGTTGACTTCTCATACTTAGTGCCATGTCTAAAATCAATTATGCAAAGTCCATTTAGGGCTCATCATTTCTAAACTTGACGACAAAGATTATCTTGAAAATCATTCGTAAATCATATATTTTTTTTTTTTTTTTTTTTTTTTTTCAAAATTGAAACTTGAAGAGTGGTACCAATAATCATCCACAGTTTTTCCTTGCTTTTAAGCAAAGGTAGTGATAAAGGGATAAATTATTGAACCGAAAATTGAAACTTGAAGAGTGGTACCAATAATCATCCATAGTTTTTCCTTGCTTTTAAGCAAAGGTAGTGATAAAGGGATAAATTATTGAACCGAAAATTGAAACTTGAAGAGGAAGTACTAATAACCATCCACAGTTTTTCCCTTGTTTTTACACAAAGGTAGTGATAAAGGGATAAATTATTGTACAATTCATTATCAATTTTGTTTGTTTAATATATTATTCCATATATTTTGGGCCAAAGTTACAACCCAACTTAATTTCTAATTGAGTCAATCTTACTAAGCTTAATATGAACCAAAATTCATATCAATATCCTCTATGTCTCATGATTCTACATTAAAATGAATAAATTAAAATTTAGGCTTCTATCAATTCATATCATACTCAACATGTATATTTCACTTAAAGATTCATAACATATGAATATTTCATACTTAACATGTCTTAATAAAATCGTAAATGACTTGCAAAGCATATAACATACCTGGTTCGAGGAGTCAATACGTGGAGAGTGACATAGTAGAGTGATGAGTTAAAATATTTCATATAATCTTATTTTCCTTTAATCAACAATAATTTAATGTGGTTGTATCCAAATCAACATTTTCTTGAATCATAATTCCTAATTAATCACAGTCTTCAAAACAAATCCAATATCGATATAGTAATTATCTCCCCATCAATAATTAATAACTTAACCCAAATAAAATTTATCGTCAAATCTTATTTTTCCTTTAGTCCCCGAACTTCTAGAAATTTATCAAAGACATCAATATAAACATCATATCACTAACTAATTATATTCCATAAAATTTTCAGGACATTACAAACTCCCTTGCTTAAAATGAATTTTGTCCTTGAAATTCGCACATCAAATTTCATCATGCTTTTCAAAATCATAACCATACTTGACATGTGAAAATTCAACTTTTTTTTTTTATAATGAATAGTGATTTCGTTCACTGTTCATCATGAATAGCACGTCGTTTTACTGTTCACGTGAATAGTGATTTTTTTTTTTTTTTTTTTTTTTTTAATAAAATTTCAAAAATCTACAGAATCGTTTTTAAAACTCTTTGATCCGATACCAACTGTGACGACCCAAATTCTCGACCATTCGAGTGCCACTAAAAGTGACTCATATCATATTATCGAGACTTAAATAGAAATGTAAAATTATTCAAAAGAATAATTAGAATCCCATAATTTTATTTGTGAATAAAAATAGAACATAATTTTTTTTACATAAAGTTCAACATAATTATCTCATCAATCTTAACCACTTTTGCCACTTCCATGTTGACCGCCTTGAACCTTCAATTATCTGAAAATGGTAAATATCGTGGAGTGAGATTTATAAAATCTCAGTAAGTATACCAAGCATAAATTTTCTTTTGAAAGCATATGGATCATTTTCATCATAACATAGGATAGGATCGAAATACTCATAAACATAGGGAGACACAAGAATTTTACCGAACTTAAATGGCAAGAATTCTTATGTGTAGCGCTACTAAACTCCGGTCCCCTTAGCATAATCATAAACATATCATATGGAACCCATAACAATCTTGTGAGATTGATTTCATAGCAATGATCCAAACATTTTCATAAAAACATAAGATATACTTACTTTTCATAAAAACATAAGGTGTATTTACCTTTCATAAAAACATACTTACTTTTCATAAAAACATAAGATATACTTACTTGTCATAAAAACATACTTACTTTTCATAAAAACATAAGGTGTATTTACCTTTCATAAAAACATACTTACTTTTCATAAAAACATAAGATATACTTACTTGTCATAAAAACATACTTACTTTTCATAAAAACATAAGGTGTATTTACCTTTCATAAAAACATACTTACTTTTCATAAAAACATAAGATATACTTACTTGTCATAAAAACATACTTACTTTTCATAAAAACATAAGGTGTATTTACCTTTCATAAAAACATACTTACTTTTCATAAAAACATAAGATATACTTACTTGTCATAAAAACATATTTACTTTTCATAAAAACATAAGGTGTATTTACCTTTCATAAAAACATACTTACTTTTCATAAAAACATAAGATATACTTACCTTTTAAAAGATTAAAATGAAGTGTAGTAGTAAATGGACCAAAACTTTCTTGACCACCTTGAATTTCTCTTACTTGTGGATTTTGTCAAGAGATTGGAAATAAGTGTATATGTGTAGAGTTGTGTGTAAAAGAGATGGGTTTAAATAGATGTATAAAGTTGGCATATTGTAAACATAATCATTCAATTCTATTAATTTTAACACATCCTTTTCTTAAAGTAAAGCACCATTCATATACTTTTCCATATTTATACAAATATTATGCTCTTCATGATTACATATAATGGAGTCTTATCAACCATTCATATACTTTTCCATATTTATACAAATATTATGCTCTTCATGATTACATATAATGGAGTCTTATCAACCATTCATATACTTTTCCATATTTATACAAATATTATGCTCTTCATGATTACATATAATGGAATCTTATCAACCATTCATATACTTTTCCATATTTATACAAATATTATGCTCTTCATGATTACATATAATGGAATCTTATCAACCATTCATATACTTTTCCATATTTATACAAATATTATGCTCTTCATGATTACATATAATGGAGTCTATAATTCATTCATATACTTTTCCATATTTATACAAATATTATGCTCTTCATGATTACATATAATGGAGTATATAATTCATTCATATACTTTTCCATATTTATACAAATATTATGCTCTTCATGATTACATATAATGGAGTATATAATTCATTCATATACTTTTCCATATTTATTAAATTAAGATTCTCATAATTATTATATATAATGGAACCTCTCATGCTTGCATATATTTTCTTAATAAAAATAATAAAAATAATTTTTGTATAAATAAATATTGGGATAACATTGAATTAAGTACTTGGACTTAATATACTTTAAATCAAGAGAATGGAGATATTTTTAGAAATTCGGAATTTAATTTAAAATCGAACGATCTCGATTATTTCTTGACTTGGCTATACGAATACGTCGTGGCGTTAACTTAATAAAAATGGGTGAAATAGTAGCGACACGATTTTCTATTAAAATAATTATTAATCGCGTAAAAATTCTTGGTCGCTACACTCCTGCAGCGGGTGAACTTATAGTCGATGATGCCGAATTGGAGACGCCTAAGATTGTCAGACCAACTCCACGGACGTGGCCCCGCCTCTCTCCTAGCACCTCTCGAATGACATTGTACTCGTCGAATTGTGTCCACGAGGAGATGACATGTTGATGAGATTCGAAGCGCGGAAGAAACGCCGGAAAGTTCCGAACTCAGGTTGTGGTTGGACGGATGAATCATGACCCGATATTCACGACGCGATGGTTCGACGATGCGGAATAAAGAACCACGACTTTCGAAACACCACAAGGATTTGCCCAATCTCCTTGATAAGTCTCTGATTTGAACGCCACAAATATTCTCGCGAATATTTGATAAATTCGAGATGAACGCCACAAGATAATCAATCTTGATAAGTTTGGGTTTGTAATGTGAATCCACATATTAAACAATTGAAAAACATTCAATCTCTGTTTTATTTAATCATCAAAGTCATTTTTTACAATGAATCAAAAAGGCGTATAAATAAGCAAAATAAAACCCTAATCGCTAATTTACTCAAAATAGTATTCTAGCTAACCTAAAATAGCTAAAATAGGAAAAGGAAATAAAATATACGAAAATCCCGTGAAAATCTGATCTGTTAATACGTCACGGCCGTAAATACCAGGCTTACGGCCGTAAGCCCTTCTCTGGTCCAAAGTTGATACCGAAGTTACGGCCGTGAAGAATTTGTTACGGCCGTAAGTCATGTTCTGCCCAAAAATTGCGATAGCTGCGTTACGGCCGTGATTCCAACTTTTACGGTCGTAAAAGGTCAATTGCTTAATTTTCCGGTTCTTTTCGACACTGTTTGATCTTCAAAGCTCGTCGAACCTGTTGAATTTTTGTTTTGGCTTGAATATTTATATTTTCCCGTCAAGCCTGCTATGACTCCGATTTTCGAGGGTCCGGATCACATCATACCCTCCTTCTTTAGGATGATTCGTCCCGAATCATAGCTTTGTTCCTGGTGTTCCACTTCACCTCCTGGATCAAACGGAAAATTTCTGCTTCCATGCCATGAGTTCAATAAATTGGAATCCTTTGATTTGCTAACACGGAAGAGATGGAGCTTGAACTTCCATTGCCATTCGTAGTGTGGTTGAAGCTTCCAGTCATAATTATCCTGCAAAAAAGATTTAAACAAAATGGGGAGGGACATGTTAGCTTCATGAGGTACAAGGTATGGATCCTTGTATTCATGACAAACCACCACCAACTCCACTTCTTGAACCACGAGGCTCTTCTCTTCGCCTCTTTCCTCCTTTGCAATTTCTTGTTCGATTTTTTTATCTTCAAACTCAACCACATCTCCGACCTCCACATTTGAATCACCATGTTCATGTACTATCTCATCACTACCAAAATGTGGATCTTCCAATTCAAAGCACAAAATTTGAATTTCTACCCCAACTTCTAATTCCTCATCATATTTTGGAGTTTGTTCACATAACTCCACGTTTTCAACTCCTACCACAAAGTTCGGGGTCTCTTCAACTAATTCATGCCTTAAGCCTCCCTCCTTCTTTTCAACTTTCATATCCCGAGGCTCAACATGATTTTCACTCTCTTCTAACCATCTAATTACCGCCTTTCGTTTCTCCATCTTCCTTTGTAATTTAGCCAAATATTTTCTTTCTGCCTCCCGTTCACACCTCAATCTTTCCTCATAAATTTCTTTTTGAAATTTCAAAATTGCTTTTGGATCAATCTCAGCTCCTCTCTTAACCCCGATTCCATCCCTAGGTTTAGGATCACGCCTAAAATCACTACGATTTGGTTGAGATCGCCCCTTTTTCAATTTCCCTTCCCTTTCATCTAATTTATCCAACCTATCCAAAGCTTCATTCAAAAATCTCAACATACGATCTTTGGCGTTTTCATGGGAATTGGACATTGTGAATTTTTTTGTGGAAGGACACAGAAAAAGAATAATGAAAACAAAAGATCAAGAAATTTAAGAAAGTGGTTCTTGAATGGACTTTTTTTTTTTTTTTTTTTTTTTGAATTTTAGGATGAATTTTCGGAATAAATAAAATAATAATTTTTTTTTTTTTTTTTTATAAATCCGAAATTTCGACAACGAACACGACAAAACAAACGAAACTTAAGTCGGATAAGAATTAAGCAAAACAAACACTTTTGAATTTTGTTGGATTTTTTAGATGGATCAAAAAAAGAAAAAATTTACTGGCACGAAGAACAAGAAAATCAAGAAAAGAAAGACTCAACAACAAGATATGGATGATTTTTATGGGACTCGATGATAAACATAAAAATCAAACTAGATAGAAAAACCTGAATTCATAGTCCAGCTCTGATACCAGATGATGAGATTCGAAGCGCGGAAGAAACGCCGGAAAGTTCCGAACTCAGGTTGTGGTTGGACGGATGAATCATGACCCGATATTCACGACGCGATGGCTCGACGATGCGGAATAAAGAACCACGACTTTCGAAACACCACAAGGATTTGCCCAATCTCCTTGATAAGTCTCTGATTTGAACGCCACAAATATTCTCGCGAATATTTAATAAATTCGGGATGAACGCCACGAGATAATCAATCTTGATAAGTTTGGGTTTGTAATGTGAATCCACACATTAAACAATTGAAAAACATTCAATCTCTGTTTTATTTAATCATGAAAGTCTTTTTTTACAATGAATCAAAAAGGCGTATAAATAAGCAAAATAAAACCCTAATCGCTAATTTACTCAAAATAGAATTCTAGCTAACCTAAAATAGCTAAAATAGGAAAAGGAAATAAAATATACGAAAATCCCGTGAAAATCTGATCTGTTAATACGTCACGGCCGTAAATACCAGGCTTACAGCCGTAAGCCCTTCTCTGGTCCAAAGTTGATACCGAAGTTACGGCCGTGAAGAATTTGTTACGGCCGTAAGTCATGTTCTGCCCAAAAATTGCGATAGCTGCGTTACAGCCGTGATTCCAACTTTTACGACCGTAAAAGGTCAACTGCTTAATTTTTCGGTTCTTTTCGACACTGTTTGATCTTCAAAGCTCGTCGAACCTGTTGAATTCTTGTTTTGGCTTGAATATTTATATTTTCCCGTCAAGCCTGCTATGACTCCGATTGTCGAGGGTCCAGATCACATCACATGTTGTGTCTGCGTCTTCCTTGCCTGGAGCATGTCATCCTTAATATTCAGTATATAAAATGATTAGGTAAAAACAAAAATTTAAATTTGCATCCAATTAAAAAATGTAAATAATACATACATATCGGTGCTCGGCCTGCTCGCTAACCCAAACTTCACCTTGCTTTGTATGTCAAGTGTGAGTGGACCTCCACATATCCAAAATGGAAGCCCATTCTTGTGTCTCGGGATTCCTCTATCCAAAAAATAATTGATAGTTCATAATTAATAACATAAATTAAATTTTAAAAAATAGTATATAAAATTAAATCCGTACTTTAGCATGACGCGTTGCCACACTGCTCTTGAACCCCTGTAAGATAGGGTACGGGATCCTAGCTCGGTTGGCTGTGTTCCTCTGCGACGCAGCCTAAAAAACATAAAATAATTTAAAAATTAAATATGAAAATAATTATAAATTATTAAATAAATATAAACCATTAATTTTACCTTGAAGGATGAGCTCCCGAACAACTCCGCATAGTTACCCCACTCAACCATGTCAATGTCATCAAAGGATTTTGTGCGCCCATGTATCTTGTAGTGTTTGTGGGCCTTGCCCTTATATTCCTTGTAGCTCTCAGAAGCGCTCTTGTCAACGCCCTTATCAACCCAATGGCGTTTCTCCGGTGTAACATTGTCCTTGGTGTTGAAATATTGCTGTAGAAAAGAAGTTAGATTTTTAACGTTTGATGAAATTGACATAATTAAAATACTGTGAATTTTTAAATCAATTTAAAATCTTGTACACTAGGACAACTATATAGCAGATTTATGTTGCTTTCCTTTTAAATTATTAATTGGACGTTTGTTATGAGAGTACATTTTTTGATTGGGGTGGTGGTGGTGGTGATGGTTGCGAGATGTAAACTTTGTTGGTGGAGAAGGAGGTGCTCATTTTCCAGTTTTATATTTTACTTGGTTATTTGACGCGATCCTAATCGGGAATCTCAACAAAACGCGGAATAATGAATTAGAAACGTAGGAAAGATCCAGATTCAGCCAAACAAACACAAGAATTAAAATACTGGAATGATAAAATTGATGATAGGACCTGAACCCAACAATCACGACGCAATGAATGACAATATGGATTGAAGAACCGAGGTTTTCGAAACGCCACAAGGAATGTCAAACTCCTTGATAAGTTTCTGATTGGAATGCCACAAATATTTAAGAAAAATATTTGATAAGTTCAATGAACTCTTCTTCAAGAACAAGAGAAAAGGAATCCTCCTTTTCTAGAGAGAAAATTATCACTTCTATTCAATAATATCAAAAGTTAATCTTTCATAATGAAAAACAAAGCAATATAAAGTAAAACTGACCTAAACTAGGTTTAGCCGCTAATTGGGCCCAAAACATGGGAATAAATAATTAAAGACAGAATTAAACCTAAATTCTCGTAATTCTGGAAATTTGACAGTTACGGCAGTGAAGATGAACATTACGACCGTAAGTGACCTTCTGTTCGTGAGTTACGGCCGTGACGATATTTTCTTACGCCCGTAAGTAAGGTTCTGCTGGAAATCTTCATTTTCATCTGATAGAGTCTTACGACCGTGAGTTGCATGATTTACGACCGTAAATATGTTTTTGGATTTCAAACTTCGACCCTTCAATTTGGCTTGATTCATTCGCCTTCCCGGCTCGACTCCAACACTAAACTTGCTTGTTTTCCCACCTAATTTTTTGTTGCATAGATGGTAACTTGATTTCTCTTTTGGTCTCCTATCTTGAATCATATCATCCCCCCTCTCTTGAAAAGGACTAGACCTCCAATTTGTATATGGCCTCTCCTTTATGTATATCTTGCTTTCGTTGGTTCGAGGGACCTGTTCATGTTTTGTGCTATCCTTCAGCTTTTAGGG
This sequence comes from Ligustrum vulgare, assembly GCA_963555705.1. Lineage (NCBI taxonomy): Eukaryota > Viridiplantae > Streptophyta > Magnoliopsida > Lamiales > Oleaceae > Ligustrum > Ligustrum vulgare. The sequence goes on along the minus strand of OY743168.1, from coordinate 72,029,532 downwards.
CTGTTCTGTCCGGAAATTAATTTTCCCTTTGGCCTTATTTTTGCTTTTAGGAATTCCCTTAAATTCATCCTCTGAACTAATTTCACCATTTTCACGCAAGAGCATTACTTTCTTATTTGGACACTGTGATGCTATATGGCCCGACCCCAAACACTTAAAGCACTTAATATTTCTATCCCTAGTAGGTTGAGAATCAAAAATATTTTTACCTTTAGTTGTAGGTTCCTCCTTTCCTTTCGAGACATGCTCATCATTGTAATCCTTCCTCAATTGTGATGTAGGGTAAGTTCCCGGTGAGTGTTTAGATGTCCCCTTCCACCTTAATTGCCTCTCCAGCTTCATTACCATATGCACCATGTCTCCTACTTCTACATAATGTTGTAACTCAATGACATTGGCAATATCTCTGTTCAGCCCACTCAAAAATCTAGCCATTGTAGCTTCCCGATCCTCCACCACATTGGCCCTAATCATGGCTACCTCCATGTCTTTATGATATTCCTCTACACTCCTAGAACCTTGCGTAAGCCCCTCTAACCTTTGGTAAATATCCCTATGGTAGTGGCTTGAAACAAATCTCCATCTCATTATGAGTTTCATCTCACGCCATGTATCCATCGGCCCCTCACCATTCCTCCTTCGATCCTTCACCAATTGATCCCACCAATTAATTGCATAATCGGTGAACTCAACGACCGTTAACTTCACCTTCTTTCCTTCAGAATAATTGTGGCAATCAAACATCAACTCTACCTTCTTCTCCCAATCTAGGTAAGCCTCCGGATCACTCCTCCCATGAAAAGGTGGAATAGACATTTTTATTTTACCTAGATTATCATCTACCTCATCCCGATCACCACGATCTCTTCTATTATTTGCCCTTTCATACCTATCTCCTCTACTCCTTCTCCTCCATACACTAGCCACAGATGATTGAATACTACTCCCTTCACTCACAAACTCCTCATCATCAAACACATATCCAACCCTTTGATTATTTCTTCCCCTATGATCTCTCCCGTCTTCCCTCCTAGCCCTAGGACCCATATGAGTTTGTTCCCTACGCAACTTATTAATAGTTTCTTCCTGCCTATCCATCCTAGTCATCAACTTCTCAAATTGCTCATTTAAAGTCTCCATCACACCTACATCTTTCTTATTCACCCTATTCATACTTTCCGGTCGTTTGTTGTGGCTCGTTGATGAAGCTGCTGGCTCGCTGATGAATCCCGTCTGCTAGACATTATTAGTCTTCGCAGAAATAAGTAGAATATTCCTCAAAAAAATATATCGCTCATGTATCACTCAAAATCCCCCTTCCAAGCACATCAAAAACAGCCCAAAAACTCAAGCAAGGGTAGGACACGATAAGACATGAGTAAGAACAAGAAAATTTGGAAATTGAGACAAATTCGGAATATTCGGAAAAATAATGAAATTTTCGATTTTTTTTAAATTACTAGAAAATCTTACTACGAATATGGCAGAAAAAAGGGAATTGGATTTGGATAAGAGTTGACTAAGATAAACAAGTTTGATTTTTTGTATAATTTTTATTTGGATCAAACAAAGGAAAAATTTACTAGCACGAAGAACACAAAGAACAAGAAAAATCAAGAAGGAAAAAAAAAAGAAAATATCAAGAATACCAAGAACTGAATCTAGACCCAAACTCTGATACCAGATGACGCGATCCTAATTGGGAATCTCGATGAAACGCGGAATAATGAATTAGAAACGTAGGAAAGATCCAGATTCAGCCAAACAAACACAAGAACACAAGAATTAAAATACTGGAATGATAAAATTGATGATAGGACCTGAACCCAACAATCACGACGCAATGAATGACAATATGGATTGAAGAACCGAGGTTTTCGAAACGCCACAAGGGATGTCAAACTCCTTGATAAGTTTCTGATTGGAACGCCACAAATATTCAAGAAAAATATTTGATAAGTTCAATGGACTGTTCTTCAAGAATAAGAAAAAAGGAATCCTCCTTTTCTAGAGAAAAAATTCTCAGTTCTATTCAATAATATCAAAAGTTAATCTTTCATAAAAAAAAATAAAGCAATGTAATGTAAAACTGACCTAAACTACGTTTAGCCACTAATTGGGCCCAAAACATGGGAATAAATAATTAATGAAGGAATTAAACCTAAATTCTCGTAATTCTGAAAATTTGACAGTTACGGGCGTGAAGATGAACATTACGGCCGTAAGTGACCTTCTGTTCGTGAGTTACGGCCGTGACGATATTTTCTTACGGTCGTAAGTAAGGTTTTGCTGGAAATCTTCATTTTCATCTGATAGAGTCTTACGTCCGTGAGTTGCATGATTTACGGCCGTAAATATGTTTCTGGATTTCAAACTTCGACCCTTCGATTTGGCTTGATCCATTCGCCTTCCCGGCTCGACTCCAACATGAAACTTGCTTGTTTTCTCACCTAAATTGTTGTTGGATCGATGGTAACTTGATTTCTCTTTTGGTCTCCTATCATGGATCATATCATCATTCTTTACTTGAAGATGAGAATAATTTTATCTTTTGAGAATATATTAATATGCGCTGCTTACTTTTAATCTCTAAAAGATTGGGGAAAAAAAAAAGATGAAAAATTGGTTAGGACATGATGATTTTTTCTTCAATCAAAGTTGGTTTTGAAATAATTCGTTTTATATAGTGTTGCTTTCATTAATTTTCTCTTTTCAATTCATTATTTAAAATAATTAGCTTTATATAAAGTTTCTTATATAATGTTTCTGTTGTAAAACTACCAATTTCTAGAAGAGAAGAAAGAGAGGTAGAGAGAATTGAGAGGATAATTCTTCTCATTAGATGTGTATAATGAATTAGGATAGGCCCCTATTTATAGGGGTGGACAATGACACAATCGTAATATGTAAAGTTTACAGGGCTACAATGGTAATTGGTCATTTACATAATATATAATTTATAACACTCCTCCTTAAATGACCTATTCCGTAATTGCCTGCCTCGTTAAAAACTTGCTAAGAAAACCCAGTGGGATAAAACTTGAGCGAAGGAAAAAGAGTACAGTTACTCCCCTTGATATTGGCCATCTTCAATAATTGAGTCTACTGTTCAAGTAGAACAAATCATGTACTGAATTTTGAAATTCTGAAGTGCTGCCTCGTTAAAACCTTGTCAGTAAAATCCAGTGGGATAAAATCTGAACCAAGGAAAAAGAGTACAACAACTGCCTCGTTAAAACCTTGTCAAGAAAACCTAGTAGGACAAAACCTAGATGAAGGAAAAAGAGTACATCATGATCCTCCTCCTGAAGTGTGCAATTGAGGATTCATGAACTTCTTGAACATTGATATCATCTTTCGTCTGGAATGTATATATATAAAAATCTCCTTGTGTGTAGCCAATATCATAATATTCTTCATAAGATGTCTATGATTTTCTTCATTTGTCGATATCATTCCAGTATAACAATGTGTTACTGAATTATAGCTCGTCGATAACTATGATAATGCCTTAAAAACCTTGTTAGGAAAATCCTGTGGGACAAAACCTTAGCGAAGGAAAAAAGAGTATATTATTCTCATTAATTCTCATTAATACGCCTCAACTGCTGCCTCATTAAAAACCTTGCTAGGAAAATCCTGTGAGACAAAACCTTAGTGAAGGGAAAAAGAGTGCAACGCGTATTTAATCCTTTCATGGAATATTACAAGTATATTGATGCAATCATGAATCTTTTCATCAAACATATCATTTATGATGAGCTTTATTAAATCGTTCATAGCTCATTTATGATGTCATAACATGCTATATTGAGCAATGTTTCACTAATTTACCAATTGCATCTTTCACTTCTGGTGAATAATCAAATCTAAAATTCACTTCTGGTGAATAATAAAATATTCATTTTCAAATTTACTTCTAGTGAATAATCAATTTCCCAGATGTCATAAATGGTACACTCCAATTTCAATTTCAACATATAATATCATGGAGTTATTTGTATTATTCTATAGTGATACTAATCTGGGTATATTGAATTTTTCAGTGATTATACATGTATGATCTTGCATCTCATAAATCAAAATTTCTGATTTGTATAAGTATAATCAATTATATCAATTTCGACATATAATCTACAATAATTTTACTTGAAATCCGAACGTACCGCGATCAACTGGTACATCAAAAAGTACTCCCAAAGTGTCGAGATGAGAATCATACATTTTGATCTCACTCATTGGTATATCAAAGAGCTCAAGCTAATGATTTCGATTATAGTCTCATCCACCATATATTAAGCTAGTTCTTTGAAAAATTTCGCATGCAACGAGTCGTCTTTTACAACTATGTAATATTTTCTTTTGCACAAATAACTACTGGCTTTACACATTTAAGGGTTTGGACTTCAGGTCCTTTAACAATAATCCTTAAATTGGGATTTTATATTTGATCAAAGTATTATAATTTCATCAACCTCATTTTCATGAGAGTTGTGTATGTATCCGATTTCATTTCATCTCAATGTAACATATAGAGATTTCTTTATATTTTCTATCATCAAGTACATAAATCTCTTATCATTTAACTATGTCCCTTTTACTCACCATGAGTATTTAGCCTCAAAGGGATCATCTCAATTATTCAAGAGATATTTCTTTTTGGAATCGATTGTCATTATACTTCAGGCGTAATTACGCTTCACGGGTGTTTTCCCCATAATATTCACAAATCTTATACTATATCAATCGGCTAAAATGCCGCAACACATATCATCCTTTTAGGGATATAATCTCAATCATATATCTAAGTGCGCTTTTGTGGATTGTATACATATCGTACTTTTACAAATCATAAAGCTTCTTGAGCTAATCCATTTTTGACATAGAATATTGTTGTATGATAAAAAATTTCTGAATAAGTTATTCTCATAGAAAATAATTTGAAACTTTTGATAATCTAATTGTTTATTGTATAACTTCTGGTTCAATACGATTTTATTTCATTTCTATGTATGAATATTGGTTCAATACAATATCGATGAACTTCAGGTTCAATATAATGTATATTTCACTTATGAACTTCTGGTTCATACTATATACATATTTCACTTGTATGTATGAACTTCTGGTTCAAAACAATATGTACTTGTTCGAATTTATAAATCAGTATACCTTGATTTAGTATATCTAAAAAGGTGATTAGAATGAAATCACAAGAAAATGATCCTTGTCCCCATCTTTTGATTACAAATCTTTTCCCTTTTCTTGGAGGAATCAATTACACGCGGAGCCACCACTCTTTTACGCTTTAAATAATGCATTTAAATAGATCATTTGGGAAGAAGATTAGATCCATCAAAATGGATGTTATATTATCGAATAATCGCAAATACTACTCAAATCTTTCGATAAATGTTTTGAAAAGGATTTACTGAGTTCGACTCGAAAGATTGAGGCTGCTGATGGATCAAGGTATACCAAAAGATGTTTGTTGGTTGATCGATGCAAAAGTTTGATTAGCTGGTGATTTACCAGATTCATTTTCTAAGCACATGCCTGGCTTAGGTAAGAGTACTTTTGCAAAGAAGCGAAGAGCAAAAAGATTAAATGGTTGCTACAAATGTGCTTGACGGACATGTGATACCTGTTTTAAATCAATAGGATATTCATCTAGAAATTGAGATGATAAAATAGATTTCATTAAGGGTGGACTGAGTAAGGAGTCTTTGGATGATATCCGATTGACTCTTGAGATGCACCCTTGTGGGTATGTACAGCGTGAGCTACTATCTTTATGGGTTCAATTCAACAACGATAAAGACCGTTATAGTCTCAAAAATATAATAGCAAAAGATCCCGTTTGCCAGGCTGTTATAAACAATGATGTTTTGGCTAACAAAGCATTTTGTATTTTCATTTTTCATGTATTAACATATTGTTACTGAGAGATCACTGAAAGAGTATCCATTATGGAGCAAAATATATGCTATGAGAGATAAGATCAAAAGTGGTGTCATTTAGTCAAAAGTAAATAGCAACTTTTTCAAAAGAAGAGCAGTAAATAGTGAATATTTTCAAGTTTAAAAAGCCTGATAATTTTGCAGTTTAATGCATCCCAAAATAAGAATTTCTTGTAAGTTTTCCTTATACACTTAAAAGATGGAAGGATCAAAACTTCGACAGATCAAAACTATCTGTGTATTTTGTGAATCAAAAATCGGAAGAGGCTTTGAGTATCTAGAAGCATCAGTGCTTCTAGGGAAGAAGTTGGGAGAGACAGGTATCAATATAGTATATAGAGGGGCAGCAGTGGATTGATGGGTCACAATCCGATTAAACAGAGAAATCAAGAGTGATAGGTGTTATACACGTTCCTTTAGCTGATATCGCAGTCAAAACACAAGGGCATGAAGTACAGACGTTATCTATCCATGAATGCATAACTTGCATGTTATATGGTTCTGATGCTTTCATTGCCATGCCTGGAGGTTTTGGTACTTTAGAGGAAATCTTTAATATTACCTCATGGGCTCAGTTGGGTCTTCATACTAAGCCTATTGGGCTTTTAAATGTTAACAACTTCTTCGATGGTTTACTAACATTTCTTAATTATGCTGTGGAACAGGGATTCATCTCTCCATTTTCTAGGAGGATCCTTATTTCTGCTCCCACTATCGATGAACTGCTGGTAAAGTTACAATCATATGTTCCAATACAAGATCAAGTAGGAGTTAAGATAGATTAGTCGCAAGGAAAGGGTACCAAGCGAAAATGGAGTCTAATTAATGTAAATTTATCCTTGTGAATCTCCAAAATACTGTGGGTGGTAGAGTACGGAGTATTCTTACTCTTGAGACACACCTCTAATATTGATGAATATTTGAACTTAATCTTGTGAACCTCAAAAGGATTAGGAGTGGTAGAGTACGGAGTATTCTTACTCTTGAGACACACAAAAAGATTAGGGGTGGTAGAGTACGGAGTATTATTACTCTTGATACACACCTCTACTTTTGAGGATCATAAATGTTTCCCCCTTTTGTGTTTTGCATGTATCTCTTTTCTTGATATATTTCAGCATGACTCATTTATGCTTCTTTAGGAGCAATAATAATATCATTTCAATATGTTTAGATGATAATCTTTACTTCTTCTGGAGTAAATATGTACTTCTTCTGGAGTACATAAGTACTTGTGTAAGAACTTTGATCAAATCTGTTTATCTCAATCATATAATATTTATCTCATAATACTAATGAGATTATTTTCACATTAGCCATATCCATGCTATCATGTGATATTATCTTATCATACATCAACATTTTTCTTGTTGGATAACTATTTTCATATGTCCTTTCAATACAGATATTGGTAACTTCTGGTACCGTTTGATAAAATATTTTATTATAATCAAACAACCTTTTGGTAATGGTAACTGCTGGTACCATAAAGTATTATCTAACTTTTGGTAATGGTAATTTCTAGTACCATTTGTTGAAATATCAAATAACAACAATATATTAAATTTATATGAGTAGAAATATTTAAAATCGGTAGAACCAACCATATAGGTGGTAACGTAATATGCTTGAAGCTTGTAGAACCAACCATATAGGTGGTAACGTAATATGCTTGAAACTTGTAGAACCGATCATATAGGTGGTAACGTAATATGTATATTTAAAGCTGATAAAACCAACCATATAGGTGGTAACAACATAATTAAATAATTACCTTTCATAAATGAGCAAGTCATAATTCCAATCAAGGTATTCATAAATTCATAATAGTCCAGTCAGTTACGATAATGAGTTATATTTAATCAATAACTCAATACATCACGTCATGTTAACAATTATATTATTTGTACCTTATTGATCACACAATAGTGCTAAACACTTGTAATATATATTTTGTCAATATTAATCATAAGATCAATAATCATGATTGATTCAATACGTTAAATTACGATTAATATATTTTAACATATTATCAAGAGCAAAATCGTCCATATTTTAATATATTTATCACATGAATAAATCGAAACCGTCAATAGGTTTGAAATTTGATTTAGAACAAACTTACTTTTGGTCCAAAGTTCAAAATCTCACCGGAATTGCTTCAAAAATAGTTTTTACGAAGCCGCCACGTTCGACCATCGAAAAATGTCCAAAATTGCACCAATCAGAAAAGTAAGACCATAGAAAAATAAAAAACGTCGATATGAACAAACTACCTTTTGACACCGTCGTCGGGAAATGCCGAACGCGCCAAGACGACGTCTGTTCGTGGGCGTCATGTGCCGCCGTGCCGTTTCGTCGGCGTCGACACGCGTCGTGGCTAGAGGATTGTCTCGCCTCCATGGTTTCAGATCTGGTCTCTGATTGTCGTTTGGATGTATAGTTTTGCGTAGATCGGCTTTGAAAGTTTCGAGTTATACAATTTTTCCAACTTTTCTTTTTGTACAACATCGAGACCATGTTTCTTTCCTCGTATGGAACTTTTTGAATCATACAAAGATTTAAATTTTCCATCTTTCTTGAAGTTTTCAGATCTACAATATATGGGTTATTTTCTAAAGTCAAAAGTGTTTGATTTGGGAAAGGAAAACATTGATTAATAATAATCAGGTTTCTGATACAGATGTTCATCATTTAGATGCAACTATTGAGTATACTCCCGTCATATTACTCAATTGGCTAGAGACTCTTGCTGATAACGTATTGTAAAACTACCAATTTCTAGAAGAGAAGAAAGAGAGGTAGAGAGAATTGAGAGGAGAATTCTTCTCATTAGATGTGTATAATGAATTAGGATAGACCCCTATTTATAGGGGTGGACAATGACACAATCGTAATATGTAAAGTTTATAGGGGTAAAATGGTAATTTGTCATTCACATAATATATAATTTAGAACATCATTTTAATTAGTTTTGAACTGGTCAAATTTAGGTCTATTTCACCTTTCCCCGCGTTCACGTCATTTCAATATTGTCAATTTTCCACATTCAAGAATATCTTAATACTTTATTCCTAAATTTAGTTTAGATTTTTTTTTGGAAGATAGTTCAGGCAATTATATTATACTCGTTTGAACACAAAAATTAAGTGTCTATTCGAAACCAAAGAAGAAATTAACATAGTCGCCTACCATGTGGATGTTATCTCAGTCTGTTGTTTATTAATTTGTATGTATGATTATTATGTATGTTTCTTGTGAATGTGATTTAAAAAATACTTTGCTACGTTTTAAAAAAAAAATATTTAAAATATAATTAAGATGTAAAACAAATGTATTTTCTTTTATTTTTTTTTTCAAAGTAACATTCGTTTGTTATGGCCCACCTTCAAGCTATATGATAAATCCTTCTAAGAAGTTTGGGTATTTGGGCCGACCTGTTGGTCGAGATGGACCGACCTGTAGACTCCTAAGGCCTATAATCCATCCTAGGTTTTTATGACCGAGAAATCATACTGATCATTGGCCCCCGTGTGTCAGAAATCTAGGATTGGATCTCTAAGCGTATTTATATTTAATAGTTGTTACGCGTTTGGATAGCTAATATTTCATTTATTAAATGTGAGATAATGACCAGTCTCTAATCTGATGTTTGACACGTGGCTAGGGTAAGGGTGGAGATTTTTTTTGCCTTTTCCCGCCAAATTTGCCTATAAATATTTGGTCCCTATTCTATCATTCTTTTTACTTTGTGAATTTTTAAGAAACCAGAGAATTCCTCGAGCACCTAGCACGATCTGTTACCTTCAATGGAATATAGCTTTGAGGTAAGTTCGACCTTACCCGACCTTATTATTTTTATAATTTATTCCTAGGAAAAAATATGGTAAGGCAGGTGACCATAGGAGATCTTAGGGAAGTGGAAAACCTGGACGAGCCTCTAGAGATCGAGCCATTAGGTTTTTACCAGCCACCACCACTTTCTCGGGGTGATGAGTCGGCTAGTGAAGAGGGAGTTGAGGATATCCCTGACTTGGACGATAGGTCGGGAGATGCCGACCTTGAGTAACTTGCTCCAAATGGGTGGAGGATCTTGGTTTTTTTTGTTTTGTGTAGGATTTTAGGGATCAAGCCAACCGTAAATGATAAGTGTATTTTGTACACTTATTTTAATCGTTAAACTAGAGTATTTGTTATTTACTTTAATGAATTATAGCTCAATTTAATTATGTATTAGGTGAAATCCGATGCGAAATGAAGGAATAAAAGAAAATTGGCAGCAAAATTGAGCTAAAATGAGATAACTCAAAGTTCGGGGATTTAAATGCAAAATTTCATAAGAAGACTCGAACCAATTGTATGCTCTCACAGATGGTGCAGGAGTTTGGGTGAATCTCATCCCTAAATCAAAGGATGGAGTTTGACAATATTGAGGGATCTCTTCTTCAAGGAAACACTTTCCCTTCCCTTTGGCATCAGATTGTTGTTCTGAGTTTTTTTCCAGCCAAAAAACATATCCTCAGAAATAGTGGAATGCATGTCTGGAACACAAAATTATTTCTTGGTCATGTGACCTCAGATAATAAATATACATGCATGTTAAACATTGAGAATGAGGTTGAGACCCAAAACAAAAAAGAAGCATGAATTTGAAGTTACCTCCAACGCCATGCTATCATGCTTATCATGATCCCTGTGCATGTCACTCAATTTATCTTTAAATGCCTCAAGTGCACTGGATATCATTGCGAAAACAGAATTTGACATGAATGTAATATTTGTCTTTAACTCTGTCATCTCATTCTTCAGTACATTTTGTGTCTGAAAATTTCTTGTCGTTCTTGGCTCCTGTCTGAACGTAGGACCGCAACTTGTGACTTTAGTTCATTCACATCCAAACTCAGATCTTTGTTCTGTGACTTCACCTGAGCAATTTCTTCTTTCAATTCTTTCTTCCAACGCTGAAACACCTATATACCACAAATTACATTTGTATTAGTTTGTTTCAAAGGTAAATAAATTGTTAGTGTAAACTAAACGAATTACGTTATCAAATGGACCCTCCTCTGAATTTGTGTCGTCGGTAAGGATTATATATTCAAAGGCGGGGCTTGGACTGTCCATGAAAGTATCCTCATCAAATTCTACCCCAGCTCGATCTGTTGGAGACTCAAACACACCTGATGACTTTTCCTGTGCAGGTGGGGGATCGACAAAGTCATCATCATCATCATTTATTTTATCTTTATGGGCTGATTTATCATATGTAATCATCAGTTGACCAGCAATAGGTTTTTGAGTTGAACCTATGTCATCACCCGGTTGATGTGGCTTATGGTATTGGACACCAGTCATGTATGGTTGCATCATCTCCAGATCACTAGGATAAAGGTCACACAATTCAATCTGTATCCAGAATGAAGGAAACAAAATTGTGTTGGATCAGATAATTACATAAACATTGCTGTAAAGTTCGTGTGGAAATCAAGACTGTAACCTGGTGAAGTATATGTGCTAAGGGTGTTAATAAAAAAGTTCAAATTCAATATCCTAGGTCACATATGATACCTAGGTCACAAAGAATAAATCAATACTCAAACAAGGAAACAATACCCAAAGTTGGTTTCAGGTCACATACATGAGAATACTGAAATCATATACAATACACAAAGTTGGTTCAAGGTTAATGTCAGCAGAACACCTCTATACTGGTGAAATACACAAAGTTGGTTTCAAAGTCTTATTTTCTTTAATGAAAAAAAGATGTGAACTATCTTATTAGATTTTCAAGAGTGGATTTAAGGTTAATTTAAAGTCTTGTTATCTCTAGATAAAGTATTCACTGGGTGTGGTTTTTTTCAATCTCTTTACATAGCCTTGGGTATTACAGGTCTTGAAACTATGAGGACATATATTAGGTCACATATGATAGCTCCAAGTTCACATTCAATACTCTAGGTCACAAATGAAACCTAGGTCACAATGAATAAATCAATACCCAAACAATGAAACAATACCCAAACTTGGTTTCAGGTCACATCTCTAATCTGGTGAAATACCCAAATTCACAATCAATACCCTAGGTCACATATGATGCCTCGGTCACAACGAATAAATCATTACCCAAATTTAAATACCCAAAATCACATACAATACTTTAGGTCACATGTGATAGCTAGGTCACAATGAATAAATTATCATCGACATTACATTATTCCTACAAAATTATAAGTTACAGCCACCGAAGATTTCGAAATACCTGATTCGAATCATATGATTGACGAGTTCCATGAGTTGTCTTGATATTCGCCTTGCTCTTCTCCTTACCGGAATCTCTTTTCCTTTTTTGCTACCGGACTCAGTCTTGTCAGCGTTCATGCCTTTCACCATTATCAACCTGCTATTTTTCTTCAATGATGGTCGGGAATATGAGGTTGCGGCGAGCGAGGGTCGCTGGAAATTCGGACTTAGGAGTTCCGGGTTGCGGGAATGTCGCTTGTGATTGAGTTTGGGTTTAGGGTTTTGGGATGTTGCTTGTGATTGAACCTAAATGTTCGGTATTTGAGTATTAGATTGGATAATTTTGATTTGATGAACGTGTATATTTCAATTGCGGATATTTAGGGACTCAGTTACAAAATCGGTGCTATACAATTTAAATTATAAACTGTATTAATTTAATATTATTTTAAATATCTATTTATAACCTGAAATGTGAATATATTTAACTTTGTTCTTATATTTGAATTTCAATCCTTTAAAACCGTTTTTCCTGTAATTTCCACTATATCAAATCTAAGTGGAACTTATCATGTGGGCCACGTAAAATCGAACAGGAATCCTTTGCACCTGAGTATAAATTTATTGTCGAGTTAAAATATTTAATTGAAAAATAATTTAAAAAATATTTATTTATAGTTAAAAGCAATTTATTGTTTATAAATGGATTTATAAATAATTTAAAGTAGACAAAATGATAAAACCCAATCTCAAACCGCTCAATTTTTAAACCTACCTCACGTCCAACAGATGGGTATACTTCTAAAATCTCTTTTTTTTTCCCTTTCTAATTCATTATTTAAAATAAGTATATTTTTGGTAATATTGTCAGTTTTCCACGTTAAAGGATATCTTAATACTTAAAATTCTTATTTGCTAAGTTTAGTTTACGCAAAAATAAAAATACATTTTTTGAAGATATTTTAGACAATTCTATTATATTATTTTCAATCCAAAAATTAAAGGGAAAATTACATAGAACCTTGTATTTCAAATATGCAATTCAAAAATCATGTGAAGGAAAACTTTTTTTAAAATTTCAGATGCTAAATCATTTAATTAGGTGTTTAATAATTAAAAATAAATATAATAATATATATAAGACAAACATAATTATCTACTATATATTATATTAAAACTAATATAATATTAAATCAAAAACTCAAATTTTGACATCACCCCACCCCCACCTCACCCCACCCCACCCCAAAAATAATTTTTATTTTATTTTTTCCTATCATTCCCCATCTCACCCATACCCCAACCCCACTCGACCCTACCCCACCTCATCGCAAAGTGACAAATTGATTTCACCCTAGCCACACTCCGACCCCACACACCCACCTTGCCCACCCACCCCACATCACCACCCATATCCTACCCCACCCCAAAAATAAGTTTATTTTTTTTTCTCTCGATATTTTCCTACACTTCCCCATCCAACCTCACCCCACCCCCACCTCATCGCAAAGTGACAAATTGATCTCACCCTGCCACATCCCCGACCCCACCCACCCCACCTCACCACCCATATCCTACCCAGCACAAAAATAAGTTTATTTTTATTTTCTCTCGATGTTTTCCTACACTTCCTCATCCCAACCCAACCCAACCCAACTCCACTCGACCCTACCCCACCCCACCTCATCGCAAAGTGACAAATTGATCTCACCCTAGCAACATCCCCAGACCCCACCCACCGACCCACCCACACCATCTCACCACTCACATCCTACCCCACCCAAAAAATAAATTTATTTTTATTTTCTCCCGATGTTTCCCCATCCCACCCCCACTCAACTCGACCCTACCCCACTTCATCGCAAAGTGACAAATTGATCTTATCCCAGCCACAGACCACCACCCCACCCACCCTACACCAAAAATAATTTTTATATTTTTCCTTTCGATATTTTCCTATCATTTCTCATCCCACCCTACCCCACCTCATCTCAGAGTGACAAATTGATCTCACCCTAACCACATCCCCCGACCCCACCCCACCTCACCACCCATATCCTACCCCACCCCAAAAATAAGTTTATTTTTATTTTCTCTCGATGTTTTCCTACACTTCCCCATCCCACTCCACTCCACCCCAATCCAACCTAACCCTACTCGACCCTACCCCACCTCATCGCAAAGTTACAAATTGATCTCACCCTGCCACTTCCCCGACCCCACCCACCCCACCTCACCACCCATATCCTACCTACCCCAAAAATAAGTTTATTTTTATATTCTCCAGATGTTTTCCTACACTTCCACCCCACCCCACCCCAACCCAACCCAATCCCACTCCACTTGACTCTACACAACCTCATTGCAAAGTGACAAATTGATCTTATCTCAGCCACAGACCATGACACACCCAGCCCGCCTCACCCCCCACCCTACCCCACCCCACCCCATCGCAAAAATGATTTTTTTCCTTATACTTTTCCACCTACCTCCACCCAGCCCGATACCACCCTACCGATCCCACCCCACCCCAAAAATGATTTTTTTTCCTTCTACTTTTTCACGCCCCCACCAACCCCACCCCAACACCACCATGCCCGCCCCACCCCCACAAAATGAGTTTTTTTTTATCTCTCCATATTTTCCCACTCTACCCCGCCACCCACCCGACCCAAAAATGATTTTATTTCTTCTAATTTTCCACACCCACCCCGCCCCCGACCCTACAAGCTACCCACCCAACCAATCGACCCCACCTCACCCAAAAATAATTTTTTTCTTCCACTTTTTCACACCCCACCCAGACCCTACCCTTGCACCCACCCCACTCCACCATACCCACCCATCCCATTCCTACCCACCCCCCAAAAATGATTTTTTTCTTCAATTTTTTACACTCCCACCCACCTCGCTCCCGACCCTACCCCGCCACCCACCCAACCAACTGACCCCATCCAAAAATGATTTTTTTTCTACTTTTTCACACTCCATCCCGACCCTACGACCGTCACCCAACAAACCCACCACTATCCACCCCACCCAAAAATGATTTTTTTCTTTTCTACACCCCGTCTCGACCCTACACCCGTCACCCACCAACTCCACCCGTACCCAAAAATGATTTTTCTTTTTCTAATTTTTCACACCTTGTCCCTACCCGCCACCCACTCAACAAATCGACCCCACCCAAAAATGATTTTTTTCTTATACTTTCCTCGTCCAATGGTGACAACAAGTTAAGATGGTCACTACCTTTAATATAATTTGGTCACAATCATTTATAGTTTGTCACATATTATTTATTTATTGGTCACAACTTACTCTTTTTTTCATGATTAGGTAATATTTTTTGTTTCAATTACCTAATAATTGGTCACATTCCCCACTCGTCATAAGTCACACAAAGTCACATTTAATAGACATTTTGGTTACACTTACCTAATAATTCGATCACCCCACCCTACCCCACCCCCACATGCAAAGTCACAACATGTCACACAATGTCACAATTGGTCACACAATGTCACATTACAAATTTAGTTGAAAAACCTCACCCACCTACCCACACATTCCTAAAGTCATATTTGGTCATACAAGGTTATAGTTTGATCACACAAGGCCATAGTTTGATCACACAAGGTCACAGTTAGATCACAATTGGTTTAGTAGCAAAATTCGATCACACAAAGTTACAATTTGATCACATAAAATCACAGTCGGTCACACAAAAGCACGGTTCGATCACACAAGGTCATAGTTTGGTAACACATGTGACCAAACTATGACATCGTGTGATTGAACTGTGACCTTGTAAGACCGAATTGAGACTTTGTGTGATCGAACTGTGACCTTGTATGTTCAAATCGTGACTTTGTGTGATCAAGTACGAGATGTGACCAATTATTAAGTAAATGTGACCAAAATATTTACTAATTGTGACTTGTGAGAAATGGGGATGTGACCAAGAAAACTAAGAATACGGAATGTGATCAAATATAGGTAATTGTAACAAAAATGTTAACTAATTGTGATTGAGGAAACGAGTAAATTATGACCAATAAATAAATAATATGTACCAATTATATGATAATTTTGATCAACTATAGGTAAATGTGATCAAAATATTGATTAATTGTGAGTTTGTACGACTTATGATAAGTGCGAATGTGATCAAGAAAACAAGTAAGTTTTGATCAACAATAAATAAATTGTGATCAATTATTGATGACTATGACCAATTATTAGGTAACTATGACCAATAAATAAATAATATGTGATCAATTATGGATGATTGTGACTAATTATATAGATTGTGACCAACTGTGACTTGGTGTGACCATTGGACGAGGATGTGATGTGACCTACAATTGTGTAATATATAACTATGTGTGACTGAACTCTGGCTTTGTAAGAACGAAGTGTGACTTTATGTGATCGACATGTGAGCTCGTGTGATCTAACCGTGAGCTCATGTGATCTAACCGTAACCTCGTTTGACCTAATTGTGACCTCCTGTGACCTCGTTTGATCAAATTGCGACGTTGTGTGACCGAACTTTGACCTTGTGGGACGAACTGTGAATTTGGAGTGGTGAGATTTTACAACTAAATTTGTAATTGTGACTCTATGTGACCTTGTGTGACTTAATTGCGATCGTATGTCAACTTGCGTGACTGACCGTAACTTTAGGGGTGGGGATGGTGGGGGTAGAGGTCGGGTGGGGGTAGAAAAAGTAGAAGAAATCATTTTTTGTAGTTAGGTAGGGTCGGGTCGGGTCGGGTCGGAAAAGTAGAAAAGAAAAAATCATTTTTTTGGGGTGGGTGGGGTAGGGTGGAGTGGGTCGAGGTGGGGAAAAGTAGAAGAAAAAAATCATTTTCGGAGTGGAGTGCGTGGGTGGGGTGGGGTCGAGGTCGGGTTGGGGGTTGAAAAAGTAGAAGAACAAAATTATTTTTGGGTAGGTGCGTGGGTGGGGTGGGTAGGGAGGGTTGAGATGGGTTGGTTGGGGTGATGTGTGAAAAAATAGAAGAAAAATAATTTTTTGATGAGGTGCGGTGGGTGGCGAGGTGCAGTGGGATGGGGTGAGGCGGTTGGGGGGAAGTATGAAAAAATAGAAGAAAAATAATTTTTGGGTGGGGTGTAAAAAATATAAGAAAAATCATTTTTGGATGAGGGTAGGGTGGGTAGGGTGGGTGGGGTGCGATGGGATAGGATGGGCGGTTGAGGTGAAGTGTGAAAAAATATAAGAAAAATCATTTTTGGGTGGGGTTGATTGTGGTGTGGTGTGGTGTGAAAATATAGAAGAAAAATCATATTTGGGTAGGGTGGGGTGGGGGTGTGAAAAACTAGGAGAAAAAAATTAATATTTGGTGGGGTGGGGTTGGGGATGGGTTGCGAGGTAGGGTCAGGGCGAGTCGTGGAAAAGTAGTGGAAAAAATCATTTTGGATGAGGTGGGTTGGGGTAGGGTCAGGGGCGAGGTTGGTGGGGGAGTCGAAAATTAGAAGAAAAAAAAATTAATTTTGGGTGGGTGGGTGAGGTTGGGGTATGGCGGGGTAGGATAGGGTAGGTCTGGGCGAGTTGTGAAAAAGTAGTAGAAAAAACATTTTGGATGAGGTGGGGTAGGTGGGGTGGGGAAGTGTGGGAAAATATTTCAAAAAAAAAAACTTATTTTTGGCGTGGAGTGGGGTGGGTGGGGTGGGTGGGTGGGTGAGATTAGAAAAAAATAGAAGTAAAATCATTTTGTGGTGTGGTGTGGTGGGTGGGGTGGGTGGGGTGTGTGGGGTTGGATTGGGGAGGAGTGGGGGTGGGTAAGGTGGTGTCCGGGGTGGGGGTGAGTATGGAAAAATAAAAGGAAAAAAGTCATTTTTTGAGGTGGGATGGGGTGAGTGGGGTCGGTGTGGGTGGGTGGGTGGGTGGGGTGGGTGGGGGTGGGGTGGGTGGGGGTGAGTGCGGAGTTGGGTTGGGTTGGGTTGGGTTGGATTGGATTGAGTTGGGATGTAGTGGTTGTGGTTGTGAATTAGGTATTGTTTTGATTTTATTATTTAGTATTATATAAGTTTTAATTTAATATATAAAAGATAATTATTATAATATTATATTAATTAATTAGCTAATTAACAGCTGATTTTTTTTAAAAAAAAATCTTAAATTTGTTATTTTTAAAAAGTGAAAGTTTTAGTTGTATAGTTATGTACTTTTCCCAAAATTAAATGATACTCTGTCAAAAGATAGAAAGAAGAAATTAAAATTCAGAGAGATGGCAATAAGTTAGGTATGGTCGGGTTTGCCAAACTCATATTCTACCAACTAAAACTTTACAACCTTCATACCTTACCCAAATACCAATTTAAGAATGACGGGTCGGGTCGGGGAGGTTTGAATGCGAGTATGCTTCTATACCCATTTGAAATTCATTACCTAATTTTTTCTTTTTTTAAACACATATTGTAGAACTATAATATGTTAAGTGTATATATTTAGCACTGTAATAAATCATAAAAGCAATAGAAAAACTGTTGAAGTAGTCCGGAATAAACAAAAGCAATAGAGACTTTATTTTTAAAAAGCTCTTGTTGTGAATATTTTAAAGGAAGTAGCAAAGGCTAATCCAGTAATCATCAACCTTAGTAATTGAGTTCACTATTGAATGTCTAGATTAATGGATTTTTTTTTTTCTTTTTACAATCACCTTTATTTTAAATTTTATAATTTATTAAGAAAATTAATGAGTACGTGGGTCGGGTATGAGTCTTGTAGTAAAGCTCACACCCTATCCATACATATTTCGGGTTTTAAAACTTACCTACATACTCAATCGACGAACCCATTTAGTCGGATAATCCCAACTCGTTTATGTCAGGTCTCCAACGGGTATCGAGTCCGTGAATATTATTGCCATCACTTCTAAAATCTCATTTTTTTCCCTTTTTAATTAATTATTTAAAATAAGTATATTTTGGTAATATTGTTAGTTTTCCACGTTAAAGGATATCTTAATACTTAAAATTCTTATTTGCTAAGTTTAGTTTACGCAAAAATAAAATATATTTTTTGAAGATAGTTTAGACAATTCTATTATATTATTTTCAATCCAAAAATTAAATGATACCCTGTCAAAAGATAGAAAGAAGAAATTAAAATACAAAGTGCCCCAGTGGATGTTATTGTTACAATAAAATTGTGGAATAATAAAATCTTAATCTTATCTCCAGGGCAGACGGGTCTGTTGGGGCACGTGTCCAGTAAAAATCAGACATTTTTTTTTTGTTTAAGTCTTCAATTGATTCTTGGACATATCCATTACCTGATTCCTTGAAATTATATTGGATTATTGTTAATTTATTTGCTCGTAGAGGTCTATTAGGAGTGGAGATTTTGATTTTGGTAAATTGAAATTTTGGAGTTTGGAGTATTGAGAATTTGAGATTTGAGAAATTATTTTTTTATTTGAATTTTTATTTATTTGAGAATTTGAGATTTTAGGGCTAATATGTGTTTACAGTAATTTATTTGTTTGTTTGTATCAGTTATCGAAAAATATTTTAAACGTAAATCCACGTTTTCTTCTAATGAATAAAGTAATGAAAATGAAGTTAGAGATGAAAGGGTTGAGGAACTTGGTGAATAAACTAATGTTGAAATTGAAGATGTTTTAGTCATAAATGATTAATTTCTATTCTGATTTCTTCTTATCAAATTAAAATAAATAATAACTATACCAATTTTAAGGCAAATCCAATTAAGTTGAGTTAATTTTACAAACTTAAGATTTTATTCAATTCATTCATCATTTTCACATTATTTTTATTTATTTACTGATTTTGTTAATTTTTCCATTTTCCATTATAGATTTAAATAACTAAAATATGCAAAAATATATTACAGAGTTTATTAATTAGTTCATATAATTTATATTAAACAATCGATCGATCAGTAATTTTTATTAAAATAATAATGTAATAATATGAATAAATAAATTGTCAGTATGAAGAAAGAAGAATCAATTGATGTAACAATATTTATTAAAATTAATAATTTTTTTTTTAGAAAAACACTTGAAATTAATCATTAATACTTAAAAAAATCAAATTATACCGAAAAAGTCTATCATACACATCTTTTTGAGAAGAATTTGATGAAGAACAATATAAGAAAAGAAAAACGTCGATCTTAAGGAGAATATGTTAGTTGAATTTTGCACATGTATTGTATTAGCCTAATTTTGTAATTCAAAAGTTTTTTCTTTTTAAAAAAAAAAGAAAAATTCATTTATTGAACGTTAATTTCAGAAATTAAGTTGATATGTTAACGGTACAATCTCTAAAATACTTAATTCAAGGCCTTTTTTTTGGTAGAAATGATAAAACAATTCAACGGTTTACAATTTTATTAAACTATTGAAAAATAATTATATGTCATAAAAAATGGTGAAATTAACTTATTTCTTAATTTTACTAACATTTATAGACAAAAAGAGTCACTATATATTTTATTTATATTTTCATTAATAATTTTTTATTGACATATAATTAAATATGCATTTAATTATGTTCAATTAAATGCATCGTATTCAAAAATTAAAAATTATTAATCATGCGAAGAATTGAATTCCACGTTCGTGCACCACAAATCTTGAGGTTGATTTTCACTTTCGTGCATCGTCAATATTGTTTAATTTGTTACATTTATTTATATATAGAATCATAAATTTAATTTGTTACAATTACTTTATTATGTAAATTATAATATTTTGAGGGTTATTATTTCTATTCACGTTAGTAAAAGATATTTGGGGAAAATTTTTTATTTATTCTATACAACATATATTTGAAAAACTGCATTATTTAATTTAAATTTGAGCAATTGTTTATATATGTTTTGTTTATAGCAATTTTTGTGTATCATATGTGTGTGAACAACTACAGACTATACAAACAATGTATTATTTAAAGAGGTTTTTCAAAATTGATGAGAATTGTAATTTAATTTTATTTTGAATATTCGTTGACAGTCTGTATCATTAATCAAAGTAAATTATGTGTTCAAATTTTTTCTTATTTTGAAATGATATTTACAGTAAAATCATTTTATATTGTTCTTCCGTGCAATGCAGGTGTGATACTAGTATTTATTAATTTACATAAAGAACAAAACAGGAAAAAACTGTATAGTAAACAACGGATGAATCAAGCCAATAACCATATGAGTTTCAAGAGTTATAGTTGCTGGAGAGTCATGGAACATTAAGGGACGGAGTCACGATTTTGAGTGAGTGGGGGCCAAAAATTTTATAAATCGAGAATGTAAGAAAGTTCAATAATAAACACAGATACGAATAAAGTTGCTTACAACTATTCTTGACGCATTTTCATACTCTAAAAACACTTTACAATAACTTCATTATAAATTTTCAAAACTATATCTCTCAACATAAACAATAAGATGATCATTCGTCCACTCATCACTCATTCGGTTGCTCAAATAGAGCTGTTTGTATATAAAAATGAGAGGAAAAAGGTTCTTGAATTCTTAGAGCAGAAAAGTTATTGAAATTAATGATGAGACTTTTTGTTAAATGAAGAGGCCTTATATTGTATAAATATAAAGAAGGGCCCCCAAAAATTTATTTCTTATTGAAAAAGGGCAAAGGAACCAATAATTGAATTTGTCATCATTTCAAGCCTGATTCTCCACCCCCCCCCCCCCCCCCAAAAAAAAAAAAGAACTCAATTTTTTTTTTTTTTTAAAAAGTCAGTGGGGGCCTACACCCCCATTGGTCCCAAAGTGAATCCGTTACTAGGAACATTATACCAGCCAATTTTGATATGTTCAGTTAGATATTTGTGTACACAGGTCGCATTCACACATAAGTTCAAGATTCGAAGCCAATTTAGATATGTGATTTGCACCTACTACATGCGCACATGGAGAGAGTTGGTGGCGATTCATGATTAGGGATGGAACAGGCTATAGCCCATACTAGACCAAGCCATTTCCACTTGGGCCCCCCTTTTTTCTTTTATACATTAGCCCATTTCTGCTGTATGCTAATTTTCCTTAACACAGAACAAATGAAATGAAACCCATGAGAAAATTATAACCCCATTATCCTAGACCAATTCCCCAAATCCAAACATGGACATTCATTTCCTCTTCCTTGCTCATTCTCTATTGCCCTTAGTCTATTACAATCTCACTCCACTACAAGAAAAAGAATTAACAGAGACAACATAAACAGGGACGACTTCAATATAATCCCTATTTCATAATCATATAGGGATGACAGTGCGTAGTTCGTCCCTATTAACATACGTGAATTGGCAGTAATTTTATCGCCTCTATTTTCATAAACATCATTAAGTAATAGGGATGACATAAAGTCGTCCCTATAACAGTGTATCATCCCTATATTTTTAAAACCAATAGGGACGACACATATTCGTCCCTATTTGATCGGCAATTAATAGGGATGACATATAGTCGTCTTTTGATTCGATGGAAAATCCACCCTCCAAGTATAAAGGGGTCAAGTTAAACCCTAGTAATAATCTATGGTCATTCTTCCTAAGGATTTTATTGATATACTAATATTTGCTAAATTCAAGTCTTAAATTATGATTTCAAGTTTACTTAAATGAATAAAAGAGGATATAAGTAAAATGCAATGAAAGAGAAATGTGAGTGGAGTTATTCTTTCGCTATCAATTGGGCCTTTCAAATAAAATTAATATGAATTTTTTGAGATCGATAAGATTTAAATATATTAGTAAGAAAATTAGTCAATTTATTCTATATCATTTTGTCGAGCATGTTGTGTGCATATTCAATACATACCACAACAGCGACATTCATCCAAGTAAAATAATCTGAAAATTTAAAACAATTTGTAAACCCTTATCAATAGCAAGAATTCATGTATAGAAAATTAATATTTACCCATTGAAGCTAAGAATAACTCATCTCAAACATAACTTAGTCGAACATAATTAAATTAAACGAAATAAAATTCAAATAATCAATAACCATTACTAAAAACGAAATTCAAATTTGAAAATGAAATTTCAATAACTAAAATATATCTAAAAACAAGCTAATATCAATAATCTGAATTTATATAAACTAACGATTGAAATAATAAAAAATCTAAGAAAAATAGCAATAAAACTAGAACAAGTCACCTAAAATCACTTTGCAGCTTCTCTTAAATATGCCCAAGGTCCCAAGGCTCATGGTCGAGACGTTGAGGACTGGAGAGGTTGCTGCTGTGGGATTGAGTGAAGTGGTTGTTACTAGTTCGTGGCTTATGGTTGAAGCTGCCGACTAGAAGTAGAGGTGTGAGGAGGTTGCTACTTGATGTGAAGGGAGGAGTTGCAGTGTTGTGGAGTTACGGCTGTGGGATGAAGTAGTGGCTGCCGTGGAGTGTTGCTGGAGTGCTGTGTGCGATGGAAGGCTGCTGGAAACGTGTGGGGCTGCTGGCTGGAAAGTGGAGAAGTTGTAGGATGTGTTTTTATGAAGATAGGGAGATGGCTGCTGGGTGTTTTGTGTGGCTAGGAACGGTGAAGAGAGTAGGCTACCGGCTATGGAGAGAAGTGAGAGAGGTTGCGGCTGTAAGGTTACTGGTTTTGTCCTGATGAAAGAGTGGCGTGGCTGGTTTTTTTTCCTGGAAGGTTGGTCGCCGTGTGTTGTGGGATGGCTGTTAATGTGTGTGTTCCGTGGGTTGTTAGGTTGTGTGGGAATGGATATGGGCTGGGAGTTGTGAAGTGGGGCAAAAAATGTGGGTCGAAATTTGAATTCAATGTAAGAAATTGTCCAATGTATCTCTGCAATTAAATAAATGAAATTAATAGCAAATAAAATCAATTTAGAGTTTAAGAATTAAAATTAAATCTTTTATAAGTTTTACTCTAAATAACCCAATTAATATCCCAAAATTGCATTTTTTTTTCATGTATTTACCTATATAAAATAAGTAAAATTAGACAATAAACATCTTTATTACGCCATATGGTTATAGGGACGAATTTTTGTCGTCCTTATTGATTCTATGATGATTTGGCGGCAATGTTTCGTGCCCTTTTTCTCCCGCCAAAGTTATAGGGACGAATATATATCCTTTTAAGATGAGTTTTGTCGTCCCAATAGACTTTTTAAAAAACTTTCTGCACCATCTTGGCGAACTCAGTCTCATTTACATTTCTCTCACCCCCTATTCTCTTTGGTATGTCTATTTTCCATATTATCATTTTATTTAACGTTTATTACACGTGTGGTTTATTCTGTAGACATCATTGAACTTTTATAAAACTTAGATTACCGTTTGGAGATGATTTCATAGATCACACACGTCTGCATGTTAAAATAATCTTTGAATTGTCCCATTTTTGGACAGTTTGACATTGATTTGTGAGTCACGAATTGTGTTATTATAATCATTTCTTGTTGTAGCATTTGTATTCGCTTGTAGATTTTAGTAGTATCTCCTTTTTATTCTCCGAGTGTTGACTATGTTTTAATATAGTGCTTGCACTTAGGAGAATATAGGAAAAATGCGGCCGAAATTTATATGTGAAATAGATGCGGTTACGTGAAATAGATGCGAATCAATGTTGAATGGCTAGGGCCCTTACCTTAAAGGTGTTAGGACATTTTTCACGTCACAAATATAATTATCTTAACATTTGTTTTGTCTTGCAGCTACAAGAAACTAGTTCTAAAAATGGAAATGGATAAGAGTTGGATCAAGTTGAATAGGAGACGTGGAAAGTCTAATGAGTTTTGGGATGGTATGAAAGCATTTGTAAACATGGCAAGATCACTAACAAATGATAGGGGAATGATTAGGTGTCCATCCAAAAGATGTATAAACATGAGGTGATAATTAGTCGATGATGTTGAGACACACAATTTTCGTCACCGTTTCTGGGAAGTTATGAGAGATGGATTTACCACGGGGAGAGTGAGTGAACCAGTGAATGTTCCAGAACAGAACGAAGGGATGGATGTGGGAGATGAGATAGTTGATATTCTGAATGACATAGTTGGTGATGAATCGACTATTGGATTTTCTGATGTCCATTACGATGAGCTATTCAATGCACTACATTCAAAATTGTTACCAGGAGTTTCTTCTTTCTCATCTTTGAACTTTTTAACTAAGTTGATGCATTTGAAGGTTACAAATAAGTGGACAAATAAGTCGATTGATGGACTGTTAAATTTGTTGAAGTTGGCATTTCCAAAAATCAATCTACCTGGCTCTCATTACGAAGCTAAGAAGCTAATGTCCAAGTTGGGATTGGGATACGAATCTATTCATGTTTGCAAGAATGATTGTGTATTATTTTGGAAGGATAATGCATCTAAAGAAATTTTTCCGGTATGTTCAGAAAGTCGTTGGATATAAAAGGTAGAGAAGTCATCTGGAAAGAACGTGCCACATAAAGTGTTGCATTATTTTTCATTGACCCCAAGACTAAAGAATTCATTAGAAACAACACATACAGCGAAAGAAATGAGGTGGCATAATACAGGTAACTTAATAGACGAGGATCAGCTGAGACATCCCATAGACGGCATGGAAGAACTTTGATAAAAAAAACCACCCAGATTTTTCCTGTGAAATACGAAATGTTCGTCTGGGCCTATTAGCTGATGGTTTCAATCCATTTGGTAACATGAGTCTTTCGTACAGTATGTGGTCAGTGGCTTAGACTGTGTACAACTTACCACCCTGGTTGTGCATGAAAGAAGAGAATTTGATGTAACTCTCTTGATCCCGGGTCCTCAATCACAAGGAAAGGACATGGATGTTTTTTTTTTTTGTGTCCATTACTGGATGAGTTGAATGAATTGTGGGGTACTAGTGTTGATACACATGATGCTGCAAGTAATAACAATTTATATAGAATGCACGCAACACTTTTATGGACAGTTAGCGATTTTCTTGCTAGAAATTAGTTTATCAGGGTGGAATGGTCAGAGTTATAAAGCATGTCCTACATGCAACGAAGAGACACCATCAATGCGCGTTATTAGTAAAATAGTTTATGTGGGTCATCGACGTTTCTTACCAAGTTGAACGAATATATTACGTGTATGACTAGTTCTCTTCAAACATGTTTGTCTGGATTTCAGATGATGCTAGCCCCACCACCGTCGGGTTCCCAACTGGATCCGTCTGATGTACACGAGGAGGCTAGCGATAAGGACGATGTTTTTTTATGACATTTGCAAATTTTTTAATTTGTGTTAAAACTTTTGTTGATATTTAAACTATTACATTTTTTGGTGAATTTACTAATTAAATTATGTTACTTATACGTAAATTTTAATAGTTTTTTTGGTGAATTTACTAATTAAATTATGTTACTTATATGTAAATTTTATGTATAATTAAAATATGTAAAAAAAGTACAATAATTTCATATCATTATAGAAACGCTGAATTTCAAAATAATAAATTAACTGATGTCGTCCCCATAGATCTCTTTGATCGACGGGATGTCATCCCCATAGATCTCTTTGATATTCAGGGACGACATTGGACGATAATATTGTCCCAATAGAGTAACAATTTATAAGGACGAAATGTTGTCGTCCTAAATAATTTATTAGCATGAATCTATTAGGACGACTATTCTTGCTCTATTAGAACGACTTTTACGTATATAGAGACGATAATAGTCGTCCCAATAACACTTTTTCCTTGTAGTACTCTTTGTTTGCCTTTCATTCCTCCCTCAATTTTGCGTATGATAAGCTGAAATTTCTGGGAATATGCTTTCTGGTAAGGTAGTGTTTGATAAGGTAGATTTTTCTAGGAAGTAGGAATTCATTTGACAATTTCATCTTTTTTGGTTGTTTGATTGACATGTTTTGACCTGGAATTGATTTTCCTACTTTTGTTGGGAAGTTGTGCAATTCCTTATTTTTAAGACAAATGAATTATTAGCTAATAGGTGATAATTGATTTTCACATTTACATGGCAAATCATAAAAGCCTCGCTTGATAATTTTTGTTGTTAATTGACATATTTTTCTCATAATTAATATTATTATTATTATCAAGTACAAATATGTGAAAAAATAAAATAAAAAATTTATTTAAAATAACTAAATTTTGTTTTATTTGCCATTCAAAATAATATTAATCAAACAAAAGTTGAAAAATTCCGCATTTTTTCACCTAAAAAATTAAATCAATCAAAAACATTAAACTTCCAATTTTATGAATTCAATTTCCTGGAATTCGTTTTTCCATTCAAATTCCATCATCGCTATCAAACGGACCCTAAAATTCATTGTCATATGTTTTTTGCTGATGAAAAAAAATATTGAGATATATTTGAATGTATGATGCAACTAAGATTTAGTGTGGCGCCTAATATGACCTAGAATTTGTATGCAACAATCGAGTTTAATTAAGTATTTAGTGGGCGATACTTTTGAAATTTTGATAAGAAATCATAACTATACTCAAAAAATTAACTTGACTTTTTAAAAGGTATAATATAATTTTTTACTTTTTTTTTTTTGTTTACCAATTAGCAAATATTAGTACTGAGCACAACTAGAGGAAAAAACAGTAAAAATTAATATTGATTTCGACCAATTAATTAACTATAATAATTTGTATAAATGTTGCTGCTTATAAATAGACAACGAAGCAAATTTTGTAGGAATGTTTATTGTGTTAGGTTTTTGTTGTCATTGGCAATCTCATGAATAAAAGAACTCATCTATAAAGTCTCAATTAGAGTAAAAGTATGATAGTTGATTTAGTTGAGTATTTGGATTCAAGAAGAACAAAGAAGTGTTCAATAAGACTTGTGATGCAATTAGAAGTTGAAGATGAATCAGAATCCTACGAGGATAATGATCCAAATTTTTAGTTGGATGTTGAGACTTGATTTTCACATAAGAAACATTTGAAATGTGAATATATTATTTCTACACGAATTGTAGATTTTTGAATTATCTTTCCAACGCACTTTGAATTGACTCAATCGGATATCAAGAGAGAAAGTTATGATGAAAATATTGAAGGTCGTTGAATCTGGACATATTTTTTTTCACAAATTTTAAGGTACTTATAATTCTAAACTATCTCAAACACTTCATACTATATATACCTAAGCCCTATGCACAAAAATCAGAAGGGTTATCTATTTTCCAGAACCATAACATATAGAGTTATCCAATCTTTGATCCCATGATTTGATGATCCAAGAACCAAATTCACAATTGTTTGAATCTCTTGATTTCTTGTGATACAATAACTCGAGTTAGAAAAACATCACTTGTTCCTAATCTAGGACACACCCATCCTTTGAAATAAGGATCCTTTCTTCAATTGTGAAACTTTAGAGCAACTGGAGGTTAAAGAAGGTTGCACTACAAGCGCATGAAGTTAACAAGGATGGGGAGTTCTTGGGGTATCCACTTAGAAGAAGTATCAAGATCCGGAAGCCGCTGGGGGTAGCTGTATTTTGGGTTAGCAGGGGTAGATTTGCGTTGTCTAGCATGGGAAGCTGGATAAATCTAATTGTAACCAAAATTGCTTATAGTGGAGGTAACTGACTTGGTCTCGGAGTTTTTCCCATGTTGGGTTTCTCCGTCATCAAATCTTTTGTTATTTACTGCTTTATGATATTTGATTGTGGTTAACATAGGATAATTGGACTTGTATGTTTAATATCTAGAAACTATTAAAAGTGACGTGTTCATTTTAATAGTGACTATTCCGCACATAAGGTCGAATTTTGGGGTGTCCTAGAACTTTCAATTGGTATCAGAGAATAAAATCGATTCCTGACCTTATTTTTGTCTAGATGAATAGTTCTTTATTCGCCCCTCCATTTTTTGATGGTAGTAATTACCCTTATTGGAAATTTAGGAAAGGAAAGAAAAAGAAAAGAGAGGCTAGAGATACTGAGAATGTATGTAAATGTGTTAGATGTCATGAGTGTCAGGGATTTGGGAATATTATAATCGAGTGTCCCAATATTAAGAAAAAGGAAGGCAAGGCTATGAATGCCTCTCTAACTGATAGTGAGTCTGAATTAGGTAACCAGGGTGATGAGTTCACCCATGATGAAAGTGGAATGTACATGGTCTTCACTTCTGGATTATGAGTAAATCTGAAAGTACCATTAAGAAGAGTGGTGACCCATGTAGTGGTGAGTTATCAAGAGAAGAATATGAGAGTCAATAGGATATTCATGGGGCGTTTGATCAATTATATGAGGTGTTTCTTAAATTGAAGAAATTAAGTAATGCCACCTTTAAGAATCTAAATAAAGTTGAACTAGAAAAGAAGGGCATAATGGTCAAACTAGAAGAGTCCAAGAGCAAGTCCCAAGTTATGACTAATGAGAGAGGGACCTTAGAAAAGAAGGTTATATGTTTAGAAGTGAACTTGAGAAGACATCCAGGTTAGCTAGTGAGCTAAGTGTTGAGACTGGAAATTTGGAAATCTATGTTAGCAACCTGTTGAGCGAACTTGAACATTCCAAAGCTCAATTCCTTGCCCTTTCTAGTAGTTCAACAAGTTAGAAAACGTTTTAGGAATGAGCAAGAATACTAGTAATAGGGATGGTCTAGGTTTTGACAAAAACACTGCTAGCATATCAAAGACCACATTTGTCCCTGCATATAACCAGCTCAAATATGTGTCTAACCCTCAGCGTAGGACTCGTCAACCTAGGAATAGACGTCAACGTTAAAAAAACAAGGGTCCGAGGTTTGTCCCTACTTGTTTTCATTTTAGTGAGTTAGGTTACATAAGTCCCATATGTCATCATATCCTGAACAGAAAGTATAAGATGAGATTTAATTGGAATCATAATCAGAAATCTGCTGGTCAAGTTAAATTTCTTGCTGATCAAGTTAACATGTTAACCAAATTGGAGATACAAATATCTAGTAAATTTTCTGCTACTAGACAGAAATAGGTGAAAAAGAGTGATCATAGAAATCTGAATATTGGTTACAATGCTCTTAAGAAAAAGACCGTGTTAATACGTAACTAATAGGGTATTTTTGGTGCATGCATGTGTTTTCATCACGTATGACTATTTATTGTTGCATGCATCCTATTTGTTTACCTTTTTTAGGTAGTTGTTTTATTTATTGCATGTACATTTTTATAATTGCTTTGGCACGTGCATATTTTTATTTATTATGTGCGCTTGATATAATTTGTGTGTGATGCATTCTCATACTTTTTATATTGGAAAATAAATAAAAAAATGGAATATTTGAAAAGCACAAAAACATTGGAGAATTGGGTATGTTTACAGCATGACATGAAACTTAAACTTGTGTGTTGTGACCATGTTTAAGTTTATTTAATGAGCTGTAGCATAATTTCCATTGCTTGCTTAGGTTTCTGTGAAATACTTGGCATAAGTGTCTTCATGTACCATTTGCATTGCACACACTTTGATCTTGTAAGTGGGACTTCACCGCGTGTGTGAGATTTGGAATGCAGTCACTAGTTGGTAAGATGATTCTGAACATGGATTGACCAATTCTAGTAAATCTAAGCTCTTATAAATCCCCTTGTAATAAAAATGCTCATATCTTATGTTCTTCTTCGGAGCCTATTTGACTTGAGTTATTAAGTTCGAGGGGTTCTTCATCACCTGATGCCTATAGTCAACTGACTTGGGTTAACCGACCGAAAACTCGCTACAGGGATCATTTTAGTCGCCTAATGAGGGGAACTTGCACTTAAGATGAAAAATAATGAACTTCATAAAACTTGTATTCATTGGAAAAATATGCTTGAAGTAAGAGGGAGTGTGAAATAAATTTGCAACTGAGCTTCAACTTTAAGGTCCCATTTCGCATTATAATGGTTTGACTTCCATAAGTAGGAGAATAAACTTATTGGCAGTGATGTTTAACATGTTCTTTCTCACAAATTTAAGGTGGAATCCTATTTACAAAGGATTAGTGGCACATTACACACATGAGTCGCTTATACAATTTACTCTATTTTAACTTGGGTTAAGAATGTGGGAAAAGTTAGCATTTATTGATTATTCTTATGTTGCATGCTAACTACATCATTTTTAAGTTGTTCCGTGTTCATGATATAAATTGATTTGAAAATTGCACCATTCGTTATTTGTGACAAAAAGGGGAGAAAATATGGTGCATTTATGTTTTTGGGGTCATTGGGGGAGAGACATAGATAAATATCCTACTGCATAAAATTTTGAGTTTGCATTAATGGGGAGAATTTGTTTTGCATTCCATTTGATCTTGCATAGCTGTTTGAGTTTTGATGTTTAATGGTGTAAATGTTTTGGTTAGTGTTTTTAATTGACATTATATCACGCTTCAATCTAGCATGCATATATTTATGATTATGCGCTTCAATTGTTATATTCCTGTATCACGTGCTTTTACACTTGTTATTTGAGTTTTTGATGTTAGGGAGCAGGTATTACAAGGAATGTAAAAGACAGAAGAGCTTGGGTAGTGTACACTGTTTATTTACTATTTTGACTTTATTATAGTGTTTTGTCAAGGAATGTCAAAAGGGGGAGATTGTTAGATTTTTTATGTAATTTCCAATCTCGTGAATAAGAGGACTCATCTATAAAGTCTCAATTAGAGTCAAAGTATGGTAGTTGATTTAGTTGAGTATTTGGATTCAAGAAGAACAAAGAAGTGTTCAAGAAGACTTGTAATGCAATTAGAAGTTAAAATGAATCCAAATCCCGCAAGGATAATAATAATGATTTTCAGTCAGAGGTTGAGACTTGATTTTCACATAGCAAACATCCGAATTGGAAAAATACAATTTCTACAAGAAATTGTAGATTTTTGAGATAAAAATATTGTTATTTTCGAGATAAAATGCGTGGTTGAAAAATGATTTCCAAAAATGTGTATAATTAAAAAGTGTGTGAAAAATGTGTTGTCTGTAAATAAGTTTATAGACAAAGTTATCGAATAGATACTAATATTTTTAATCGTTCTTAATTTTAAAAATTATGTAAAAATTATATGGTATAAGGTTTTTTATATAATTTCTTGATCTCCTACGTTGTCGGATTGTTATAACATGATAATTGAAGATTTTTGTAATCATTAATTTAATTTCTTTATTTTGTAAATAAAAGTATAATTTTATTGGTTAAATATTTATAAATATTAGCTAGCTACGTTGAAAATAAAAACACATTTATAATTTTTTTGATAATTTTTTTTGACATTTTATTATTTAAATATATAAATTAACATTTACTATCCAGATAAGTTTTAAATAATTTGTATTAGTTATATTTCTCATGTTTGAAAACTCTAAAATTTTTGACTAAAATTCAACTCAAAGTCAACAAATAATTTTAAATACACGTTTCGTAGGTCCTACAACTTTCAACCACACATTCTATTAAATTTTATCAAAATCTACTAAAAACATGATTTTACTACCTACAAAACATGGACATTGTATTTTAAATTTTAATAATTATTGTAATAGAATATTATTATTTTGTACATTTTATATTTGTTTTGATTGTGTAAAAGTACTAACATTTTACGAATACTTATTGAAATAAATAATGCGGAAAACAAGTTTCGTGCATCGCATGAGGTAAATACTAGTTCAAGATTAATGATAGGCTAGCAACGTTTGTGCAATTTAATTATAATTTTATATAATAATCATAGAGATAAAAAATAAAAAATAAAAATAACTATTTTGTAGAATATGGATTTCCTTTTTTCCATTCATGGTTCTCTATTCACTAGAGTTAATATTCGAGCTTATGGAAGAAGTAGCCGTAGGTTATATATTATTTGGATTTTATTTTCTTCCAAATGAGTCAAGAAGTTTTACCCAAGTTAAAAAATACCTCAATATTATAATATTATTATTATATTAATTATATGGTTCCCTTCCACCAAACATTCACTTTTCCATAAATGTTGAAGGCAAAAGATATTTTTAGCCTAACAGAATAGTACGTAGTTCACATGCTCTCTCTCTCTCTGCAGTCTATATTTTCTACATGCATATACACACACACTCTCTCTCTCTGCAGTCTATATTTTCTGCATGCATATATTCACACACACTCTCTCGATCTCAGCAGTCTGTACTCTCTCTCTCTCTGCAGTCTATATTTTTCTACGTGCATATACACACACTCTCTCTCTCTATATATATTTTCTACATGCATATATACACATATATACAAAAAAGTAAAAATCCTAAAACCCACACTCATTTCATCTCATCTCTTCTCAAAGAAAAGAAAAGAAGGAATCGCAACAATATTGCAGCAGGAAAGGTAAGTTTCATTTATTTATTTATTTATTTATTTTTGTATATTATCGTCCATATGTTAATGCTTAAAATTTTTATAGTCCCTAGAAACAAAAGAAAAGAAACATCCACTCATTCACTGTTCCTCCCTCCCTCGCACTCATCATCTCAAAGAAGAGAGAAGAAATTAAGAACAGCAACGATGGAAAAGATGGAGGAAGGGTAAGTTTACAATCTTAAGCTTCATTTATTTATTTTTTTAATATTATCCTCCATACATTTCATTTATTTATTTTCTGCATGCATATATTCACACACACTCTCTCTCTCTCTGCAGTCTGTACTCTCTCTCTCTCTATATTTTTCTACGTGCATATACACACACTCTCTCTCTATATTTTCTACATGCATATACACACATATATACAAAAAAGTAAAAATCCTAAAACCCACACTCATTTCATTTCATCTCATCTCTTCTCAAAGAAAAGAAAAGAAGGAATCGCAACAATATTGCAGCAGGAATGGTAAGCTTCATATTTTTTATTTTTTTAATATTATCCTCCATACATTAATGCTTACATTTTTTTTATAGTCCCTAGAAAGAAAAGAAGAGAAATGTTTCTATATTCTTATAACATACATATATACTGTTTGCATTTTCTTTATATTTATCCTCCACATTTTAACGCTTAAACATTCTGTACATTTTTGGTATACATTAATTCAAATGTTATGTTTCTAGAAATTTTGGGGTTTCCCATTTTTCTATTTTTAACTTTTAAACGTTAAAAAGTTTTTAGAATTTATGTTTATACATTTCTTTTAGTTCTTCAATATTTTGCTAGTATCGTGTATATATAATTCTAATTTAATACTTATTTTTTTAAGGGTTAGGATTGTTATTAGTTCAAATGCAATGCAATGTCATACTCATACAGTGAAAGGGTGAGAGCAGGGTTTCCTTTTTCTACTTATATATACACTGTCATCATTCATTTTTATTGGATAAATAAATAAATAAATAAATAGCACCACAATATTCAGAATTTAAGTAATCCTAATAATAAATTAAACTGATTTTTATTTTTTTTAAGTACCTAGAGAAAAATATTTAGTATCATGACAAGATCATTTAAGAATTAAAACCAATTTTTATTGTGATTGTCATTAAAAGAAGCTGCTTAAATTTATCTCTTAACATTTTGCTATACAAAAAGTTTTTAGAATTTAGGTTTATACGTTTCTTTTAATTCTTTAAAATTTTCCTATTTATTTTCACATTCCGTTTAATTCTTTAATTTTATAAGGGTCAAAGTAAAAAAAAAATGATGATCCCCCCCCCCCCCCACCCACCATTTCATCTATGAAACTCTTGATATTCTTTCTTCAAAATTATTCTTGTCTTTTATTTTATAAATTTGTAGTGTGTACATAATAATATGTTTCATAGATGAAGGGCTAAATAGTGATTAATATTTCGATTTTGTGGTAATGTGATTTATGTAGACTATTTAAACATTTTTTTAAGTCACCTTTTAAAGAAAAGATGATTATTATATCTTCAAGAATTCCATGATAAATACGAAGTCTTCAACACTAATTACAAAATGTATAGAAAGCTAGATAGAGAAATGGAAGTGCTGGAGAGGGTTTTCAGAAATGAAAAAAATGTTTAATACAAGATTTTTTATTTTTATTTTTATTTTTGGTGGTTTGAAATTCGACGTGAAATCTGTATTATTGGAAGGTTTGTCGGGTTGATTGTTATTTGATTGTTTTTTAAGTAAAATTATAAGTTTTAGTTTTATTCGATTGAATTAATCGGCATTCCATGGTAAATCAATGAATACATGACATTTCTATTTTTTTTTCTTGTGAAAAAAACGTGTTAGTTTTTTTAACCTCTATAAACAATTGAATAGTTAGTCCTTTGATTTTGTGGAAATGTGATTTACAATATTTTTGTTTGGTGGTTTGGAATACGACGTGAAATCTGTATTATTGGAAGGTTTGTCGGGTTGATTGTTATTTGATTGTTTTTTCAGTAAAATTATTAGTTTTAGTTTTATTCTATTGAATTAATCCGTATTTCATTTCCATGGTAAATTAATGAATAAATAGCATTTCTATTTTTTATTTTTTATTTCCTAAAAGTGCCAATGGTACACTTAATCTCGATTCATGTGTATATATACTCTTTACTCCTACAGTCGAACAAAGGGCACGGATAAAATTTAGCTTAATCATTGCTTAAAACAAGCTATGGTATTTCTTGATATTCTTTCTTCAGATAACTCTTATCTTTTATTCTTGATGGAAATACAGTGGAATTACTTATGGACAAGCATATGGTCGATGATTTAATTCTCAGACCTCTATGACAATGTTTGCACTACAAGAATATCGTACAATAAGGACGACAAAAGTCGTCTCTAAAAGCCCGAAAGTCATTGCAATTACACATTTGAGACGACGAAGTCATCTCAAAAGATCGTCGCTTTAGGTCCATAGCTGATGCCAAATAAAGACGACTTGGTCCTCTCTATTGGACGAGAGACTTCAATGACTACAATTAGAGACGACATAGTCGTCTCTAAAGATGTGGATCATTAGAGACGACAATTGGATCATTAGAGATGACATAGAACCTCTAGCAAAGATAATTAAATAATAAATAATATTATTTAATTACTATTTTATCTTTACATATTAATATTTAAACATTGTTAATTACTTACAAGTTGCAAAATACCATTTGACGAAATAATAATTAAAAATAAAATATATTAAACATCAAAATTATGTACGAAATTTTTTTTTATAAAAAAACTTAAAAAAGACAAACCCTACGAATCTAAGTCGTCGTCGTCCTGATTCTAATAGTCAAAGTCATCGTCATCGTTGTCTCCGTCCTCCTGAGTCGAGGTTCCAACACCGCTTGTTGGCATCGGAGTTGACTCTGATATTTGTCTTGGAAATATATGTGCCAACAATGTGGTAACTCGAGCAAGCTAGGATCTGGTCTCGGCCAGCTCAACTGCTTGGGTCTCCATTTTCTGCTCAAGTTCCACAGCACGCGTTGACTCTCCTGCAGCGGGTGAACTTATAATCGATGATGCCGAATTGGAGACGGCTAAGATTGTCCGACCAACTCCACGGACGTGGCCCCGCCTCTCTCCTAGCACCTCTCGAATGACATTGTACTCGTCGAATTGTGTCCACGAGGAGATGACATGTTGTGTCTGCGTCTCCCTTGCCTGGAGCATGTCATCCTTAATATTCAGTTTATAAAATGATTAGATAAAAACAAAAAATTAAATTTGCATCCAATTAAAAAATGTAAATAATACATACATATTGGTGCTCGGCCTGCTCGCTAAACCAAACTTCACCTTGCTTTGTATGTCAAGTGTGAGTGGACCTCCACATATCCAAAATGGAAGCCCACTCTTGTGTCTCGGGATTCCTCTATCCAAAAAATAAATGATATTTCGTAATTAATAACATAAATTAAATTTTAAAAAATAGTATATAAAATTAAATCCGTACTTTAGCATGACGCGTTGCCACACTGCTCTTGAACCCCTGTAAGATGGGGTGCGGGATCCTAGCTCGGTTGGCTGTGTTCCTCTGCCACACAGCCTAAAAAACATAAAATAATTTAAAAATTAAATATGAAAATAATTATAAATTATTAAATAAATATAAACCATTAATTTTACCTTGAAGGATGCGCTCCCAAACAACTCCGCATAGTTACCCCACTCAACCATGTCAATGTCATCAAAGGATTTTGTGCGCCCATGTATCTTGTAGTGTTTGTGGGCCTTGCCCTTGTATTCCTTGTAGCTCTCAGAAGCGCTCTTGTCAACGCCCTTATCAACCCAATGGCGTTTCTCCGGTGGAACATTGCCCTTGGTGTTGAAATATTGCTGTAGAAAAGAAGTTAGATTTTTAACATTTGATGAAATTGACATAATTAAAATACTGTGAATTTTTAAATCAATTTAAAATCTTGTACCTCGACCTTTTCGCGAACTAGGTCCTATAAATGTTGTGGGAACTTGTTCCATCCCATGTACTTGGGGATGATGAACTGACGTACCATTTTCCCCACAAATCGAATGAATTCTTGCTAGTTGGAAGCAAGAGGTCGGATTGTCCTCTCCGTGTCCAAGTCAAACTATATTGGCAATGGAACGTTGCTATTGTCTTTGAAGCACTTTTCAACCTTTAGCATTCGGTACTTGCCACGCCTCTTTGGCGGTGGTGCTAAGAGGAAGTCAATAAAAGTAGTTATTATTCTATGTAAAAAAAATAGACAATAATTTTTGATAATAAAAAACCATCAAACTTTCTTACGGAAAAAATACCTGACTCGTAAGGAGGTGGCAATTGACGTCCGCCTCTATCGGGGTCCTAATTTTCCTATCCCCTCCACAGGACATCACATCAGCCATATTTGGTATAGATTGTGGACTAAACTACAAATTTATCGAAACTATAGGGACTAAGATGTAAATTAATGTTGGAGGCATTGAGTTTATGACTTGATCACTATAAAATACTACTTAACTCTAAGTAAATATAGATAAACAATTGTTCAAGTCCATCAATTTGAAAATTCTCATATAACAAGTAAACATGATACAGTTAACCAAATTTGAGAATTTGAGATTTTAGGGCTAATATGTGTTTACAGTAATTTATTTGTTTGTTTGTATCAGTTATCGAAAAATATTTTAAACGTAAATCCACGTTTTCTTCTAATGAATAAAGTAATGAAAATGAAGTTAGAGATGAAAGGGTTGAGGAACTTGGTGAATAAACTAATGTTGAAATTGAAGATGTTTTAGTCATAAATGATTAATTTCTATTCTGATTTCTTCTTATCAAATTAAAATAAATAATAACTATACCAATTTTAAGGTAAATCCAATTAAGTTGAGTTAATTTTACAAACTTAAGATTTTATTCAATTCATTCATCATTTTCACATTATTTTTATTTATTTACTGATTTTGTTAATTTTTCCATTTTCCATTATAGATTTAAATAACTAAAATATGCAAAAATATATTACAGAGTTTATTAATTAGTTCATATAATTTATATTAAACAATCGATCGATCAGTAATTTTTATTAAAATAATAATGTAATAATATGAATAAATAAATTGTCAGTATGAAGAAAGAAGAATCAATTGATGTAACAATATTTATTAAAATTAATAATTTTTTTTTTTAGAAAAACACTTGAAATTAATCATTAATACTTAAAAAAATCAAATTATACCGAAAAAGTCTATCATACACATCTTTTTGGGAAGAATTTGATGAAGAACAATATAAGAAAAGAAAAACGTCGATCTTAAGGAGAATATGTTAGTTGAATTTTGCACATGTATTGTATTAGCCTAATTTTGTAATTCAAAAGTTTTTTCTTTTTTTAAAAAAAAAGAAAAATTCGTTTATTGAACGTTAATTTCAGAAATTAAGTTGATATGTTAACGGTACAATCTCTAAA
Source organism: Ligustrum vulgare (assembly GCA_963555705.1). Classification (NCBI taxonomy): domain Eukaryota; kingdom Viridiplantae; phylum Streptophyta; class Magnoliopsida; order Lamiales; family Oleaceae; genus Ligustrum; species Ligustrum vulgare. The sequence goes on along the minus strand of OY743168.1, from coordinate 71,990,518 downwards.
ATACTTAATTCAAGGCCTTTTTTTTGGTAGAAATGATAAAACAATTCAACGGTTTACAATTTTATTAAACTATTGAAAAATAATTATATGTCATAAAAAATGGTGAAATTAACTTATTTCTTAATTTTACTAACATTTATAGACAAAAAGAGTCACTATATATTTTATTTATATTTTCATTAATAATTATTTATTGACATATAATTAAATATGCATTTAATTATGTTCAATTAAATGCATCGTATTCAAAAATTAAAAATTATTAATCATGCGAAGAATTGAATTCCACGTTCGTGCACCACAAATCTTGAGGTTGATTTTCACTTTCGTGCATCGTCAATATTGTTTAATTTGTTACATTTATTTATATATAGAATCATAAATTTAATTTGTTACAATTACTTTATTATGTAAATTATAATATTTTGAGGGTTATTATTTCTATTCACGTTAGTAAAAAATATTTGGGGAAATTTTTTTATTTATTCTATACAACATATATTTGAAAAACTGCATTATTTAATTTAAATTTGAGCAATTGTTTATATATGTTTTGTTTATAGCAATTTTTGTGTATCATATGTGTGTGAACAACTACAGACTATACAAACAATGTATTATTTAAAGAGGTTTTTCAAAATTGATGAGAATTGTAATTTAATTTTATTTTGAATATTCGTTGACAGTCTGTATCATTAATCAAAGTAAATTATGTGTTCAAATTTTTTCTTATTTTGAAATGATATTTACAGTAAAATCATTTTATATTGTTCTTTCGTGCAATGCAGGTGTGATACTAGTATTTATTAATTTACATAAAGAACAAAACAAGAAAAAACTGTATTGTAAACAACGGATGAATCAAGCCAATAACCATATGAGTTTCAAGAGTTATAGTTGATGGAGAGTCATGGAACATTAAGGGACGGAGTCACGATTTTGAGTGAGTGGGGGCCAAAAATTTTATAAATCGAGAATGTAAGAAAGTTCAATAATAAACACAGATATGAATAAAGTTGCTTACAACTATTCTTGACGCATTTTCATACTCTAAAAACACTTTACAATAACTTCATTATAAATTTTCAAAACTATATCTCTCAACATAAACAATAAGATGATCATTCGTCCACTCATCACTCATTCGGTTGCTCAAATAGAGCTGTTTGTATATAAAAATGAGAGGAAAAAGGTTCTTGAATTCTTAGAGCAGAAAAGTTATTGATATTAATGATGAGACTTTTTGTTAAATGAAGAGGCCTTATATTGTATAAATATAAAGAAGGGCCCCCAAAAATTTATTTCTTATTGAAAAAGGGCAAAGGAACCAATAATTGAATTTGTCATCATTTCAAGCCTGATTCTCCACCCCCCCCCCCCCCCCCCCCAAAAAAAAAAAAGAACTCAATTTTTTTTTTTTTTAAAAAAGTCAGTGGGGGCCTACACCCCCATTGGTCCCAAAGTGAATCCGTTACTAGGAACATTATACCAGCCAATTTTGATATGTTCAGTTAGATATTTGTGTACACAGGTCGCATTCACACATAAGTTCAAGATTCGAAGCCAATTTAGATATGTGATTTGCACCTACTACATGCGCACATGGAGAGAGTTGGTGGCGATTCATGATTAGGGATGGAACAGGCTATAGCCCATACTAGACCAAGCCATTTCCACTTGGGCCCCCCTTTTTTCTTTTATACATTAGCCCATTTCTGCTGTATGCTAATTTTCCTTAACACAGAACAAATGAAATGAAACCCATGAGAAAATTATAACCCCATTATCCTAGACCAATTCCCCAAATCCAAACATGGACATTCATTTCCTCTTCCTTGCTCATTCTCTATTGCCCTTAGTCTATTACAATCTCACTCCACTACAAGAAAAAGAATTAACAGAGACAACATAAACAGGGACGACTTCAATATAATCCCTATTTCATAATCATATAGGGATGACAGTGCGTAGTTCGTCCCTATTAACATACGTGAATTGGCAGTAATTTTATCGCCTCTATTTTCATAAACATCATTAAGTAATAGGGATGACATAAAGTCGTCCCTATAACAGTGTATCATCCCTATATTTTTAAAACCAATAGGGACGACACATATTCGTCCCTATTTGATCGGAAATTAATAGGGATGACATATAGTCGTCTTTTGATTCGATGGAAAATCCACCCTCCAAGTATAAAGGGGTCAAGTTAAACCCTAGTAATAATCTATGGTCATTCTTCCTAAGGATTTTATTGATATAATAATATTTGCTAAATTCAAGTCTTAAATTATGATTTCAAGTTTACTTAAATGAATAAAAGAGGATATAAGTAAAATGCAATGAAAGAGAAATGTGAGTGGAGTTATTCTTTCGCTATCAATTGGGCCTTTCAAATAAAATTAATATGAATTTTTTGAGATCGATAAGATTTAAATATATTAGTAAGAAAATTAGTCAATTTATTCTATATCATTTTGTCGAGCATGTTGTGTGCATATTCAATACATACCACAACAGCGACATTCATCCAAGTAAAATAATCTGAAAATTTAAAACAATTTGTAAACCCTTATCAATAGCAAGAATTCATGTATAGAAAATTAATATTTACCCATTGAAGCTAAGAATAACTCATCTCAAACATAACTTAGTCGAACATAATTAAATTAAACGAAATAAAATTCAAATAATCAATAACCATTACTAAAAACGAAATTCAAATTTGAAAATGAAATTTCAATAACTAAAATATATCTAAAAACAAGCTAATATCAATAATCTGAATTTATATAAACTAACGATTGAAATAATAAAAAATCTAAGAAAAATAGCAATAAAACTAGAACAAGTCACCTAAAATCACTTTGCAGCTTCTCTTAAATATGCCCAAGGTCGCAAGGCTCATGGTCGAGACGTTGAGGACTGGAGAGGTTGCTGCTGTGGGATTGAGTGAAGTGGTTGTTACTAGTTCGTGGCTTATGGTTGAAGCTGCCGACTAGAAGTAGAGGTGTGAGGAGGTTGCTACTTGATGTGAAGGGAGGAGTTGCAGTGTTGTGGAGTTACGGCTGTGGGATGAAGTAGTGGCTGCCGTGGAGTGTTGCTGGAGTGCTGTGTGCGATGGAAGGCTGCTGGAAACGTGTGGGGCTGCTGGCTGGAAAGTGGAGAAGTTGTAGGATGTGTTTTTATGAAGATAGGGAGATGGCTGCTGGGTGTTTTGTGTGGCTAGGAACGGTGAAGAGAGTAGGCTACCGGCTATGGAGAGAAGTGAGAGAGGTTGCGGCTGTAAGGTTACTGGTTTTGTCCTGATGAAAGAGTGGCGTGGCTGGTTTTTTTTCCTGGAAGGTTGGTCGCCGTGTGTTGTGGGATGGCTGTTAATGTGTGTGTTCCGTGGGTTGTTAGGTTGTGTGGGAATGGATATGGGCTGGGAGTTGTGAAGTGGGGCAAAAAATGTGGGTCGAAATTTGAATTCAATGTAAGAAATTGTCCAATGTATCTCTGCAATTAAATAAATGAAATTAATAGCAAATAAAATCAATTTAGAGTTTAAGAATTAAAATTAAATCTTTTATAAGTTTTACTCTAAATAACCCAATTAATATCCCAAAATTGCATTTTTTTTTCATGTATTTACCTATATAAAATAAGTAAAATTAGACAATAAACATCTTTATTACGCCATATGGTTATAGGGACGAATTTTTGTCGTCCTTATTGATTCTATGATGATTTGGCGGCAATGTTTCGTGCCCTTTTTCTCCCGCCAAAGTTATAGGGACGAATATATATCCTTTTAAGATGAGTTTTGTCATCCCAATAGACTTTTTAAAAAACTTTCTGCACCATCTTGGCGAACTCAGTCTCATTTACATTTCTCTCACCCCCTATTCTCTTTGGTATGTCTATTTTCCATATTATCATTTTATTTAACGTTTATTACACGTGTGGTTTATTCTGTAGACATCATTGAACTTTTATAAAACTTAGATTACCGTTTGGAGATGATTTCATAGATCACACACGTCTGCATGTTAAAATAATCTTTGAATTGTCCCATTTTTGGACAGTTTGACATTGATTTGTGAGTCACGAATTGTGTTATTATAATTATTTCTTGTTGTAGCATTTGTATTCGCTTGTAGATTTTAGTAGTATCTCCTTTTTATTCTCCGAGTGTTGACTATGTTTTAATATAGTGCTTGCACTTAGGAGAATATAGGAAAAATGCGGCCGAAATTTATATGTGAAATAGATGCGGTTACGTGAAATAGATGCGAATCAATGTTGAATGGCTAGGGCCCTTACCTTAAAGGTGTTAGGACATTTTTCACGTCACAAATATAATCATCTTAACATTTGTTTTGTCTTGCAGCTACAAGAAACTTGTTCTAAAAATGGAAATGGATAAGAGTTGGATCAAGTTGAATAGGAGACGTGGAAAGTCTAATGAGTTTTGGGATGGTATGAAAGCATTTGTAAACATGGCAAGATCACTAACAAATGATAGGGGAATGATTAGGTGTCCATCCAAAAGATGTATAAACATGAGGTGATAATTAGTCGATGATGTTGAGACACACAATTTTCGTCACCGTTTCTGGGAAGTTATGAGAGATGGATTTACCACGGGGAGAGTGAGTGAACCAGTGAATGTTCCAGAACAGAACGAAGGGATGGATGTGGGAGATGAGATAGTTGATATTCTGAATGACATAGTTGGTGATGAATCGACTATTGGATTTTCTGATGTCCATTACGATGAGCTATTCAATGCACTACATTCAGAATTGTTACCAGGAGTTTCTTCTTTCTCATCTTTGAACTTTTTAACTAAGTTGATGCATTTGAAGGTTACAAATAAGTGGACTGATAAGTGTATTTTATACACTTATCTATCTATCGAAATTAGGATATTATATTGTTTTTCTCGAATAACTTCTACTTAGTTTGTGTTTATTTATTATTATTTCAGGTTTTATCCCAAAATCAAGAAAAGTGATGAATTGATGCAATCACGCAACAATTGGACGAATATTGATATAAAACGAAGAAAAAGGACTAAAGTGTACACTCTCAAAAGTTGAAGACCGAATGTGCAATTGACTCAAGGACTAACTTATCATATATGGAAAAATTGAGTAACTTGAAGAACAATTTAGTTGATTTGGGCTTTAGGGTTAATTTGTGTATATATATATATACACACACATACAACAGAAGAGGAGAGCCGTGAGTTTAGAGGGAGTGGGGAGCAGCTGAGGGCAAAAGGTCAGTAAGTAGAAAAAGAGGTGAGCAGCCGACTGGAAGGGACAAGCCGTGAGACAGAGAGAGACGTGAGCAGCTTTGAAGAGAAAAAGATAGTGTGCCTGTGTCAAATTAAAAAGGAAGAAAAGGTCGTTGGCAAGGAATAAAAAGGAACATTGGGAGAATCAATTGGAGATTGGAGTGGAGATATTTATTATCATTGGACAATCCAAAAATTGGTGGAGGCTGGTGATTGCTTGGAATTAAAAGGGCAGCCTATTAAATTGAAGAGGCACGCACACGCTGCTGGTCATATATATATATTCACATATTTACACATATAGCAGGGAGAGAGATCAATAAAGATACAGCAGTGAGAGGGAACGTGTAGCGTCTGGAATGAGAAACAGCTTTGGAAATTTTTTGGTGATGTTAATCCTTCAATTATTTAAACTTCAAGTTCTATTTTTTATTGTTTTTTCTCCCAATAATATGAGTAGCTAAATTTTATAATCGGAATTAACGATATAGATTTAATGTTTCTAGTTTGATTTTAATTCTTAAGTTGGTGCTTTATTTCATGTATTGATTTTATTATTGAGTTAAATGCTTGAGTTGCTTGATCACCAATTCATGATTAAATGGTTGTTTTCATAATCCGAGAGGTGAGTTAACAATTAGATCACGTAATAAAATTCGGCAATTTCAACAAAATGATAGAGATATGAATTTGTGGTTGCATGTGGTCACTTATGAATTTCTAGGAAATTTAATGCATTTAGCTAAGGAGAACTCTGACCCGCTGTAGAGATACATGGTTGACTTAATTAAATAGGCCTAATTTGAACTCGAGAGAGGTAAATTAGATACATGCGTGAATTCGATCAAATACGATTTTAGAAAACAACTTGAGATGAGAAATTAAACTAGAACATATTTCGAAATCGTTAGTCCCGATATTCATTTAATTATTTAAAATCCACCACTTTTGTTTCTTGCTTTCGTTAATTGTTTTTAGTTTAATTTGTTATTGTTTATTTTAATTGATTTGTTTATTTCAGTGATTTCCAATTATTTGTCGTTTTCGTTTTTATTATTTTACAATTTATTTTCTTAGTTAGTTTTGGTTTTCGTCTAGGAATTCTATATTCGAAGTAAATTTATAGCGAATTAAATAGTCCTCGTGGGATCGATAATCCGGACTCAAAAAGTCCATTTTTACTACTTGTTGACTGTCGTGCACTTGCGATATTTTTACCAACATGGACAAATAAGTCGATTGATGGACTGTTAAATTTGTTGAAGTTGGCATTTCCAAAAAATCAATCTACCTGGCTCTCATTACGAAGCTAAGAAGCTAATGTCCAAGTTGGGATTGGGATACGAATCTATTCATGTTTGCAAGAATGATTGTGTATTATTTTGGAAGGATAATGCATCTAAAGAAATTTCTCCGGTATGTTCAGAAAGTCGTTGGATATAAACGGTAGAGAAGTCATCTGGAAAGAACGTGCCACATAAAGTGTTGCATTATTTTTCATTGACCCCAAGACTAAAGAATTCATTAGAAACAACACATACAGCGAAAGAAATGAGGTGGCATAATACAGGTAACTTAATAGACGAGGATCAGCTGAGACATCCCATAGACGGCATGGAAGAACTTTGATAAAAAAAACCACCCAGATTTTTCCTGTGAAATACGAAATGTTCGTCTGGGCCTATTAGCTGATGGTTTCAATCCATTTGGTAACATGAGTCTTTCGTACAGTATGTGGTCAGTGGCTTAGACTGTGTACAACTTACCACCCTGGTTGTGCATGAAAGAAGAGAATTTGATGTAACTCTCTTGATCCCGGGTCCTCAATCACAAGGAAAGGACATGGATGTTTTTTTTTTGTGTCCATTAGTGGATGAGTTGAATGAATTGTGGGGTACTAGTGTTGATACACTTGATGCTGCAAGTAATAACAATTTATATAGAATGCACGCAACACTTTTATGGACAGTTAGCGATTTTCTTGCTAGAAATTAGTTTATCAGGGTGGAATGGTCAGAGTTATAAAGCATGTCCTACATGCAACGAAGAGACACCATCAATGCGCGTTATTAGTAAAATAGTTTATGTGGGTCATCGACGTTTCTTACCAAGTTGAACGAATATATTACGTGTATGACTATTTCTCTTCAAACATGTTTGTCTGGATTTCAGATGATGCTGGCCCCACCACCGTCGGGTTCCCAACTGGATCCATCTGATGTACACAAGGAGGCTAGCGATAAGGACGATGTTTTTTTATGACATTTGCAAATTTTTTAATTTGTGTTAAAACTTTTGTTGATATTTAAACTATTACATTTTTTGGTGAATTTACTAATTAAATTATGTTACTTATATGTAAATTTTATGTATAATTAAAATATGTAAAAAAAGTACAATAATTTCATATCATTATAGAAACGCTGAATTTCAAAATAATAAATTAACTGATGTCGTCCCCATAGATCTTTTTGATCGACGGGATGTCATCCCCATAGATCTCTTTGATATTCAGGGACGACATTGGACGATAATATTGTCCCAATAGAGTAACAATTTATAAGGACGAAATGTTGTCGTCCTAAATAATTTATTAGCATGAATCTATTAGGACGACTATTCTTGCTCTATTAGAACGACTTTTACGTTTATAGAGACGATAATAGTCGTCCCAATAACACTTTTTCCTTGTAGTACTCTTTGTTTGCCTTTCATTCCTCCCTCAATTTTGCGTATGATAAGCTGAAATTTCTGGGAATATGCTTTCTTGTATGGTAGTGTTTGATAAGGTAGATTTTTCTAGGAAGTAGGAATTCATTTGACAATTTCATCTTTTTTGGTTGTTTGATTGACATGTTTTGACTTGGAATTGATTTTCCTACTTTTGTTGGGAAGTTGTGCAATTCCTTATTTTTAAGACAAATGAATTATTAGCTAATAGGTGATAATTGATTTTCACATTTACATGGCAAATCATAAAAGCCTCGCTTGATAATTTTTGTTGTTAATTGACATATTTTTCTCATAATTAATATTATTATTATTATCAAGTACAAATATGTGAAAAAATAAAATAAAAAATTTATTTAAAATAACTAAATTTTGTTTTATTTGCCATTCAAAATAATATTAATCAAACAAAAGTTGAAAAATTCCTCATTTTTTCACCTAAAAAATTAAATCAATCAAAAACATTAAACTTCCAATTTTATGAATTCAATTTCCTGGAATTCGTTTTTCCATTCAAATTCCATCATCGCTATCAAACGGACCCTAAAATTCATTGTCATATGTTTTTTGCTGATGAAAAAAAATATTGAGATATATTTGAATGTATGGTGCAACTAAGATTTAGTGTGGCGCCTAATATGACCTAGAATTTGTATGCAACAATCGAGTTTAATTAAGTATTTAGTGGGCGATACTTTTGAAATTTTGATAAGAAATCATAACTATACTCAAAAAATTAACTTGACTTTTTAAAAGGTATAATATAATTTTTTACTTTTTTTTTTTTGTTTACCAATTAGCAAATATTAGTACTGAGCACAACTAGAGGAAAAAGCAGTAAAAATTAATATTGATTTCGACCAATTAATTAACTATAATAATTTGTATAAATGTTGCTGCTTATAAATAGACAACGAAGCAAATTTTGTAGGAATGTTTATTGTGTTAGGTTTTTGTTGTCATTGGCAATCTCATGAATAAAAGAACTCATCTATAAAGTCTCAATTAGAGTAAAAGTATGATAGTTGATTTAGTTGAGTATTTGGATTCAAGAAGAACAAAGAAGTGTTCAATAAGACTTGTGATGCAATTAGAAGTTGAAGATGAATCAGAATTCTACGAGGATAATGATCCAAATTTTTAGTTGGATGTTGAGACTTGATTTTCACATAACAAACATTTGAAATGTGAATATATTATTTCTACACGAATTGTAGATTTTTGAATTATCTTTCCAACGCACTTTGAATTGACTCAATCGGATATCAAGAGAGAAAGTTATGATGAAAATATTGAAGGTCGTTGAATCTGGACATATTTTTTTTCACAAATTTTAAGGTACTTATAATTCTAAACTATCTCAAACACTTCATACTATATATACCTAAGCCCTATGCACAAAAATCAGAAGGGTTATCTATTTTCCAGAACCATAACATATAGAGTTATCCAATCTTTGATCCCATGATTTGATGATCCAAGAACCAAATTCACAATTGTTTGAATCTCTTGATTTCTTGTGATACAATAACTCGAGTTAGAAAAACATCACTTGTTCCTAATCTAGGACACACCCATCCTTTGAAATAAGGATCCTTTCTTCAATTGTGAAACTTTAGAGCAACTGGAGGTTAAAGAAGGTTGCACTACAAGCGCATGAAGTTAACAAGGATGGGGAGTTCTTTGGGTATCCACTTAGAAGAAGTATCAAGATCCGGAAGCCGCTGGGGGTAGCTGTATTTTGGGTTAGCAGGGGTATATTTGCGTTGTCTAGCATGGGAAGCTGGATAAATCTAATTGTAACCAAAATTGCTTATAGTGGAGGTAACTGACTTGGTCTCGGAGTTTTTCCCATGTTGGGTTTCTCCGTCATCAAATCTTTTGTTATTTACTGCTTTATGATATTTGATTGTGGCAAACATAGGATAACTGGACTTGTATGTTTAATATCTAGAAACTATTAAAAGTGACGTGTTCATTTTAATAGTGACTATTCCGCACATAAGGTCGAATTTTGGGGTGTCCTAGAACTTTCAATTGGTATCAGAGAATAAAATCGATTCCTGACCTTATTTTTGTCTAGATGAATAGTTCTTTATTCGCCCCTCCATTTTTTGATGGTAGTAATTACCCTTATTGGAAATTTAGGAAAGGAAAGAAAAAGAAAAGAGAGGCTAGAGATACTGAGAATGTATGTAAATGTGTTAGATGTTATGAGTGTCAGGGATTTGGGAATATTATAATCGAGTGTCCCAATATTAAGAAAAAGGAAGGCCAGGCTATGAATGCCTCTCTAACTGATAGTGAGTCTGAATTAGGTAACCAGAGTGATGAGTTCACCCATGATGAAAGTGGAATGTACATGGTCTTCACTTCTGGATTAAGAGTAAATCTGAAAGTACCATTAAGAAGAGTGGTGACCCATGTAGTGGTGAGTTATCAAGAGAAGAATATGAGAGTCAATAGGATATTCATGGGGCGTTTGATCAATTATATGAGGTGTTTCTTAAATTGAAGAAATTAAGTAATGCCACCTTTAAGAATCTAAATAAAGTTGAACTAGAAAGGAAGGGCATAATGGTCAAACTAGAAGAGTCCAAGAGCAAGTCCCAAGTTATGACTAATGAGAGAGGGACCTTAGAAAAGAAGGTTATATGTTTAGAAGTGAACTTGAGAAGACATCCAGGTTAGCTAGTGAGCTAAGTGTTGAGACTGGAAATTTGGAAATCTATGTTAGCAACCTGTTGAGCGAACTTGAACATTCCAAAGCTCAATTCCTTGCCCTTTCTAGTAGTTCAACAAGTTAGAAAACGTTTTAGGAATGAGCAAGAATACTAGTAATAGGGATGGTCTAGGTTTTGACAAAAACACTGCTAGCATATCAAAGACCACATTTGTCCCTGCATATAACCAGCTCAAATATGTGTCTAACCCTCAGCGTAGGACTCGTCAACCTAGGAATAGACGTCAACGTTAAAAAAACAAGGGTCCGAGGTTTGTCCCTACTTGTTTTCATTTTAGTGAGTTAGGTTACATAAGTCCCATATGTCATCATATCCTGAACAGAAAGTATAAGATGAGATTTAATTGGAATCATAATCAGAAATCTGCTGGTCAAGTTAAATTTCTTGCTGATCAAGTTAACATGTTAACCAAATTGGAGATACAAATATCTAGTAAATTTTCTGCTACTAGACAGAAACAGGTGAAAAAGAGTGATCATAGAAATCTGAATATTGGTTACAATGCTCTTAAGAAAAAGACCGTGTTAATACGTAACTAATAGGGTATTTTTGGTGCATGCATGTGTTTTCATCACGTATGACTATTTATTGTTGCATGCATCCTATTTGTTTACCTTTTTTAGGTAGTTGTTTTATTTATTGCATGTACATTTTTATAATTGCTTTGGCACGTGCATATTTTTATTTATTATGTGCGCTTGATATAATTTGTGTGTGATGCATTCTCATACTTTTTATATTGGAAAATAAATAAAAAAATGGAATATTTGAAAAGCACAAAAACATTGGAGAATTGGGTATGTTTACAGCATGACATGAAACTTAAACTTGTGTGTTGTGACCATGTTTAAGTTTATTTAATGAGCTGTAGCATAATTTCCATTGCTTGCTTAGGTTTCTGTGAAATACTTGGCATAAGTGTCTTCATGTACCATTTGCATTGCACACACTTTGATCTTGTAAGTGGGACTTCACCGCGTGTGTGAGATTTGGAATGCAGTCACTAGTTGGTAAGATGATTCTGAACATGGATTGACCAATTCTAGTAAATCTAAGCTCTTATAAATCCCCTTGTAATAAAAATGCTCATATCTTATGTTCTTCTTCGGAGCCTATTTGACTTGAGTTATTAAGTTCGAGGGGTTCTTCATCACCTGATGCCTATAGTTAACTGACTTGGGTTAATCGACCGAAAACTCGCTACAGGGATCATTTTAGTCGCCTAATGAGGGGAACTTGCACTTAAGATGAAAAATAATGAACTTCATAAAACTTGTATTCATTGGAAAAATATGCTTGAAGTAAGAGGGAGTGTGAAATAAATTTGCAACTGAGCTTCAATTTTAAGGTCCCATTTCGTATTATAATGGTTTGACTTCCATAAGTAGGAGAATAAACTTATTGGCAGTGATGTTTAACATGTTCTTTCTCACAAATTTAAGGTGGAATCCTATTTACAAAGGATTAGTGGCACATTACACACATGAGTCGCTTATACAATTTACTCTATTTTAACTTGGGTTAAAAATGTGGGAAAAGTTAGCATTTATTGATTATTCTTATGTTGCATGCTAACTACATCATTTTTAAGTTGTTCCGTGTTCATGATATAAATTGATTTGAAAATTGCACCATTCGTTATTTGTGACAAAAAGGGGAGAAAATATGGTGCATTTATGTTTTTGGGGTCATTGGGGGAGAGACATAGATAAATATCCTACTGCATAAAATTTTGAGTTTGCATTAATGGGGAGAATTTGTTTTGCATTCCATTTGATCTTGCATAGCTGTTTGAGTTTTGATGTTTAATGGTGTAAATGTTTTGGTTAGTGTTTTTAATTGACATTTATATCACGCTTCAATCTAGCATGCATATATTTATGATTATGCGCTTCAATTGTTATATTCCTGTATCACGTGCTTTTACACTTGTTATTTGAGTTTTTGATGTTAGGGAGCAGGTATTACAAGGAATGTAAAAGACAGAAGAGCTTGGGTAGTGTACACTGTTTATTTACTATTTTGACTTTATTATAGTGTTTTGTCAAGGAATGTCAAAAGGGGGAGATTGTTAGATTTTTTATGCAATTTCCAATCTCGTGAATAAGAGGACTCATCTATAAAGTCTCAATTAGAGTCAAAGTATGGTAGTTGATTTAGTTGAGTATTTGGATTCAAGAAGAACAAAGAAGTGTTCAAGAAGACTTGTAATGCAATTAGAAGTTAAAATGAATCCAAATCCCGCAAGGATAATAATAATGATTTTCAGTCAGAGGTTGAGACTTGATTTTCACATAGCAAACATCCGAATTGGAAAAATACAATTTCTACAAGAAATTGTAGATTTTTGAGACATATGTCCAATGCACTCTGAATTGACTCAATCGGATATCAGAAGAGAAAGTTATGATAGAAATGCTGAAGGTTGTTGAATCTGGACAGATTCTGTTTCACAAATTTTAAGGTTCCTATAATTCTAAACTATCTCAAACACTTCATACTATATATACCTAAGCCCCATGCACGAAAATCAAAGGGATAGTTGTCTATTTTTCAGAGCCATAACATATACAATTATCCAATCTTTGATCCCATAATTTGATGATCCAAGAACTAAATTCACAATTGTTTGAATCTATTAGTTTCTTGTGATCCACGAACCCGAGTTAGGAAAACATGACTTGTTTCTAATCTAAAACACACACATCCTTTGACATAAGTATTACTTCTTTAATTGCGAAACTTTAGAGCTGCTGGAGGTTGAAGAAGGTCGGATTACAAGTGCTGGAAGTTAACAAGGACAGGGAGTTCTTGGGGTATCCACTTGGAATAAGCATCAAGATCAGAAAGTTGCTGGAGGTAGCTGTATCTTGAGTTAACAGAGGTAGATTTGCGTTGTCCAGCGAGGAAAGCTGGATAAATCTACCTATAATCAAAATTGCTTATAGTAGAGGTAACTGGTTTGGTCCCGAAATTTTTCCCACGTTGGATTTCTCCATTATCATATCATGTACTATTTACTCCTTTATGATATTTGACTCTGTCATTCAAATATAGGATAATTGGATTTGTATGTTTAATCATCTAGAAACTATTGGTGAGGTGTTCATTTTAATAGTGACTATTTCGCACATAAAATCGAACTTTATGGTGTCCCAAATCTTTCAAATTGTGATGCTCGTTCTTTGAACTTGTTGAAGATGATTTCAGTTTTTTTTTCAAGCGAAAAAAGTTTCTGTCGAAAAATATAACTTCAAATTAGAAGAACTTGACTTTTAATATTTGTCACTTGTCTATTGGTCATAAAGTACTATTCTTGTCACAATAATCCTTTTGTATTCTTTACACAGTCACGTAAAGCTAGAGATATCGTAATATACAAAAGTTCTAGATATTTTTGAATACTATTCTTTGCTCAAGCAAGTGTTTGGTAAATGATTTATGTATCATACAATTTTTTTAATTACTTTTTAGTCACACATATTTTTTCTCTTCAATTTTCAACCATATATTTTATAGGAATGAAGAGTCGAGAAACGAACTTATTAGAATTTTTATAAGAAAATACAACCGCAATTTCTGGCATTGATATCGATACAAAGAAATAGAAACCGGTGAGATTTTTACGAATAATATGGAAGATTAGAAAAGTGTTCGGCGGCTACTTTGACCAATTTTTTTTCTAGGTAAAATGTGTGGTTGAAAATCAGAGAGAGAAAATATGTGTGATTAAAAAGTAACTTGAAAAATTGTGTTATTTATAAATTGATTTATAAATTATAATGATTACGTAAAATAACGGTATGTAAACTTGCCATTCACTTGAGAATTAAATTATACACCTTGTTCGGCATTTATTTTTAAATTTCAGCCACAATTTATTTTAAATTTTGAGATAATATTTATGGTTAAAAATTGGATAAAAAAATATGTATGATTAAAAAGTGATTTAATAAATTATATTATTTAGAAATTAAATTTAAAAATTGTAATGATTGTGTAAAACAAAAGTCATTTGTTAAGGTAACAAATTTGATTTCTCAATTAACGAATTTTATGTCAGTCATAGAGTGAGGTTCCGTATATATATTATTCAAGGCAGGATGGGTGCAGCCGTGTGCAGAGTGAGGTGTCCTACAAGGACGCTGCCAACACAACTTACAGGCTGGAAATTGGCATTTTGTTCCGCAACACCGTACGAATTAAAATGATTTATTTATCTTTTGAAATAAAACATGTAATTAAAAAGTGAAGATAGAAAATGTATATGATTAAAAAGTAATTTGAAAATTTATATTGTTTATAAATTGATTTATAAATTATAATGTATTGTCTCTTTTACATTATAATTTATAAATTATACATATTTTAAATCACTTTTTAACTATATACATTTTTTCTCTCCACTTTTTAAATTTTTACCTCAACAATAAAATAATTAATGGAGTGTTCGGTTGCTTGAGCAGCCGTTTATTTTTTTAATTTTTGGTGTTTTCTAGGTGGATCAATTGTTGAAACTTGGAGAGAGAAAATATATGTGATTAAAAAGTAGTTTGAAAAATTGTGTTGTTCATAAATTTATTTATAAATTGTAATTATTGCATAAAAGAACGGAGTGTAATTTATGATTGCTGCGGTATTGCGAAAAGAATCCACCTCAAACGATAAACTTAGCCTGCATTCGGGTCACTTTTGTTATAATCTGCACAGATTTCAAACTATTTTTTAATCACACAAATTTTCTCTTTTCATTTTTAATCATAAATTCTACCTCGAAAATACAAATAACACAAATCATTGTTTTTTATAATTGTTGAACAACTTATTAATGGTCACATACGTTTCTTATTTGACAACTACACAATAAAAAGTATTTTTTATTAAACTTTCTAAAGAAAGTTTTATTGACAAAAGTTCTGCTTATAAACTTATACCAAATTGAACTAAAGTATAAAGCAATATTTAGAAAATTGGATCGGACTAACTGGTTCAATTGAAAAATCGGGAGCGAGCCGGAAAATTGGTCCGGTTGACCTCAAAAATCGACCGGTAAAAAATCGGTCGAAAAACTAGAATACCAGCCGGTTCAACTACGAAAACGGGGAACTAGCCGGGTTTTTAAACCCGGTTTCCAATTTTTTTTACTTTGCCTTTTTTTTTTTTTGCTTTTCTCTAATTGTTTTAAACTACTTTTGTGTATAATTTTATCTTCTAAATGAGTAAATTTTAGTTTATTTGTAAAATAACATATTTTTTAGAAAATTTTGTATTTTTTTGAATAATTTTTTATATTTTAATTGAAATCGGTTCGACCCGATCGGACATTTTGATCCTTGACTCGTTGCATTTTCGAGTTTGAACCGATTTTCAATTTTCTAAATACTGGCATAAAGTAAGGTGTGAGGGAGAGAGTAGAACCTATTTCAATTTCACGTATATGTCTATCATATTATTATGTATTTGGTGAATGTGATTAAAAAAGAAAGTAATTTATTGGATTAGTGCATGATTTGCTAAGTTTGGAAAATTATATATAAAAAAATATTTAATTTTTCAAACAAACAAATAAATATATACATTAGGAATTTTGAGAAATTTGGAATTCTAGATTCGTGATTTAGGGAACTCAAAAGAATATGAAGAAATAACCAAGTTATGTCATGATCATGTGACCCCAACAACCATTATATTAGCATGAGGATATTACGTAGGATACATGATCTCATCGCCTACTTAAGAAAGTGCTTATATTTAAGAAGATTATTTTTATAGTATAATTAAGCTCATATCTGGTACTTATACCTTAAAATTCATTTTTTTTTTCAAATTTATTTTCAATCACATATTCCTTTTAATAAAAAAAATTTAAAAATAGATTCAGAATTTTTTCATTTATGTTTTTGAAGTAAAATATGTGAGTAAAAAATTTTACAATATTGTAGCAATTATAAATTGGTTTATTTTTGTTTCCGAGGTAAAATTTAGTTGAAAAATGAAGAGAGAAAATATGTGTAGTTAAAAAGTTATTCTAGAGGCCTCTGTTTGGTAACACTGCTTGGTTTATAAACTTGTTTATTTATGATATTGAGATAAAAAGTAATGGTTAAAAATTGGAGAGAAAATGTGTATGATTAAAAAGTGGTTTAAGAAATTGTATCGTTTATAAACATGTTTATAAACAAAAAAGATTCCGTTACCTATTACCCACCGTAGACAACATAAGAATTGCCAACGGCCAATGAAAATATGACAAGTGTCTATTTTTTAAAAATATTGGATACTTGACAATTTTTTACTGACTGTTGACAAATTTTATATTGTCCATGGTAGACAACAGATCAAACATTTATATATATTATACAAAATTAATCCAGTGACAATCAAGGGTACAATAGTGTGTGTCAATCAAGAGACAAGCACTGGGCCTCACAGTGCTTGTGTCTTGGTTGACACAATAGTTTGTGTCCTTGATTGACACTAGATCAAAATCGATATATTATATTATATATGTACAATAAGACAAAGTGGTTGTAAACCTTTCAAATGTATATGGAAATGACACATTACAGAAAATGTACACTAGCTCGTTTGTAGCCTGCAAATTAAGAATATTTGAAAAGCCAATTTTGTATTGACATATGGCTTTGTAAAGCTTTTACATTCAAAAGCCTAATACCACTTTGTCTTTATTTGAACGTCCCAAAATTATTTTGGACGGTTTTGGATTAGCTCGGATGGGTTTAAACTGATCGGTTATTATTATTATTAGCACTAAAAGTCAGCAATTTTTTGTTAGTATCGATACAGTATGACATGACATGACATGACATGATATATATAGATTGTAGGAAAAAAAGAGCTGGTTTAATTGGCTATTTTGGTCGAAATTTAACAACAAATTCATAGTTGATACAACGAAGTAGATATAATTATTAATTATATTAAAGATAGAGACATTTATATATTGTCTTACTGAATATTATTCGATTAAATGTTACTTATTGCTAAATGGAAAGTGTTGATAATTCATGCACTAAATTTACCTTCTTATTCAATTTTTTTTTTTCATGCACTAAAGTTTCATGTTATAACTCATGCACTAAATTATTATTTACTATTAAAAAGAATTAACATAGTGGATGGGTGATGACCACTGCAGTGATTAACGCGTCTATATACATATATAAAAATAGAAGTGAGATGAGAGAGAATTATTAAATGTTATTTTCCCCTCAAAATGCACTTTCAATTTTTGGAAATAAATAAATAAAATGAAAATAGAATAAAATAAAAATTCGTGTAAATAGTATTTATTATCCTTTAAATAATAAATCATATTTTCTAAAATATATTATTATTATTATTATTATTAACTATTTAATAAATTAAAACACTAGTTCAAATGTTTTGTTTTTTTATAAATAAAAATATTGTTATTTTCGAGATAAAATGCGTGGTTGAAAAATGATTTCCAAAAATGTGTATAATTAAAAAGTGTGTGAAAAATGTGTTGTCTGTAAATAAGTTTATAGACAAAGTTATCGAATAGATACTAATATTTTTAATCGTTCTTAATTTTAAAAATTATGTAAAAATTATATGGTATAAGGTTTTTTATATAATTTCTTGATCTCCTACGTTGTCGGATTGTTATAACATGATAATTGAAGATTTTTGTAATCATTAATTTAATTTCTTTATTTTGTAAATAAAAGTATAATTTTATTGGTTAAATATTTATAAATATTAGCTAGCTACGTTGAAAATAAAAACACATTTATAATTTTTTTGATAATTTTTTTTGACATTTTATTATTTAAATATATAAATTAACATTTACTATCCAGATAAGTTTTAAATAATTTGGATTAGTTATATTTCTTATGTTTGAAAACTCTAAAATTTTTGACTAAAATTCAACTCAAAGTCAACAAATAATTTTAAATACACGTTTCGTAGGTCCTACAACTTTCAACCACACATTCTATTAAATTTTATCAAAATCTACTAAAAACATGATTTTACTACCTACCAAACATGGACATTGTATTTTAAATTTTAATAATTATTGTAATAGAATATTATTATTTTGTATATTTTATATTTGTTTTGATTGTGTAAAAGTACTAACATTTTACGAATACTTATTGAAATAAATAATGCGGAAAACAAGTTTCGTGCATCGCATGAGGTAAATACTAGTTCAAGATTAATGATAGGCTAGCAACGTTTGTGCAATTTAATTATAATTTTATATAATAATCATAGAGATAAAAAATAAAAAATAAAAATAACTATTTTGTAGAATATGGATTTCCTTTTTTCCATTCATGGTTCTCTATTCACTAGAGTTAATATTCGAGCTTATGGAAGAAGTAGCCGTAGGTTATATATTATTTGGATTTTATTTTCTTCCAAATGAGTCAAGAAGTTTTACCCAAGTTAAAAAATACCTCAATATTATAATATTATTATTATATTAATTATATGGTTCCCTTCCACCAAACATTCACTTTTCCATAAATGTTGAAGGCAAAAGATATTTTTAGCCTAATAGAATAGTACGTAGTTCACATGCTCTCTCTCTCTGCAGTCTATACTTTCTACATGCATATACACACACTCTCTCTCTCTGTAGTCTATATTTTCTGCATGCATATATTCACACACACTCTCTCGATCTCAGCAGTCTGTACTCTCTCTCTCTGCAGTCTATATTTTTCTACGTGCATATACACACACTCTCTCTCTCTATATATTTTCTACATGCATATATACACATATATACAAAAAAGTAAAAATCCTAAAACCCACACTCATTTCATCTCATCTCTTCTCAAAGAAAAGAAAAGAAGGAATCGCAACAATATTGCAGCAGGAATGGTAAGCTTCATATTTTTTATTTTTTTAATATTATCCTCCATACATTAATGCTTACATTTTTTTTTATAGTCCCTAGAAAGAAAAGAAGAGAAATGTTTCTATATTCTTATAACATACATATATACTGTTTGCATTTTCTTTATATTTATCCTCCACATTTTAACGCTTAAACATTCTGTACATTTTGGGTATACATTAATTCAAATGTTATGTTTCTAGAAATTTTGGGGTTTTCCATTTTTCTATTTTTAACTTTTAAACGTTAAAAAGTTTTTAGAATTTATGTTTATACATTTCTTTTAGTTCTTCAATATTTTGCTAGTATCGTGTATATATAATTCTAATTTAATACTTATTTTTTTAAGGGTTAGGATTGTTATTAGTTCAAATGCAATGCAATGTCATACTCATACAGTGAAAGGGTGAGAGCAGGGTTTCCTTTTTCTACTTATATATACACTGTCATCATTCATTTTTATTGGATAAATAAATAAATAAATAAATAGCACCACAATATTCAGAATTTAAGTAATCCTAATAATAAATTAAACTGATTTTTATTTTTTTTAAGTACCTAGAGAAAAATATTTAGTATCATGACAAGATCATTTAAGAATTAAAACCAATTTTTATTGTGATTGTCATTAAAAGAAGCTGCTTAAATTTATCTCTTAACATTTTGCTATACAAAAAGTTTTTAGAATTTAGGTTTATACGTTTCTTTTAATTCTTTAAAATTTTCCTATTTATTTTCACATTCCGTTTAATTCTTAAATTTTATAAGGGTCAAAGTAAAAAAAAAATGATGATCCCCCCCCCCCCCCCCCCCACCATTTCATCTATGAAACTCTTGATATTCTTTCTTCAAAATTATTCTTGTCTTTTATTTTATAAATTTGTAGTGTGTACATAATAATATGTTTCATAGATGAAGGGCTAAATAGTGATTAATATTTCGATTTTGTGGTAATGTGATTTATGTAGACTATTTAAACATTTTTTTAAGTCACCTTTTAAAGAAAAGATGATTATTATATCTTCAAGAATTCCATGATAAATACGAAGTCTTCAACACTAATTACAAAATGTATAGAAAGCTAGATAGAGAAATGGAAGTGCTGGAGAGGGTTTTCAGAAATGAAAAAAATGTTTAATACAAGATTTTTTATTTTTATTTTTATTTTTGGTGGTTTGAAATTCGACGTGAAATCTGTATTATTGGAAGGTTTGTCGGGTTGATTGTTATTTGATTGTTTTTTAAGTAAAATTATAAGTTTTAGTTTTATTCGATTGAATTAATCGGCATTCCATGGTAAATCAATGAATACATGACATTTCTATTTTTTTTTCTTGTGAAAAAAACGTGTTAGTTTTTTTAACCTCTATAAACAATTGAATAGTTAGTCCTTTGATTTTGTGGAAATGTGATATACAATATTTTTGTTTGGTGGTTTGGAATACGACGTGAAATCTGTATTATTGGAAGGTTTGTCGGGTTGATTGTTATTTGATTGTTTTTTCAGTAAAATTATTAGTTTTAGTTTTATTCTATTGAATTAATCCGTATTCCATTTCCATGGTAAATTAATGAATAAATAGCATTTCTATTTTTTATTTTTTATTTCCTAAAAGTGCCAATGGTACACTTAATCTCGATTCATGTGTATATATACTCTTTACTCCTGCAGTCGAACAAAGGGCACGGATAAAATTTAGCTTAATCATTGCTTAAAACAAGCTATGGTATTTCTTGATATTCTTTCTTCAGATAACTCTTATCTTTTATTCTTGATGGAAATACAGTGGAATTACTTATGGACAAGCATATGGTCGATGATTTAATTCTCAGACCTCTATGACAATGTTTGCACTACAAGAATATCGTACAATAAGGACGACAAAAGTCGTCTCTAAAAGCCCGAAAGTCATTGCAATTACACATTTGAGACGACGAAGTCATCTCAAAAGATCGTCGCTTTAGGTCCATAGCTGATGCCAAATAAAGACGACTTGGTCCTCTCTATTGGACGAGCGACTTCAATGACTACAATTAGAGACGACATAGTCGTCTCTAAAGATGTGGATCATTAGAGACGACAATTGGATCATTAGAGATGACATAGAACCTCTAGCAAAGATAATTAAATAATAAATAATATTATTTAATTACTATTTTATCTTTACATATTAATATTTAAACATTGTTAATTACTTACAAGTTGCAAAATACCATTTGACGAAATAATAATTAAAAATAAAATATATTAAACATCAAAATTATGTACGAAATTTTTTTTTATAAAAAAACTTAAAAAAGACAAACCCTACGAATCTAAGTCGTCGTCGTCGTCGTCCTGATTCTAATAGTCAAAGTCATCGTCATCGTTGTCTCCGTCCTCCTGAGTCGAGGTTCCAACACCGCTTGTTGGCATCGGAGTTGACTCTGATATTTGTCTTGGAAATATATGTGCCAACAATGTGGTAACTCGAGCAAGCTAGGATCTGGTCTCGGCCAGCTCAACTGCTTGGGTCTCCATTTTCTGCTCAAGTTCCACAGCACGCGTTGACTCTCCTGCAGCGGGTGAACTTATAGTCGATGATGCCGAATTGGAGACGCCTAAGATTGTCCGACCAACTCCACGGACGTGGCCCCGCCTCTCTCCTAGCACCTCTCGAATGACATTGTACTCGTCGAATTGTGTCCACGAGGAGATGACATGTTGTGTCTGCGTCTCCCTTGCCTGGAGCATGTCATCCTTAATATTCAGTATATAAAATGATTAGATAAAAACAAAAATTTAAATTTGCATCCAATTAAAAAATGTAAATAATACATACATATTGGTGCTCGGCCTGCTCGCTAAACCAAACTTCACCTTGCTTTGTATGTCAAGTGTGAGTGGACCTCCACATATCCAAAATGGAAGCCCACTCTTGTGTCTCGGGATTCCTCTATCCAAAAAATAATTGATAGTTCGTAATTAATAACATAAATTAAATTTTAAAAAATAGTATATAAAATTAAATCCGTACTTTAGGATGACGCGTTGCCACACTGCTCTTGAACCCCTGTAAGATGGGGTGCGGGATCCTAGCTCGGTTGGCTGTGTTCCTCTGCCACGCAGCCTAAAAAACATAAAATAATTTAAAAATTAAATATGAAAATAATTATAAATTATTAAATAAATATAAACCATTAATTTTACCTTGAAGGATGCGCTCCCGAACAACTCCGCATAGTTACCCCACTCAACCATGTAAATGTCATCAAAGAATTTTGTGCGCCCATGTATCTTGTAGTGTTTGTGGGCCTTGCCCTTGTATTCCTTTTAGCTCTCAGAAGCGCTCTTGTCAACGCCCTTATCAACCCAATGGCGTTTCTCCGGTGGAACATTGCCCTTGGTGTTGAAATATTGCTGTAGAAAAGAAGTTAGATTTTTAACATTTGATGAAATTGACATAATTAAAATACTGTGAATTTTTAAATCAATTTAAAATCTTGTACCTCGACCTTTTCGCGAACTAGGTCCTATAAATGTTGTGGGAACTTGTTCCATCCCATGTACTTGGGGATGATGAATTGACGTACCATTTTCCCCACAAATCGAATGAATTCTTGCTAGTTGGAAGCAAGAGGTCGGATTGTCCTCTCCGTGTCCAAGTCAAACTATATTGGCAATGGAACGTTGCTATTGTCTTTGAAGCACTTTTCAACCTTTAGCATTTGGTACTTGCCACGCCTCTTTGGCGGTGGTGCTAAGAGGAAGTCAATAAAAGTAGTTATTATTCTATGTAAAAAAAAAATAGACAATAATTTTTTATAATAAAAAACCATCAAACGTACTTAAGGAAAAAATACCTGACTCGTAAGGAGGTGGCAATTGACGTCCGCCTCTATCGGGGTCCTAATTTTCCTATCCCCTCCACAGGACATCACATCAGCCATATTTGGTATAGATTGTGGACTAACCTACAAATTTATCGAAACTATAGGGACTAAGATGTAAATTAATGTTGGAGGCATTGAGTTTATGACTTGATCACTATAAAATACTACTTAACTCTAAGTAAATATAGATAAACAATTGTTCAAGTCCATCAATTTGAAAATTCTCATATAGCAAGTAAACATGATACAGTTAACCGAGATATATTTGTCAACTAAGAGTCATAACAACCACTTGCATGACTAAATAAACATATATCCATCAATTTCTTCATAAGTTGAAGAAAAATGAACTCATGAGGTGTTCGCTCGTTTGAACAAGTAAAATGCATCAAGCATACAATTGGCAACTGAGGATAGATGGGCATCACCCCTTTATATTCTTCATCCCCTGTGTATGGGCAAAAATAGGTGAAAATATTGTACTATTAGCACATTTTATACTGGATTATTTCCACATAATATAGTTGATGAACTTGACAATCAAGTTGTACTAAACTACTTCCATGCAATTACTCAAAACATCGGTAAGTCTGATTCATATAATAAATTTATTAAAGTTCAAACTTAGAGATAAAAGAAAACAAGAACAATGCACAAATGATGGTACACTACTCCAACACCTCAACTCTTTTAAGTAGAATTGTTTATGACTATTTTAACACCACTTAATGGTCCACTACTCCAATACTATTTTAACACCATTTAATGGTCCACTACTCCAATACCTCAAGTCTTTCAGATTCCCATAAATGTTAAAAATTCAATTATCATCACGTTAACTCTAATAAATCAGCCAGTTCAATTATATTCTTTGCAATCACTGACAAAGGATCCATGGAACCTTTCTCTATAATATTGCTAAAGGAAAATGCAAAGGCATGGAACCTTTCTAAATAATCTTCATGCACAGAGAATAAAGTAATAAAAAATGCTTATTTTACAAGGAAGTGGATTAACAAGTTATTCTGAGTGTAGAAGTCCTATTCAACACATCCAACCATAATGGAAATATTATTATAAGTTTATAACCAAGAATGTGCAATTATAATTCAGCTAGTTTCTTGGTACAGAGGTAGTTTTAGATCCAATACAAAACCATAGAAAGATTAGTACTTTTGGAACCACTGGAATTTGTGAAATTTGAAAGTTACTTCCTATTATTATGACTTCACTTGGTTTGGAGTTAAGAATTTGTATAAAATTCCCTTTTGTTGGGATTTTACATGACAACTTGGTCCATTTTGAAATCCTACTAATAAAGGCCTCATCCGAGGAAACATGAAGCGAGAATGACATTTTTGCCATGTTTTTATGTTCATTACAACACACTGGATATAATCAATCAAGAAGATAAAAAGATTTAAATTATTGTGTATTGTAGTGTGTAGAGCTATTCTATACTATGTAGTATGTACCAAATGTCATGCATTATATTCCCTTTTTTTTAAAACCAAAAACCTCATAGTCCAATAAAAATTCCCTTCTCAAAAAATTAATATACATAATCATATAATCATGCAAAAGTAAACGCACCTTCGTGTGAAACCTTGCAACGAACTCATTTCTGTGCAATTGGTCGACGTTGTCTACACCAAGTGAACGCAATTCTCTCCTATGTTCACTACTCAAATGAAACATAGTTTTATGTGACAATGTAATTAATAATACTATTCAAAAATTTGAATTTAATTTATTATTAGAGTTGAATACTTACGTCAAATAATCCTCAATTTCAAGGCAGTTGTTGAGGATGTAAAACTCTGCTTGGTTTCATGCAAGATGATCAAGTGTCACTGTTTTTTTTTTTTTTGCCAACTGGACGACATTGTGACTTGAAAACTGATAGACGCATGTCCTGATTGATAGCTTCGTCATTCCTCTCGGGTCGATTGAAACGTGTCTCTTTGTTTTCAAAATACCTCAAACAAAATGTTAAGGCTTCTTCTGCAACGTACCCCTCTACAATGGAACCCTCAGGCTTTGCTGGATTCCTGACATAGTCCTTCAATTTCTTGAGGTACCTCTCAAATGGATACATCCAGTGCATATACACATGACCTCCCAAGATTGCCTCATTCGATAAATGCATAACAAGATGGATCATAATGTCAAAAAATGCTGGAGGGAATATGCATTCAAGCTTGCACAATATCAAGATTAGTTGTTCCTTGGCATTCTCCATGTCACACTTCTTTATTGACCCCGCACAAACCTTCTTGAAGAAAGTTGACAGTTCAGCTATGGTAGATGAGATATTCTTGTTTAAGTATGCCTTGCATCCAACAGCCAACAAACGCTGCATAATGATGTGACAATCATGTGACTTCAGTCTGGTGATGCAACTACAACTCAGATCGGCATTCCTTTTCAAGTTAGTTGCAAAACCATCAGGAAACGTATTTCAAAAAAAACCATCAGGAAACTTTATTGATATGATAAAATAGCAAAATCTTCGACGGTCGACATCAGTGAGTGTGTATTCAGCTGTGAGTTTCATCAATCGATTCTAGTCGTGATACAAGTGCAACTCCGGTCTTATACCTAATTCCATCAAATCACATCCCGCATTGTCTGTGTCCTTAGATTCGTGGGGATCACATAAGATAGTACTGAGCAAGCTGTTACACACATTTTTCTCCACGTGCATTACGTCGAGATTGTGTTTTAACTCGATAGTGCTCTAGTAAGGTAGCTCGTAAAAAATACTCTTCTTTCTCCAGTTGAGTTTGCCCGCATCTCGTTTCCTTTTATGACCTCCAAACTGTGGGTGCTTCCTTGTAATTCCATTTGCCACAGCATTCCCATTGAAATCACGACTTCTGCGTCAGTTCCCAAAAAATTCGATGTCCCACTTAAGCTATTTTCCCCAATATGCATTCAGAAGGCATATCAACATTGCAAGTTGGACATGCTCCATAACCCTGTCCACTCCACCCAGAAATACTACTTCTTGTGAAAAATCACTGACGGTCCACAACAGCGCTGCACGCATTCTAAAAATTTCGTTATTATTTCCTGTGTCGCGTAAGTCAAGACCTGTATACCATAATTCCTTCAACTAAAAACATCCATGTCTTTCCCTGGTGATCGTGGGCTAAGTATCAATAGAGTGAGCATCAGATTTTCTTCCCTCATGCACAACCATGGATTAAAGTTGTCAGTAGCGAGACCCAATTTCACATGCAAAATCGGGATGTTCTTTATCAAAAATCCTTCCAAGCCGTTCCACCAACCGAATGCCCCATTTCATCTTCGTCCATCTAACATCCAGTAATGTGCCACTTCATCTTTTTCGTAGTGTGCATAGTAGCGAACAGATGCTTAAGCTTGGGAGCCAGCAAAAAATAAAGTAACACCTTATGCAGGACATTTATACTAGACGACTTCTCTACCACTTGAGACCATCGAATTTCAAAGCATATTAGACAGATCTGTTTATCGACATTCTCCTTCCCAAACAGTGCACAGTCGTTCTTGCATACATGAATTGACTCGTAGCGAAGCCCTAACTTCCTCATTAGCTTCTTAGCTTCGTAATGTGATTCCACAAGATTTAAATTGAGAAATGTCAAATTCAATAGTTTAAGCAGGTCATCATACAACTTGTTGGTCCACTCGTTCATCACTTTAATATGCATCAACTTTGCCAAAAAATTCAACGGCGAGAATGAAGAGATACCTCGATGCAACTCTGACTGCAATGCTTCAAACATGTTGTCATACTCAACGTTAGCCCTAACCTCCATCGATTTCTCCCTACTACATCGTGCAGAATGTCTGTCATCTCATCTCTCAAAACTATCGGCTCCTCCTTCGACTGTGTGTCGACGGGAACTTCCATCGGTTCTCCATGATGAATCCATCTTTCGTAATGTTCTCAAAAACCATATCGGAATATGTGATCATCTACAACACTTACTAATTGATTTGTTCTATTTAAACAGTTATTGCACAGACAAAAAATCATCCCCCTGCAATTGCTTGGCAATTCTTAGAAATGTTGCAACTCAATTTGCAAATTCGATGGACTTGCCCCGTATTCTGTTCAGTTTTATCCAACTTTTGTCCATATTAATCTGTACTTCATTTTCACTATTAAAAAAAATATGTATAATTGAAATATTCGAGTGCTGTAAGCATGTGCTAACCCCTTATCGCTCAAATACTAATAATTCAAGGTACCGGTCCTAATCATTCAACATTGACTTGCGAGTCTCGAGTTGTGTCATTTTTTCCTGTTACTACTTCTACGTCACGCATAAATTTTGCCAGAATTTCCTCACTATTCTCCTAAGTGCTAGCACTACGTTAAACTTAGTCCACACACAAATAACGAAGTAGTTGCAGGGAAAAAAATATTGAATAACACAATTCGTAACTCACTAGTCAATATCAAAATGTCCAATAATGAGACAATTCAAAAATTAGTTTATAAACATCAAACATTCCTAAATTAGGATGTGTGTGCTTAATAAACTAATCTTCAAACGGTATTCTAAGCTCAATGCAAGTGCAATTATGTGTAAAAAAAAGTTAATAAGAAATTATAATTAAATAAAAATAATTTACCAATAGCTTAAAATTATCACTTTTCAACTTCGTCAAGGAACAACTTCAAACTCCAAGAATAACGTAGACTGTAAAAAACTGGCATAAAAGAGACAAAAAATATTATTAATCAATCATTTAAAAACTCCATAAAATACATAAATTTAGGTTTAAATATCTTACCAAAATCACAGAAAACATTTAGATTGAGAGTATCCACAAATCATTTCTAAGTTGAGATGAAGTAAATTAGAGAGGAAAAACTAAGAAAATGTAAATTTAACATGAAAATGGGAGAAAAAAAGTCTATCATGGCATTTATATACACAGTCATTTAGAGACGATGTTTTGTTATCGCTAATGTCCTGGCTGGAAACTTTCCCGCTTTTGGCTTACAAATAGAGACGACATTGTCGTTACTACCTCAAGAGGAAATAGAGACGACAATGTCGTCTCTATTGGCCAGTAAAAAATGCGAGAATGTTTCCCGATTCTTCCAATCGTCTCTATTTCCCTCGGTGTCAGAGAAGACATATTGTGGTCTCTAATTCCTAGGAAAATTGAGACGACAATTTGTCGTCTCTAATTGTCGTCGCAAAAAAAAAATGAAGTATTAGCGACGAAAAAAAGCGTCGTCGCTATATTTTGTCTTTGTCACTCAATTTCTTGTAGTGTTGGTCCTATTCTTTTTGACATCCCTCTAAAAGGTTCCTCTAATCTTATTCTCCTGGCTCTTTTGGGCACAGTTGAATGTTTATGACAGAAATACAACAAAAATTGTAAGCAATATTTTATAGCTAGAACTTGTGTTCCACTAATATCAATTAAATAGTTAAATTGTGTCAAATGTATCTCAGGGTCCATTTTCTTACAGCATTTCAAGGTGCAAATTTTAGTATTTAGGTTGTTAACATTTCCGAGTTATAATCTAAATCCATCATTTGAATTTAATATTCTTTAATTTTCATCTATTGAAATTATTGCTTAATTGTTACTAAGCATCTGAGTGAGTTGGATTGTGTCTTTTTTATGTTGATTTAGAAGTGCCTCACGTGGAGATATTGACACGGTCGACCTTAGAGACGATCACATCCCCTTGAATCAAGAGATCCATCAAGTTGATGATGGTGAGGTGTTGGCAACCAACACATATGCAATTGCTTCTCGAGCTCGATATTTGTCTTGGTTAGTTTGCTTCTTGATTTTTGATGCCCTGTTTTTGATTCTTCTCACTATCACCCTCCACGCGCATGGGGAATGGAACGTGGTGACCAAGATCGTGATTTCTGTGTCTGCCTGGATTGTGTTCGGCTTTCTAGCTTTTTTCTTCTATATGTGGCTAGTTAGAATACTTGTAATGATGGGTAGATACAAGATTTTGGTGCACATACTTGGTGTGGTGCTCCATCAAGTACTGATTTTGAATGACAAAAGTGAAGGGATTTCTCAAAATCTATTTGCACTTCACGCGACGTCCATCATATGCTTCATTAGGATACAAGTTGAAGGCGACCCTTCGGGTTTTATCCTAATCGTAACACTGTCATTTGTAAGATTTATTGCATCTGACTGCAAAATGGATAATCTCGTCTATATAACTCATGTATTCGGTGCTATCGTTGCTGTTATTGCACTGGTACATCTTTTTCCTTAACTTCTTTTAAGTTAAATCTATTCAGGAATGAAATATTACTAACTCATTCTATAATATTTATTTATTTTTTCTCGAGATTTTTGATGCGGATGAAGTAACAACAATATTTCAAAGGCTAAGACGACTTTGGACGCTTGTACGACATATAGAAGGTGCCGTACAAGAGGGGCAGCAAGCTGGAGTAGAGCTAGGAGATTTAGTTTGATGCTTAGCAAAGAAGTTGAATGGTAGTCATTTTACCCTTTGTTTATTTAACTCAACTGCACCAAGCACAACTCAAAAATTAGTTTACATACGAATTAGTTTAATGATTTGTATTTATGTTTAAATGTTTAAGCCTGCCTAATATATATATTTTAAATTATAGTGCATACTAGGACAACTATATAGCAGATTTATGTTGCTTTCCTTTTAAATTATTAATTGGACGTTTGTTATGAGAGTACATTTTCTGATTGGGGTGGTGGTGGTGATGGTTGCGAGATGTAAACTTTGTTGGTGGAGAAGGAGGTGCTCATTTTCCAGTTTTATATTTTACTTGGTTATTTGACGCGATCCTAATCGGGAATCTCAACGAAACGCGGAATAATGAATTAGAAACGTAGGAAAGATCCAGATTCAGCCAAACAAACACAAGAACACAAGAATTAAAATACTGGAATGATAAAATTGATGATAGGACCTGGACCCAACAATCATGACGCAATGAATGACAATATGGATTGAAGAACCGAGGTTTTCGAAACGCCACAAGGAATGTCAAACTCCTTGATAAGTTTCTGATTGGAACGCCACAAATATTCAAGAAAAATATTTGATAAGTTCAATTAACTCTTCTTCAAGAACAAGAAAAAAGGGATCCTCCTTTTCTAGAGAGAAAATTATCACTTCTATTTAATAATATCAAAAGTTAATCTTTCATAATGAAAAACAAAGCAATATAAAGTAAAACTGACCTAAACTAGGTTTAGCCGCTAATTGGGCCCAAAACATGGGAATAAATAATTAAAGACAGAATTAAACCTAAATTCTCGTAATTCTGGAAATTTGACAGTTACGGAAGTGAAGATGAACATTACGACCGTAAGTGACCTTCTGTTCGTGAGTTACGGCCGTGACGATATTTTCTTACGGCCGTAAGTAAGGTTCTGCTGGAAATCTTCATTTTCATCTGATAGAGTCTTACGGCCGTGAGTTGCATGATTTACGGCCGTAAATATGTTTCTGGATTTCAAACTTCGACCCTTCAATTTGGCTTGATCCATTCGCCTTCCCAGCTCGACTCCAACACGAAACTTGCTTGTTTTCCCACCTAAATTTTTGTTGCATAGATGGTAACTTGATTTCTCTTTTGGTCTCCTATCTTGAATCATATCATCCCCCTCTCCTGAAAAGGACTGGACCTCCAATTTGTACATGGCCTCTCCTTTATGTATATCTTGCTTTCGTTGGTTCGAGGGACCTGTTCATGTTTTGTGCTATCCTTCAGCTTTTGGGGCTGTTCTGTCCGGAAATTAATTTTCCCTTTGGCCTTATTTTTGTGATTTGATTTTAGTACCTGCAAAACAGAATTAGCTGAACTAGGGAGGGATATGTTAGCAAATGCAAATAAACTCATTTTTGTGGTGGACTCTCTTTTCTTTTTCTTTTCGCTCTCAAGCTCACCTTTTTCTGAGGTCGTGGCCTCAACTCTCTTGTTTTCAATTTCCACACCCTCTCCTTTTTCTGAGGTCTTGGTCTCAACGCTCTTATTTTCCCCTCAAACTCGCTCTTTATTTTCAATTGGTCCTCTTGGACCTCTTTTGGTGATAGCGGGGCAAGAGTGATCCTTTTTCCACCCTTCACAAAAGAATATTGATTTTTAAACCCATCATGCACCACTCTCCTATCATGTTGCCATGGCCTTCCCAACAAAATATGCCCAACATGCATAGGGACCACATCACACACAACCTCATCTCTATAACCCCACCGATGGTGAATTTAATATTAACCTGCCTGTTCACTTTAAGCTCTCCTGACTCGATTAACGATTGTAATTTATAGGGGTTGGGTTATTTCACCTTAGGCAATTCCAATTTCTCCACCAATAATGTACTAACCACATTAGTACAACTTCCCCCCCCCCCCCCCCCGTCAATTACCATCCCACAAATCTTTTTCCCCACCAAACACCTAGTATGGAAAAGATTATCCCGCTGTTCATCAATTTCAATCATCTTAGTTCAAGAATTTAGGACACGTCTATTCACAAGGGACCCTTTCACTGCATAAGTTAACCCCTCTTCATCGCTACTACTAGCCCCCGCATCCTGCAACCTAGGAATTCCCTTAAATTCATCCTCTGAACTAATTTCACCATTTTCACACAAGAGCATTACTTTCTTATTTGGACACTGTGATGCTATATGGCTCGACCCCAAACACTTAAAGCACTTAATATTTCTATCCCTAGTAGGTTGAGAATCAAAAATATTTTTACCTTTAGTTGTAGGTTCCTCCTTTCCTTTCGAGACATGCTCATCATTGTAATCCTTCCTCAGTTGTGATGTAGGGTAAGTTCCCGGTGAGTGTTTAGATGTCCCCTTCCACCTTAATTGCCTCTCCACCTTCATTACCATATGCACCATGTCTCCTACTTCTACATAAAGTTGTAACTAAATGACATTGGCAATATCTCTGTTCATCCCACTCAAAAATCTAGCCATTGTAGCTTCCCGATCCTCCACCACGTTGGCCCTAATCATGGCTACCTCCATATCTTTATGATATTCCTCTACATTCCTAGAACCTTGCGTAAGCCCCTGTAACCTTTGGTAAATATCCCTATGGTAGTGGCTTGAAACAAATCTCCTTCTCATTATGAGTTTCATCTCACGCCATGTATCCATCGGCCCCTCACCATTCCTCCTTCGATCCTTCACCAATTGATCCCACCAATTAATTGCATAATCGGTGAACTCAACGACCGCTAACTTCACCTTCTTTCCTTCAGAATAATTGTGGCAATCAAACATCAACTCTACCTTCTTCTCCCAATCTAGGTAAGCCTCCGGATCACTCCTCCCATGAAAAGGTGGAATAGACATTTTTATTTTACCTAGATTATCATCTACCTCATCCCGATCACCACGATCTCTTCTATTATTTGCCCTTTCATACCTATCTCCTCTACTCCTTCTCCTCCATACACTAGCCACAGATGATTGAATACTACTCCCTTCACTCACAAACTCCTCATCATCAAACACATATCCAACCCTTTGATTATTTCTTCCCCTATGATCTCTCCCGTCTTCCCTCCTAGACCTAGGCCCCATATGAGTTTGTTCCCTACGCAACTTATTAATAGTTTCTTCCTGCCTATCCATCCTAGTCATCAACTTCTCAAATTGCTCATGTAAAGTCTCCATCACACCTACATCATTCTTATTCACCCTATTCATACCTTCCGGTCGTTTGTTGTGGCTCGTTGATGAAGCTGCTGGCTCGCTGATGAATCCCGTCTACTAGACATTATTAGTCTTCGCAGAAATAAGTAGAATATTCCTCAAAAAAATATATCGCTCGTGTTTCACTCAAAATCCCCCTTCCAAGCACATCAAAAACAGCCCACGAACTCAAGCAAGGGTAGGACACGATAAGACATGAGTAAGAACAAGAAAAATTGGAAATTGAGACAAATTCGGAATATTCGGAAAAATAATGAAATTTTCGATTTTTTTAAATTACTAGAAAATCTTACTACGAATATGGCAGAATAAAGGGAATTGGATTTGGATAAGAGTTGACTAAGATAAACAAGTTTGATTTTTTGTACAATTTTTATATGGATCAAACAAAGGAAAAACTTACTAGCACGAAGAACACAAAGAACAAGAAAAATCAAGAAGGAAAAAAAAAAGAAAATATCAAGAATACCAAGAACTGAATCTAGACCCAAATTCTGATACCGGATGACGCGATCCTAATTGGGAATCTCGATGAAACGCGGAATAATGAATTAGAAACGTAGGAAAGATCGAGATTCAGCCAAACAAACACAAGAACACAAGAATTAAAATACTGGAATGATAAAATTGACGATAGGACCTGCACCTAACAATCACGATGCAATGAATGATGATACGGATTGAAGAACCGAGGTTTTCGAAACGCCACAAGGGATGTCAAACTCCTTGATAAGTTTCTGATTGGAACGCCACAAATATTCAAGAAAAATATTTGATAAGTTCAATGGACTGTTCTTCAAGAACAAGAAAAAAGGAATCCTCCTTTTCTAGAGAAAAAATTCTCAGTTCTATTCAATAATATCAAAAGTTAATCTTTCATAATAAAAATAAAGCAATGTAATGTAAAACCGACCTAAACTAGTTTTAGCCACTAATTGGGCCAAAAACATGGGAATAAATAATTAAAGAAGGAATTAAACCTAAATTCTCGTAATTCTGAAAATTTAATTGTTACGGCCGTGAAGATGAACATTACGGCCGTAAGTGACCTTCTGTTCGTGAGTTACGGCCGTGACGATATTTTCTTACGGCCGTAAGTAAGGTTCTGCTAAAAATCTTCATTTTCATCCGATAGAGTCTTACGGCCGTGAGTTGCATGATTTACGGCCGTAAATATGTTTCTGGATTTCAAACTTCGACCCTTCGATTTGGATTGATCCATTCGCCTTCCCGGCTCGACTCCAACACGAAACTTGCTTGTTTTCTCACCTAAATTGTTGTTGCATCGATGGTAACTTGATTTCTCTTTTGGTCTCCTATCTTGGATCATATCATCATTCTTTACTTGAAGATGAGAATAATTTTATCTTTTGAGAATATATTAATATGCGCTGCTTACTTTTAATCTCTAAAAGATTGGGGACAAAAAAAAGATGAAAAATTGGTTAGGACATGATGATTTTTACTTCAATCAAAGTTGGTTTTGAAATAATTCGTTTTATATAGTGTTGCTTTCATTAATTTTCTCTTTTCAATTCGTTATTTAAAATAATTAGCTTTATATAAAGTTTCTTATATAATGTTTCTGTTGTAAAACTACCAATTTCTAGAAGAGAAGAAAGAGAGGTAGAGAGAATTGAGAGGAGAATTCTTCTCATTAGATGTGTATAATGAATTAGGATAGGCCCCTATTTATAGGGGTGGACAATGACACAATCGTAATATGTAAAGTTTACAGGGGTACAATGGTAATTGGTCATTTACATAATATATAATTTATAACACTCCTCCTTAAATGACCTATTCCGTAATTGCCTGCCTCGTTAAAACCTTGCTAAGAAAACCCAGTGGGATAAAACTTAAGCGAAGAAAAAAGAGTACAGTTGCTCTCCTTGATATTGGCCATCTTCAATAATTGAGTCTACTGTTCAAGTAGAACAAATCATATACTGAATCTTGAAATTCTGAAGTGCTGCCTCGTTAAAACCTTGTCAGTAAAATCCAGTGGGATAAAATCTGAACCAAGGAAAAAGAGTACAACAACTGCCTCGTTAAAACCTTGTCAGGAAAACCTAGTAGGACAAAACCTGGATGAAGGAAAAAGAGTACATCATGATTCTCCTCCTGAAGGGTGCAATTGAGGATTCATGAACTTCTTGAAAATTGATATCATCTTTCGTCTGGAATGTATATATATATATATATAAATCTCCTTGTGTGTAGCCAATAACATAATATTCTTCATAAGATGTCTATGATTTTCTTTATTTGTTGATATCATTCCAGTATAACAATGTGTTGCTGAATTATAGCTCGTCGATAACTATGATAATGCCTTAAAAACCTTGTTAGGAAAATCCTGTGGGACAAAACCTTAGCGAAGGAAAAAAGAGTATATTATTCTCATTAATTCTCATTAATACGCCTCAACTGCTGCCTCATTAAAAACCTTGCTAGGAAAACCCTGTGAGACAAAACCTTAGTGAAGGGAAAAAGAGTGCAACGCGTATTTAATCCTTTCATGGAATATTACAAGTATATTGATGCAATCATGAATCTTTTCATCAAACATATCATTTATGATGAGCTTTATATAAATCGTTCATAGCTCATTTATGATGTCATAACATGCTATATTGAGCAATGTTTCACTAATTTACCAATTGCATCTTTCACTTCTGGTGAATAATCAAATCTAGAATTCACTTCTGGTGAATAATAAAATATTCATTTTCAAATTTACTTCTAGTGAATAATCAATTTCCCAGATGTCATAAATGGTACACTCCAATTTCAATTTCAACATATAATATCATGGAGTTATTTGTATTATTCTATAGTGATACTAATCTGGGTATATTGAATTTTTCAGTGATTATACATGTATGATCTTGCATCTCATAAATCAAAATTTCTGATTTGTATAAGTATAATCAATTATATCAATTTCGACATATAATCTACAATAATTTTACTTGAGATCCGAACGTACCGCGATCAACTGGTACATCAAAAAATACTCCCAAAGTGTCGAGATGAGAATTATACATTTTGATGTCACTCATTGGTATATCAAAGAGCTCAAGCTAATGATTTCGATTATAGTCTCATCCACCATATATTAAGCTAGTTCTTTGAAAAATTTCGCATGCAACGAGTCGTCTTTTACGACTATGTAATATTTTCTTTTGCACAAATAACTACTGGCTTTACACATTTAAGGGTTTGGACTTCAGGTCCTTTAACAATAATCCTTAAATTGGTATTTTATATTTGACCAAAGTATTATAATTTCATCAACCTCATTTTCATGAGAGTTGTGTATGTATCCGATTTCATTTCATCTCAATGTAACATATAGAGATTTCTTTATATTTTCTATCATCAAGTACATAAATCTCTTATCATTTAACTATGTCCCTTTTACTCACCATGAGTATTTAGCCTCAAAGGGATCATCTCAATTATTCAAGAGATATTTCTTTTTGGAATCGATTGTCATTATACTTCAGGCGTAATTACGCTTCACGGGTGTTTTCCCCATAATGTTCACAAATCTTATACTATATCAATCGGCTAAAATTCCGCAACACATATCATCCTTTTAGGGATATAATCTCAATCATATATCTAAGTGCGCTTTTGTGGATTGTATACATATCGCACTTTTACAAATCATAAAGCTTCTTGAGCTAATCCATGTTTGACATAGAATTTTGTTGTATGATAAACAATTTCTGAATAAGTTATTCTCATAGAAAATAATTTGAAACTTTTGATAATCTAATTGTTTATTGTATAACTTCTGGTTCAATACGGTTTTACTTCATTTCTATGTATGAATATTTGGTTCAATACAATATCGATGAACTTCAGGTTCAATATAATGTATATTTCACTTATGAACTTCTGGTTCATACTATATACGTATTTCACTTGTATGTATGAACTTCTAGTTCAAAACAATATTTACTTGTTCGAATTTATAAATCAGTATACCTTGATTTAGTGTATCTAAAAAGGTGATTAGAATGAAATCACAAGAAAATGATCCTTGTCCCCATCTTTTGATTACAAATCTTTTCCCTTTTCTTGGAGGAATCAATTACACGCGGAGCCACCACTCTTTTACGCTTTAAATAATGCATTTAAATAGATCATTTGGGAAGAAGATTAGATCCATCAAAATGGATGTTATATTATCGAATAATCGCAAATACTACTCAAATCTTCCAATAAATATTTTGAAAAAGATTTACTGAGTTCGACTCGAAAGATTGAGGTTGCTGATGGATCAAGGTATACCAAAAGATGTTTGTTGGTTGATCGATGCAAAAGTTTGATTAGCTGGTGATTTACCAGATTCATTTTCTAAGCATACGCCTGGCTTAGGTAAGAGTACTTTTGCAAAGAAGCGAAGAGCAAAAAGATTAAATGGTTGCTACAAATGTGCTTGACGGACATGTGATACCTGTTGTAAATCAATAGGATATTCATCTAGAAATTGAGATGATAAAATAGATTTCATTAAGGGTGGACTGAGTAAGGAGTCTTTGGATGATATCCGATTGACTCTTGAGATGCACCCTTGTGGGTATGTACAGTGTGAGCTACTATCTTTATGGGCTCAATTCAACAACGATAAAGACCGTTATAGTCTCAAAAATATAATAGCAAAAGATCCCGTTTGCCAGGCTGTTATAAACAATGATGTTTTGGCTAACAAAGCATTTTGTATTTTCATTTTTCATGTATTAACATATTGTTACTGAGAGATCACTGAAAGAGTATCCATTACGGAGCAAAATATATGCTATCAGAGATAAGATCAAAAGTGGTGTCATTTAGTCAAAAGTAAATAGCAACTTTTTCAAAAGAAGAGCAGTAAATAGTGAATATTTTCAAGTTTAAAAAGCCTGATAATTTCGCAGTTTAATGCATCCCAAAATAAGAATTTCTTGTAAGTTTTCCTTATACACTTAAAAGATGGAAGGATCAAAACTTCGACAGATCAAAACTATATGTGTATTTTGTGGATCAAAAATCGGAAGAGGCTTTGAGTATCTAGAAGCATCAGTGCTTCTAGGGAAGAAGTTGGGAGAGACAGGTATCAATATAGTATATAGAGGGGCAGCAGTGGATTGATGGGTCACAATCCGATTAAACAGAGAAAGCAAGAGTGATAGGTGTTATACACGTTCCTTTAGCTGATATCGCAGTCAAAACACAAGGGCATGAAGTACAGACGTTATCTATCCATGAATGCATAACTTGCATGTTATATGGTTCTGATGCTTTCATTGCCATGCCTGGAGGTTTTGGTACTTTAGAGGAAATCTTTAATATTACCTCATGGGCTCAGTTGGGTCTTCATACTAAGCCTATTGGGCTTTTAAATGTTAACAACTTCTTCGATGGTTTACTAACATTTCTTAATTATGCTGTGGAACAGGGATTCATCTCTCCATTTTCTAGGAGGATCCTTATTTCTGCTCCCACTATCGATGAACTGCTGGTAAAGTTACAATCATATGTTCCAATACAAGATCAAGTAGGAGTTAAGATAGATTAGTCGCAAGGAAAGGGTACCAAGTGAAAATGGAGTCCAATTAATGTAAATTTATCCTTGTGAATCTCCAAAATACTGTGGGTGGTAGAGTACGGAGTATTCTTACTCTTGAGATACACCTCTAATATTGATGAATATTTGAACTTAATCTTGTGAACCTCAAAAGGATTAGGAGTGGTAGAGTACGGAGTATTCTTACTCTTGAGACACACAAAAAGATTAGGGGTGGTAGAGTATGGAGTATTATTACTCTTGATACACACCTCTACTTTTGAGGATCATAAATGTTTCCCCCTTTTGTATTTTGCATGTATCTCTTTTCTTGATATATTTCAGCATGACTCATTTATGCTTCTTCAGGAGCAATAATAATATCATTTCAATATGTTTAGATGATAATCTTTACTTCTTCTGGAGTAAATATGTACTTCTTCTGGAGTACATAAGTACTTGTGCAAGAACTTTGATCAAATCTGTTTATCTCAATCATATAATATTTATCTCATAATACTAATGAGATTATTTTCACATTAGCCATATCCGTGCTATCATGTGATATTATCTTATCATACATCAACATTTTTCTTGTTGGATAACTATTTTCATATGTCCTTTCAATACAGATATTGGTAACTTCTGGTACCGTTTGATAAAATATTTTATTATAATCAAACAACCTTTTGGTAATGGTAACTGCTGGTACCATAAAGTATTATCTAACTTTTGGTAATGGTAATTTCTAGTACCATTTGTTGAAATATCAAATAACAACAATATATTAAATTTATATGAGTAGAAATATTTAAAATCGGTAGAACCAACCATATAGGTGGTAACGTAATATGCTTGAAGCTTGTAGAACCAACTATATACGTGGTAACGTAATATGCTTAAAACTTGTAGAACCGATCATATAGGTGGTAACGTAATATGTATATTTAAAGCTGATAAAACCAACCATATAGGTGGTAACAACATAATTAAATAATTACCTTTCATAAATGAGCAAGTCATAATTCCAGTCAAGGTATTCATAATAGTCCAGTCCGTTACGATAATGAGTTATATTTAATTAATAACTCAATACATCACGTCATGGTAACAATTATATTATTTGTACCTTATTGATCACACAATAGTGCTAAACACTTGTAATATATATTTTGTCAATATTAATCATAAGATCAATAATCATGATTGATTCAATACGTTAAATTACGATTAATATATTTTAACATATTATCAAGAGCAAAATCGTCCATATTTTAATATATTTATCACATGAATAAATAGAAACCGTCAATAGGTTTGAAATTTGATTTAGAACAAACTTACTTTTGGTCCAAAGTTCAAGATCTCGCCGGAATTGCTTCAAAAATAGTTTTTATGAAGCCGCCACGTTCGACCATCGAAAAATGTCCAAAATTGCACCAATCAGAAAAGTAAGACCATAGAAAAATAAAAAACGTCGATATGAACAAACTACCTTTTGACACCGTCGTCGGGAAATGCCGGACGCGCCAAGACAACGTCTGTTCGTGGGCGTCATGCGCCGCCGTGCCGTTTCGTCTGCGTCGACACGCGCCGTTGCTAGAGGATCGTCTCACCGCCATGGTTTCAGATCTGGTCTCCGATTGTCGTTTGGATGTATAGTTTTGCGTAGATCGGCTTTGAAAGTTTCGAGTTATACAATTTTTCCAACTTTTCTTTTTGTACAACATCGAGACCATGTTTCTTTCCTCGTATGGAACTTTTTGAATCATACAAAGATTTAAATTTTCCATCTTTCTTGAAATTTTCAGATCTACAATATATGGGTTATTTTCTAAAGTCAAAAGTGTTTGATTTGGGAAAGGAAAACATTGATTAATAATAATCAGGTTTCTGATACAGATGTTCATCATTTAGATGCAACTGTTGAGTATACTCTCATCATATTACTCAATTGGCAAGAGACTCTTGCTGATAACGTGTTGTAAAACTACCAATTTCTAGAAGAGAAGAAAGAGAGGTAGAGAGAATTGAGAGGAGAATTCTTCTCATTAGATGTGTATAATGAATTAGGATAGACCCCTATTTATAGGGGTGGACAATGACACAATCGTAATATGTAAAGTTTATAGGGGTAAAATGGTAATTGGTCATTCACATAATATATAATTTATAACATCATTTTAATTAGTTTTGAACCGGTCAAATTTAGGTCTATTTCACCTTTCCCCGAGTTCACGTCATTTCAATATTTTCAATTTTCCACATTCAAGAATATCTTAATACTTTATTCCTAAATTTAGTTTAGATTTTTTTTTTGGAAGATAGTTTAGGCAATTATATTATACTAGTTTGAACACAAAAATTAAGTGTCGATTCGAAACCAAAGAAGAAATTAACATAGTCGCCTACCATGTGGATGTTATCTCAGTCTGTTGTTTATTAATTTTTATGTATGATTATTATGTATGTTTCTTGTGAATGTGATTTAAAAAATACTTTGCTACGTTTTTAAAAAAAAATATTTAAAATATAATTAAGATGTAAAACAAATGTATTTTCTTTTATTTTTTTTTTCAGAGTAACATTCGTTTGTTATGGCCCACCTTCAAGCTATATTATAAATCCTTCTAAGAAGTTTGGGTATTTGGGCCGACCTGTTGGTCGAGATGGACCGACCTGTAGACTCCTAAGGCCTATAATCTATCCTAGGTTTTTATGACCAAGAAATCATACTGATCATTGGCCCCCGTGTGTCATAAATCTAGGATTGGATCTCTAAGCGCATTTATATTTAATAGTTGTTACGCGTTTGGATAGATAATATTTCATTTATTAAATGTGAGATAATGACCAGTCTCTAATCTGATGTTTGACACGTGGCTAGGGTAAGGGTGGAGATTTTTTTTTGCCTTTTCCCTCCAAATTTACCTTTAAATATTTGGTCCCTATTCTATCATTCTTTTTACTTTGTGAATTTTTAAGAAACCAGAGAACTCCTCGAGCACCTAGCACGATCTGTTACCTTCACAGGAATATAGCTTTGAGGTAAGTTCGACCTTGCCCGACCTTATTATTTTTATAATTTATTCCTAGGAAAAAATATGGTAAGGCAGGTGACCATAGGAGATCTTAGGGAAGTAGAAAACCTGGACGAGCCTCTAGAGATCGAGCCATTAGGTTTTTCCCAGCCACCACCACTTTCTCGGGGTGATGAGTCGGCTAGTGAAGAGGGAGTTGAGGATATCCCTGACTTGGACGATAGGTCAGGAGATGCCGACCTTGAGTAACTTGCTCCAAATGGGTGGAGGATCTTGGTTTTTGTTTTGTTTTGTGTAGGATTTTAGGGATCAAGCCAACCGTAAATGATAAGTGTATTTTGTACACTTATTTTAATCGTTAAACTGGAGTATTTGTTATTTACTTTAATGAATTATAGCTCAATTTAATTATATATTATGTATTAGGTGAAATCCGATGCGAAATGAAGGAATAAAAGAAAATTGGCAGCAAAATTGAGCTAAAATGAGATAACTCAAAGTTCAGGGATTTAAATGGAAAATTTCATAAGAAGACTCGAACCAATTGTATGCTCTCACAGATGGTGCAGGAGTTTGGGTGAATCCCATCCCTAAATCAAAGGATGGAGTTTGACAATATTAAGGAATCTCTTCTTCAAGGAAACACTTTCCCTTCCCTTTGGCATCAGATTGTTGTTCTGAGTTTTTTTCCTGCCAAAAAACATATCCTCAGAAATAGTGGAATGCATGTCTGGAACACAAAATTATTTCTTGGTCATGTGACCTCAGATAATAAATATACATGCATGTTAAACATTGAGAATGAGGTTGAGACCCAAAACAAAAAAGAAGCATGAATTTGAAGTTACCTCCAACGCCATGCTATCATGCTTATCATGATCCCTGTGCATGTCACTCAATTTATCTTTAAATGCCTCAAGTGCACTGGATATCATTGCGAAAACAGAATTTGACATGAATGTAATATTTGTCTTTAACTCTGTCATCTCATTCTTCAGTACATTTTGTGTCTGAAAATTTCTTGTCGTTCTTGGCTCCTGTCTGAACGTAGGACCGCAACTTGTGACTTTAGTTCATTCACAGCCAAACTCAGATCTTTGTTCTGTGACTTCACCTGAGCAATTTCATCTTTTAATTCTTTCTTCCAACGCTGAAACACCTATATACCACAAATTACATTTGTATTAGTTTTGTTTCAAAGGTAAATAAATTGTTAGTGTAAACTAAACGAATTACGTTATCAAATGGACCCTCCTCTGAATTTGTGTCGTCGGTAAGGATTATATCTTCAAAGGCGGGGCTCGGACTGTCCATGAAAGCATCCTCATCAAATTCTACCCCAGCTCGATTTGTTGGAGACTCAAACACACCTGATGACTTTTCCTGTGCAGGTGGGGGATCGACAAAGTCATCATCATCATTTATTTTATCTTTATGGGCTGATTTATCATATGTAATCATTAGTTGACCAGCAATAGGTTTTTGAGTTCAACCTATGTCATCACCCGGTTGATGTGGCTTATGGTATTGGACACCAGTCATGTATGGTTGCATCATCTCCAGATCACTAGGATAAAGGTCACACAATTCAATCTGTATCCAGAATGAAGGAAACAAAATTGTGTTGGATCAGATAATTACACAAACATGGCTGTAAAGTTCGTGTGGAAATCAAGACTGTGACCTGGTGAAGTATATGTGCTAAGGGTGTTAATAAAAAATAGTAAGACATTTTGACATTCCTATATTACTAATTGAAGCATGAAGTGGGAATTGAATGGCAATATATGTGACCTCAGAAAACCAAGGCTGTAACCTGGTGAACTAATATGTGCTAAGGGTGTTAAACTAATTGAATGACATTTTGACATTCCTATATCACTAATTGAAGCATGAAGTGTGACTTGATTGACAATACATGTGACCTCAGAAAATATTTGGTTAGTGACTAGGATGACATATAATGTGACCTCCTAAACACATAGATACTACAAAATGTGATAAACTCTACTACCATTAGGACATTGAAACATGCCACATGTAAAAAAGACCATAAGTTGATTGTCATAGTCTGTCCTATCTGTTAAGAGGCTAACTAAAATTACTTTCAAAAACTTACATTTGGTTATGAGAATATCTTGTCCTCGATG
Source organism: Ligustrum vulgare (assembly GCA_963555705.1). Lineage (NCBI taxonomy): Eukaryota > Viridiplantae > Streptophyta > Magnoliopsida > Lamiales > Oleaceae > Ligustrum > Ligustrum vulgare. Next base: position 71,946,523 of record OY743168.1, on the reverse strand, counting down.
GTGGAGTAGACATGTATCTTATCGGCATGCCAATTAAGGATTCGAGGTGACATGCTCTGAATCCTTGTGGTTACTCTGCCATTTAATATTGGTACGGTCTCATAGATCCATACTTGAAAGGAAAGTAAAAAAACCCCTAGTCGGTAATGAGAATTCCTTTTCTTCAAGGCATCCTTCAATGAAGTAATTGATATTTCAAATATTTCCTTCCCCCATGGAAACATCTTCATTACATCAAAATCTTCGATGAGGGGAAACAGGTAATCATCAACCACCTTCTTGTATAATGTAGATAAAAAATATGATGTGATCAAATACAGAATTTCGAGCCTCACTACGTCATGATCAGGTGCATCTGTGACTCCCAAATACACATCTTTGATGTCTTCATTCGTTACAGTGTTCAAATGGCCAAAGTATGTATCTTTTATTCTGGAAGGTAAATTCTAAAGATTCCTCCGGTTGTCAACGCCTTCATATCTCAAACCTGTAACTAGCGTGAACTCGGGCAGAGCAAATCTAACATATCTACCGGAAATAAGGAACCACATCTCCTGCGGGTTCAGTTGTTCGACCATCCTCAGAAGAAAAAAGTGTAATAATTGTGGTTGGAGCACTATCTCATGACAGTCGACAAAATATGAGAAACATGTGTTAGCCAGTATCTCTTTTTGACTATCATTTAGTTTGGATTTGAAGTTGGCAAGAGCATTCTTTGTGACATTGGACGTAATTTCCCCTGGAAAACATTCTCCCTCGGGAGTAGCGTACTTCCATTTCTGTTGACGAATAGTGTAAGTCACAACATTAGTCCACCAGTATATGTGCATTCCACATCAATAGAAACAGGGTCACATTAAGGTACATCAATAGAGAAAAATGTATTATACAAACAATCTTCAGGTCACACATCAGTGTATTACACAAACCAAGAGGATCACGCCTGTTGAGCAGTTTGATACTTGAAAGCCAAACTAAACATATTTTTTAATCTTATTTGTTTAATCACTGATCAAGAAAGTAAGGCCCCGTTCTCTTTGCTGTTTTGAGCCCGTTTTGAGTTTTCGATTTTTGGAAATATTGAAAACGCGTTCACTTTAGCCATTTTCAGAAACGCTTTTTCCAAAACACCAAAAAAAAATACAAAGGAAACTCAAAACGAGTTTATTGCGTTTTGGATATTTTGTGTTACAAAGTCCAAAACGACCAAAACGCGTGTTTTGGAATTTTTTTTATTTTTTTTTATTTTTTATTTTTTATTTTTTTTTGTGAGATACTTCCTTCACTTGAAGTTCTTATATTATTTTGCCATTATATATAGATACATATTAAGATTTTTTTTTGTAATTTATTTATTTATTATTATTATTATTATTATTATTATTATTATTATTTTTTTTTTTTTTTAAATATAAGACATTTCCTTCACTTGAAGTTCTTACATTATTTTGACTTTATATATAGATCCATGTTAAGATTTTTTTTTTTTTTTTTTTTTTTTTTTTTTTTTTTTGTAAATTATTATTATTATTATTATTATTTTTGTAAAAGTGAGACTCTTCCTTCACTTGAAGTTCATATGTTATTTTTTCATTATATATAGATCCATGTTAAGATTTTTTTTCTTTTTTTTTGTAATTTTTTTTTTTTTTTGTAAAAGTGAGACACTTCATTCACTTGAAGTTCTTATATTATTTTGCCATTATATATAGATCTATTTTAAGATTTTTTTTTGTAAATTATTTATTTATTTATTATTATTATTATTATTTTTTTTGTAAAAGTGAGACACTTCATTTACTTTAAGTTATTATGTTATTTTGTCATTATATAGATCCATGTTAAGATTTTTTTTTTTTTTTGAAATTTTTTATTTATTATTATTATTATTATTATTTTTTGTAAATGTGAGACACTTCTTTCACTTGAAGTTCTTATATTATTTTGTCATTATATATAGATCCATATTAAAATTTTGTTGGTATGTAGTTAAATTTTTGTTTAGCTGAAACAATATTAATGATGAATTTATTGACATAGAGAACTAACTGATTTATTAACATTAAAATTAATATAATTCAACAAATCAATAATTTTTTACATATAAAATATCACAGAATAAATATATCAAAAAATTACAACATAAACGCATTTTTCAGTTTTCTATTTTTGAAAACAGTTTTCCAAAATCATAAAGAGAACATGTTTTCAGCAATCCCAAAATAAACAACCAAAATCCAAAACTCAAAACAAAATTCAAAACTCAAAATCCAAAATCGAAACACAAAGAGAACGACCCCTAAATGACCTGGTTTGGCAAAAAAATAATTTTCTTATAACTATAAGTTGAGGGACTCACTAATTATGTAAACCAAAATCTACACAATATGTGCCCCCCAAGTTCTAAACTGCGGGATTCAACATGTCTTATAAGATGTAGTTTTATATATTAAAAATCTCCACAGCAGGCCTTTAGAATGCAAATCAAACTTTGCCATCAAAATTAGATTAAGGTCACCACCATTAAATACCAATAAGGTTTCAAGTCACATCTTTGATATACCGAGGTCACATACAATGAATCAATACCCAAAGTTTGTTTCAGGTCACATACGTGAGAATAATGAAATCACATACAATATACACAGTTATCTCGAGGTCAATGTCAGCAGACCATCTCCATACTAGTGACATAAACAAGTTCAAATTCAATATCCTAGGTCACATATGATACCTAGGTCACAAAGAATAAATCAATACTCAAACAAGGAAACAATACCCAAAGTTGGTTTCAGGTCACATACATGAGAATACTGAAATCATATACAATACACAAAGTTGGTTCAAGGTTAATGTCAGCAGAACACCTCTATACTGGTGAAATACACAAAGTTGGTTTCAAAGTCTTATTTTCTTTAATGAAAAATAGATGTGAACTATCTTATTAGATTTTCAAGAGTGGATTTAAGGTTAATTTAAAGTCTTGTTATCTCTAGATAAAGTATTCACTGGGTGTGGTTTTTTTCAATCTCTTTACATAGCCTTGGGTATTACAGGTCTTGAAACTATGGGGACAAACATTAGGTCACATATGATAGCTCCAAGTTCACATTCAATACTCTAGGTCACAAATGAAACCTAGGTCACAATGAATAAATCAATACCCAAACAATGAAACAATACCCAAACTTAGTTTCAGGTCACATCTCTAATCTGGTGAAATACCCAAATTCACAATCAATACCCTAGGTCACATATGATGCCTCGGTCACAATGAATAAATCAATACCCAAATTTAAATACCCAAAATCACATACAATACTTTAGGTCACATGTGATAGCTAGGTCACAATGAATAAATTATCATCGACATTACATTATTCCTACAAAATTATAAGTTACAGTCACCGAAGATTTCGAAATACCTGATTCGAATCATATGATTGACAAGTTCCATGAGTTGTCTTGATATTCGCCTTGCTCTTCCCCTTACCGGAATCTCTTTTCCTTTTTTGCTACCGGACTCAGTCTGGTCAGCGTTCATGCCTTTCACCATTATCAACCTGCTATTTTTCTTCAATGATGGTCGGGAATATGAGGTTGCGGCGAGCGAGGGTCGCTGGAAATTCGGACTTAGGAGTTCCGGGTTGCGGGAATGTCGCTTGTGATTGAGTTTGGGTTTAGGGTTTTGGGATGTTGCTTGTATTGAATCCAAATGTTCGGTATTTGAGTATTAGATTGGATAATTTTGATTTGATGAACGTGTATATTTCAATTGCGGATATTTAGGGAGTCAGTTACAAAATCGGTGCTATACAATTTAAATTATAATACTGTATTAATTTAATATTATTTTAAATATCTATTTATAACCTGAAACGTGAATATATTTAACTTTATTCTTATATTTGAATTTCAATCCTTTAAAACCGTTTTTCCTGTAATTTCCACTATATCAAATCTAAGTGGAACTTTTCATGTGGGCCACGTAAAATCGAACAGGAATCCTTTGCACCTGAGTATAAATTTATTGTCGAGTTAAAATATTTAATTGAAAAAAAATTTTAAAAAAATTTATTTATAGTTAAAAGCAATTTATTGTTTATAAATAGATTTATAAATAATTTAAAGTAGACAAAATGATAAAACCCAATCTCAAACCGCTCAATTTTTAAACCTAATTCATTATTTAAAATAAGTATATTTTTGGTAATATTGTCAGTTTTCCACGTTAAAGGATATCTTAATACTTTAAATTCTTATTTGCTAAGTTTAGTTTACGCAAAAATAAAAATACATTTTTTGAAGATAGTTTAGACAATTCTAGTATATTATTTTCAATCCAAAAATTAAAGGGAAAATTACATAGAACCTTGTATTTCAAATATGCAATTCAAAAATCATGTGAAGGAAAACTTTTTTTTAAATTTCAGGTGCTAAATCATTTAATTAGGTATTTAATAATTAAAAATAAATATAATAATATATATAAGACAAACATAATTATCTACTATATATTATATTAAAACTAATATAATATTAAATCAAAAACTCAAATTTTGACATCAAAACCTCTAACCACCCCACCCCCACCTCACCCCACCCCAAAATTAATTTTTATTTTATTTTTTCCTATCATTCCCCATCTCACCCATACCCCAACCCCACTCGACCCTATCCCACCTCAACGCAAAGTGACAAATTGATTTCACCCTAGCCACACTCCGACCCCACACACCCACCTTGCCCACCCACCCCACATCACCACCCATATCCTACCCCACCCCAAAAATAAGTTTATTTTTATTTTCTCTCGATGTTTTCCTACACTTCCCCATCCAACACCACCCAACCCCCACCTCATCGCAAAGTGACAAATTGATCTCACCCTAGCCACATCTCCCAAACCCACCAACCCACCCTGCCCACCCACCCCACCTCACCACCCATATCCTACCCAGCACAAAAATAAATTTATTTTTATTTTCTCTCGATGTTTTCCTACACTTCCTCATCCCAACCCAACCCAACCCAACTCCACTCGACCCTACCCCCACCCCACCTCATCGCAAAGTGACAAATTGATCTCACCCTAGCAACATCCCCAGACCCCACCCACCCACACCATCTCACCACTCACATCCTACCCCACCCAAAAAATAAATTTATTTTTATTTTCTCCCGATGTTTCCCCACCCCACCCCCACTCAACTCGACCCTACCCCACCTCATCGCAAAGTGACAAATTGATCTTATCCCAGCCACAGACCACCACCCCACCCCCACCCACCCTACACTAAAAATAATTTTTATATTTTTCCTTTCGATGTTTTCCTATCATTTCTCATCCCACCCTACCCCACCTCATCTCAGAGTGACAAATTGATCTCACCCTAACCACATCCCCCGACCTCACCACCTCATCACCCATATCCTACCCCACCCCAAAAATAAGTTTATTTTTATTTTCTCTCGATGTTTTCCTACACTTCCCCATCCCACTCCACTCCACCCCACCCCACCCCAATCCAACCTAACCCTACTCGACCCTACCCCACCTTATCGCAAAGTGACAAATTGATATCACCCTGCCACATCCCCGACCCCACCCACCCCACCTCACCACCCATATCCTACCTACCCCAAAAATAAGTTTATTTTTATATTCTCCAGATGTTTTCCTACACTTCCACCCCACCCCACCCCAACCCAACCCCACTCCACTTGACCCTACACAATCTCATTGCAAAGTGACAAATTGATATTATCCCAGCCACAGACCATGACACCCAGCCAGCCTCACCCCCACCCTACCCCACCCCATCGCAAAAATGATTTTTTTCCTTATACTTTTCCACCTACCTCCACTCAGCCCGATACCACCCTACCGATCCCACCCCACCCCAAAAATGATTTTTTTCCTTCTACTTTTTCACGCCCCCACCAACCCCACCCCAACACCACCATGCCCACCCCACCCCTACAAAATGAGTTTTTTTTTTTTTATCTCTCCATGTTTTCCCACTCTACCCCGCCACCCACCCGACCCAAAAATGATTTTTTTCTTCTAATTTTCCACACCCACCCCGCCCCCGACCCTACAAGCTACCCACCCAACCAATCGACCCTACCTCACCCAAAAATGATTTTTTTCTTCCACTTTTTCACACTCCACCCAGACCCTACCCTTGCACCCACCCCACCCCACTCCACCATACTCACCCATCCCATTCGTACCCACCCCCCAAAAATGATTTTTTTTCTTCAATTTTTTACACTCCCACCCACCTCGCTCCCGACCCTACCCCGCCACCCACCCAACCAACTGACCCCACCCAAAAATGATTTTTTTTCTACTTTTCCACACTCCATCTCGACCCTACGACCGTCACCCAGCAACCCCACCACTATCCACCCCACCCAAAAATGATTTTTTTCTTTTCTACACCCCGTCTCGACCCTACACCCGTCACCCACCAACTCCACCCGTACCCAAAAATGATTTTTCTTCTTCTAATTTTTCACACCTTGTCCCTACCCGCCACCCACTCAACAAACCGACCCCACCCAAAAATGATATTTTTCTTATACTTTCCTCGTCCAATGGTGACAACAAGTTAAGATGGTCACAACCTTTAATATAATTTGGTCACAATCATTTATAGTTTGTCACATATTATTTATTTATTGGCCACAACTTACTCTTTTTTCATGATTAGTTAATATTTTTTGTTTCAATTACCTAATAATTGGTCACATTCCCCACTCGTCATAAGTCACACAAAGTCTCATTTAGTAGACATTTTGGTTACACTTACCTAATAATTCGATCACCCCACCCTACCCCACCCCACATGCAAAGTCACAACATGTCACACAATGTCACAATTGGTCACACAATGTCACATTACAAATTTAGTTGAAAAACCTCACCCACCTACCCATACATTCCTAAAGTCATAGTTGGTCATACAAGGTTATAGTTTGATCACACAAGGCCATAATTTGATCACACGAGGTCACAGTTAGATCACAACTGGTTTAGTAGCAAAATTCGATCACACAAAGTTACAATTCGATCACATAAAATCACAGTCGGTCACACAAAAGCACGGTTCGATCACACAAGGTCATAGTTTGGTAACACATGTGACCGAACTATGACATCGTGTGATTGAACTGTGATCTTGTAAGACCGAATTGAGACTTTGTGTGATCGAACTGTGACCTTGTATGTTCAAATCGTGACTTTGTGTTATCAAGTACGGGATGTGACCAATTATTAAGTAAATGTGACCAAAATATTTACTAATTGTGACTTGTGAGAAATGGGGATGTGACCAAGAAAACTAAGAATACGGAATGTGATCAAATATAGGTAATTGTAACAAAAATGTCAACTAATTGTGATTGAGGAAACGAGTAAATTATGACCAATAAATAAATAATATGTACCAATTATATGATAATTTTGATCAATTATAGGTAAATGTGATCAAAATATTGACTAATTGTGAGTTTGTACGACTTATGATAAGTGCGAATGTGATCAAGAAAGTAAGTAAGTTTTGATCAACAATAAATAAATTGTGATCAATTATTGATGACTATGACCAATTATTAGGTAACTATGACCAATAAATAAATAATATGTGATCAATTATGGATGATTGTGACTAATTATATAGATTGTGACCAACTGTGACTTGGTGTGACCATTGGACGAGGATGTGATGTGACCTACAATTGTGTCAAATATAACTATGTACTTTTCCCAAAATTAAAAAAAAAAAAATCTTAAATTTGTTATTTTTAAAAAGTGAAAGTTTTAGTTGTATAGTTATGTACTTTTCCCAAAATTAAATGATACTCTGTCAAAAGATAGAAAGAAGAAATTAAAATTCAGAGAGATGGCAATAAGTTAGGTATGGGTCGGGTTTGCCAAACTCATATTCTACCAACTAAAACTTTACAACCTTCATACCCTACCCAAATACCCATTTAAGAATGACGGGTCGGGTCGGGGAGGTTTGAATGCGGGTATGCTTCTATACCCATTTGAAATTCATTACCTATTTTTTTCTTTTTTTAAACACATATTGTAGAACTATAATATGTCAAGTGTATATATTTAGCACTGTAATAAATCATAAAAGCAATAGAAAAACTGTTGAAGTAGTCCGGAATAAACAAAAACAATAGAGACTTTATTTTTTAAAAAGCTCTTGTTGTGAATATTTTAAAGGAAGTAGCAAAGGCTAATCCAGTAATCATCAACCTTAGTAATTGAGTTCACTACTGAATGTCTAGATTAATGGATTTTTTTTTTTCCTTTTTACAATCACCTTTATTTTAAATTTTATAATTTATTAAGAACATTAAAGAGTATGTGGGTCGGGTATGGGTCTTGTAGTAAAGCTCACACCCTATCCATACATATTTCAGGTTTTAAAACTTACCTACATACTCAATCGACGAACCCATTTAGTCGGATAATCCCAACCCGTTTATGTCAGGTCTCCAACGGGTATCGAGTCCGTGAATATTATTGTCATCACTTCTAAAATCTCATTTTTTTCCCTTTTTAATTAATTATTTAAAATAAGTATATTTTTGGTAATATTGTTAGTTTTCCACGTTAAAGGATATCTTAATACTTAAAATTCTTATTTGCTAAGTTTAGTTTACGCAAAAATAAAATATATTTTTTGAAGATAGTTTAGACAATTCTATTATATTATTTTCAATCCAAAAATTAAATGATACCCTGTCAAAAGATAGAAAGAAGAAATTAAAATACAAAGTGCCCCAGTGGATGTTATTGTTACAATAAAATTGTGGAAGAATAAAATCTTAATCTTATCTCCAGGGCAGACCCACATAGGGGTCTGTTGGGGCACGTGTCCAGTAAAAGTCAGACATTTTTTTTTGTTTAAGTCTTCAGTTGATTCTTGGACATATCCATTACTCGATTCCTTGAAATTATATTGGATTATTGTTAATTTATTTGCTCGTAGAGGTCTATTAGGAGTGGAGATTTTGATTTTGGTAAATTGAAATTTTGGAGTTTGGAGTATTGAGAATTTGAGATTTGAGAAATTATTTTTTTATTTGAATTTTTATTTGTTTTAGAATTTGAGATTTTAGGGTTAATATGTGTTTACAGTAATTTATTTGTTTGTTTGTATCAGTTATCGAAAAATATTTTAAACGTAAATCCACGTTTTCTTCTAATGAATAAAGTAATGAAAATGAAGTTAGAGATGAAAGGGTTGAGGAACTTGGTGAAGAAACTGATGTTGAAATTGAAGATGTTTTAGTCATAGATGATTAATTTCTATTCTGATTTCTTCTTATCAAATTAAAATAAATAATAACTATACGAATTTTAAGGCAAATCCAATTAAGTTGAGTTAATTTTACAAACTTAAGATTTTATTCAATTCATTCATCATTTTCACATCATTTTTATTTGTTTACTGATTTTGTTAATTTTTCCATTTTCCATTATAGATTTAAATAACTAAAATATGAAAAAATATATTACAGAGTTTATTAATTAGTTCATATAATTTATATTAAACAATTGATCGATCAGTAATTTTTATTAAAATAATAATGTAACAATATGAATAAATAAATTGTCAATATGAAGAAAGAAGAATCAATTGATGTAACAATATTTATTAAAATTAATGATTTTTTTTTAGAAAAACACTTGAAATTAATCATTAATACTTAAAAAAATCAAATTTTACCGAAAGTCTATCATACACATCTTTTTGGGAAGAATTTGATGAAGAACAATATAAGAAAAGAAAAACGTCGATCTTAAGGAGAATAATTATATGTCATAAAAAATGGTGAAATTAACTTATTTCTTAATTATACTAACATTTATAGACAAAAAGAGTCACTATATATTTTATTTATATTTTCATTAATAATTTTTTATTGACATATAATTAAATATGCATTTAATTATATTCAATTAAATGCATCGTATTCAAAAATTAAAAATTATTAATCATGTGAAGAATTGAATTCCACGTTCGTGCACCACAAATCTTGAGGTTGATTTTCACTTTCGTGCATCGTCAATATTGTTTAATTTGTTACATTTATTTATATATAGAATCATAAATTTAATTTGTTACAATTACTTTATTATGTAAATTATAATATTTTGAGGGTTATTATTTCTATTCACGTTAGTAAAAGATATTTGATGAAAATTTTTTATTTATTCTATACAACATATATTTGAAAAACTGCATTATTTAATTTAAATTTGAGCAATTGTTTATATATGTTTTGTTTATAGCAATTTTTGTGTATCATATGTGTGTGAACAACTACAGACTATACAAACAATGTATTATTTAAAGAGGTTTTTCAAAATTGATGAGAATTGTAATTTAATTTTATTTTGAATATTCGTTGACAGTCTGTATCATTAATCAAAGTAAATTATGTGTTCAAATTTTTTCTTATTTTGAAATGATATTTACAGTAAAATCATTTTATATTGTTCTTCCGTGCAATGCAGGTGTGATACTAGTATTTATTAATTTACATAAAGAACAAAACAGGAAAAAACTGTATAGTAAACAACGGATGAATCAAGCCAATAACCATATGAGTTTCAAGAGTTATAGTTGCTGGAGAGTCATGGAACATTAAGGGACGGAGTCACGATTTTGAGTGAGTGGGGGCCAAAAATTTTATAAATCGAGAATGTAAGAAAGTTCAATAATAAACACAGATACGAATAAAGTTGCTTACAACTATTCTTGACGCATTTTCATACTCTAAAAACACTTTACAATAACTTCATTATAAATTTTCAAAACTATATCTCTCAACATAAACAATAAGATGATCATTCGTCCACTCATCACTCATTCGGTTGCTCAAATAGAGCTGTTTGTATATAAAAATGAGAGGAAAAAGGTTCTTGAATTCTTAGAGCAGAAAAGTTATTGAAATTAATGACGAGACTTTTTGTTAAATGAAGAGGCCTTATATTGTATAAATATAAAGAAGGGCCCCCAAAAATATATTTCTTATTGAAAAAGGGCAAAGGAACCAATAATTGAATTTGTAGAGTAAGCAAAATCAAAACTTCTCTTTTGTAGTAGTTTTATGCACTGGAGAAAACAATTGGCTTTTGTCATCATTTCAAGCCTGATTCTCCACCCCGCCCCCCCAAAAAAGAACTCGATTTTTTTTTTTTTTAACAAGTCAGTGGGGGCCTACACCCCCATTGGTCCCAAAGTGAATCCGTCACTAGGAACATTATACCAGCCAATTTTGATATGTTCAGTTAGATATTTGTGTACACAGGTCGCATTCACACATAAGTTCAAGATTCGAAGCCAATTTAGATATGTGATTTGCACCTACTACATGCGCACATGGAGAGAGTTAGTGGCGATTCATGATTAGGGATGGAACAGGCTATAGCCCATACTAGACCAAGCCATTTCCACTTGGGCCCCCCTTTTTTCTTTTATACATTAGCCCATTTCTGCTGTATGCTAATTTTCCTTAACACAGAACAAATGAAATGAAACCCATGAGAAAATTATAACCCCATTATCCTAGACCAATTCCCCAAATCCAAACATGGACATTCATTTCCTCTTCCTTGCTCATTCTCTATTGCCCTTAGTCTATTACAATCTCACTCCACTACAAGAAAAAGAATTAACAGAGACGACATCAACAGGGACGACTTCAATATAATCCCTATTTCATAATCATATAGGGATGACAGTGCGTAGTTCGTCCCTATTAACATACGTGAATTGGCGGTAATTTTATCGCCTCTATTTTCATAAATATCATTAAGTAATAGGGATGACATAAAGTCGTCCCTATAACAGTGTATCATCCCTATATTTTTAAAACCAATAGGGACGACACATATCCGTCCCTATTTGATCGACAATTAATAGGGATGACATATAGTCGTCTTTTGATTCGATGGAAAATCCACCCTCCAAGTATAAAGGGGTCAAGTTAAACCCTAGTAATAATCTATGGTCATTCTTCCTAAGGATTTTATTGATATAATAATATTTGCTAAATTCAAGTCTTAAATTATGATTTCAAGTTTATTTAAATGAATAAAAGAGGATATAAGTAAAATGCAATGAAAGAGAAATGTGAGTGGAGTTATTCTTTCGCTATCAATTGGGCTTTTCAAATAAAATTAATATGAATTTTTTGAGATCGATAAGATTTAAATATATTAGTAAGAAAATTACTCAATTTATTCTATATCATTTTGTCGAGCATGTTGTGTGCATATTCAATACATACCACAACAACGACATTCATCCAAGTAAAATAATCTGAAAATTTAAAACAATTTGTAAACCCTTATCAATAGGAAGAATTCATGTATAGAAAATTAATATTTACCCATTGAAGCTAAGAATAACTCATCTCAAACATAACTTAGTCGAACATAATTAAATTAAACGAAATAAAATTCAAATAATCAATAACCATTACTAAAAACGAAATTTAAATTTGAAAATGAAATTTCAATAACTAAAATATATCTAAAAACAAGCTAATATCAATAATCTGAATTTATATAAACTAACGATTGAAATAATAAAAAATCTAAGAAAAATAGCAATAAAACTAGAACAAGTCACCTAAAATCACTTTGCAGCTTCTCTTAACTATGCCCAAGGTCGCAAGGCTCATGGTCGAGACGTTGAGGACTGGAGAGGTCGCTGCTGTGGGATTGAGTAAAGTGGTTGTTACTGGTTCGTGGCTTATGGTTGAAGCTGCCGACTAGAAGTAGAAGTGTGAGGAGGTTGCTACTTGATGTGAAGGGAGGAGTTGCAGTGTTGTGGAGTTACGGCTGTGGGATGAAGTAGTGGCTACCGTGGAGTGTTGCTGGAGTGCTGTGTGCGATGGAAGGCTGCTGGAAACGTGTAGGGCTGCTGGATGGAAAGTGGAGAAGTTGTAGGATGTGTTTTTATGAAGATAGGGAGATGGCTGCTGGGAGTTTTGTGTGGCTAGGAACGATGAAGAGAGTAGGCTACCGGCTATGGAGAGAAGTGAGAGAGGTTGCGGCTGTAAGGTTACTGGTTTTGTCCTGATGAAAGAGTGGCGTGGCTGGTTTTTTTTCCTGGAAGGTTGGTCGCCGTGTGTTGTGGGATGGCTGTTAATGTGTGTGTTCCGTGGGTTGTTAGGTTGTGTGGGAATGGATATGGGCTGGGAGTTGTGAAGTGGGGCAAAAAATGTGGGTCGAAATTTGAATTCAATGTAAGAAATTGTCCAATGTATCTCTGCAATTAAATAAATGAAATTAATAGCAAATAAAATCAATTTAGAGTTTAAGAATTAAAATTAAATCTTTTATAAGTTTTACTCTAAATAACCCAATTAATATCCCAAAATTGCATTTTTTTTTTCATGTATTTACCTATATAAAATAAGTAAAATTAGACAATAAACATCTTTATTACGCCATATGGTTATAGGGACGAATTTCTGTCGTCCTTATTGATTCTATGATGATTTGGCGTCAATGTTTCGTGCCCTTTTTCTCCCGCCAAAGTTATAGGGACGAATATATATCCTTTTAAGGTGAGTTTTGTCGTCCCAATAGACTTTTTAAAAAACTTTCTGCACCATCTTGGCGAACTCAGTCTCATTTACATTTCTCTCACCCCCTATTCTCTTTGGTATGTCTATTTTCCATATTATCATTTTATTTAACGTTTATTACACGTGTGGTTTATTCTGTAGACATCATTGAACTTTTATAAAACTAAGATTACCGTTTGGAGATGATTTCATAGATCACACACGTCTGCATGTTAAAATAATCTTTGAATTGTCCCATTTTTGGACAGTTTGACATTGATTTGTGAGTCACGAATTGTGTTATTATAATTATTTCTTGTTGTAGCATTTGTATTCGCTTGTAGATTTTAGTAGTATCTCCTTTTTATTCTCCGAGTGTTGACTATGTTTTAATATAGTGCTTGCACTTAGGAGAATATAGGAAAAATGTGGCCGAAATTTATATGTGAAATAGATGCGGTTACGTGAAATAGATGCGAATCTATGTTGAATGGCTAGGGACCTTACCTTAAAGGTGTTAGGACATTTTTCACGTCACAAATATAATTATCTTAACATTTGTTTTGTCTTGCAGCTACAAGAAACTTGTTCTAAAAATGGAAATGGATAAGAGTTGGATCAAGTTGAATAGGAGACGTGGAAAGTCTAATGAGTTTTGGGATGGTATGAAAGCATTTGTAAGCATGGAAAGATCACTAACAAATGATAGGGGAATGATTAGGTGTCCATCCAAAAGATGTATAAACATGAGGTGATAATTAGTCGATGATGTTGAGACACACATTTTTCGTCACCGTTTCTGGGAAGTTATGAGAGATGGATTTACCACGGGGAGAGTGAATGAACCAGTGAATGTTCCAGAACAGAACGAAGGGATGGATGTGGGAGATGAGATAGTTGATATTCTGAATGACATAGTTGGTGATGAATCGACTATTGGATTTTCTGATGTCCATTACGATGAGCTATTCAAGGCACTACATTCAGAATTGTTACCAGGAGTTTCTTCTTTCTCATCTTTGAACTTTTTAACTAAGTTGATGCATTTGAAGGTTACAAATAAGTGGACAAATAAGTCGATTGATGGACTGTTAAATTTGTTGAAGTTGGCATTTCAAAAAATCAATCTACCTGGCTCTCATTACGAAGCTAAGAAGCTAATGTCCAAGTTGGGATTGGGATACGAATCTATTCATGTTTGCAAGAATGATTGTGTATTATTTTGGAAGTATAATGCATCTAAAGAAATTTTTCCGGTATGTTCAGAAAGTCGTTGGATATAAAAGGTAGAGAAGTCATCTGGAAAGAACGTGCCACATAAAGTGTTGCATTATTTTTCATTGACCCCAAGACTAAAGAATTCATTAGCAACAACACATACAGCGAAAGAAATGAGGTGGCATAATACAGGTAACTCAATAGACAAGGATCAGCTGAGACATCCCATAGACGGCATGGAAGAACTTTGATAAAAAAAACCACCCAGATTTTTCCTGTGAAATACGAAATGTTTCATCTGGGCCTATTAGCTGATGGTTTCAATCCATTTGGTAACATGAATCTTTCGTACAGTATGTGGTCAGTGGCTTAGACTGTGTACAACTTACCACCCTGGTTGTACATGAAAGAAGAGAATTTGATGTAACTCTCTTGATCTCGGGTCCTCAATCACAAGGAAAGGACATGGATGTTTTTTTTGGTGTCCATTAGTGGTTGAGTTGAATGAATTGTGGGGTACTAGTGTTGATACGCATGATGCTGCAAGTAATAACAATTTATATAGAATGCACGCAACACTTTTATGGATAGTTAGCGATTTTCTTGCTAGAAATTAGTTTATCAGGGTGGAATGGTCAGAGTTATAAAGCATGTCCTACATGCAACGAAGAGACACCATCAATGCGCGTTATTAGTAAACTAGTTTATGTGGGTCATCGACGTTTCTTACCAAGTTGAACGAATATATTACGTGTATGACTAGTTCTCTTCAAACATGTTTGTCTGGATTTCAAATGATGCTGGCCCCACCACAGTCGGGTTCCCAACTGGATCCGTCTGATGTACACGAGGAGGCTAGCGATAAGGACGATGTTTTTTTTATGACATTTGCAAATTTTTTAATTTGTGTTAAAACTTTTGTTGATATTTAAACTATTACATTTTTTGGTGAATTTACTAATTAAATTATGTTACTTATATGTAAATTTTATGTATAATTAAAATATGTAAAAAAAGTACAATAATTTCATATCATTATAGAAACGCTGAATTTCAAAATAATAAATTAACTGATGTCGTCCCCATAGATCTTTTTGATCGACGGGATGTCATCCCCATAGATCTCTTTGATCTTCGGGGACGACATTGGACGATAATATTGTCCCAATAGAGTAACAATTTATAAGGACGAAATGTTGTCGTCCTAAATAATTTATTAGCACGAATCTATTAGGACGACTATTCTTGCTCTATTAGAACGACTTTTACGTATATAGAGACGATAATAGTCGTCCCAATAACACTTTTTCCTTGTAGTACTCTTTGTTTGCCTTTCATTCCTCCCTCAATTTTGCGTATGATAAGCTGAAATTTCTGGGAATATGCTTTCTTGTAAGGTAGTGTTTGATAAGGTAGATTTTTCTAGGAAGTAGGAATTCATTTGTCAATTTCATCTTTTTTGGTTGTTTGATTGACATGTGGTGACTTGGAATTGATTTTCCTACTTTTGTTGGGAAGTTGTGCAATTCCTTATTTTTAAGACAAATGAATTATTAGCTAATAGGTGATAATTGATTTTCACATTTACATGGCAAATCATAAAAGCCTCGCTTGATAATTTTTGTTGTTAATTGACATATTTTTCTCATAATTAATATTATTATTATTATCAAGTACAAATATGTGAAAAAATAAAATAAGAAATTTATTTAAAATAACTAAATTTTGTTTTATTTGCCATTCAAAATAATATTAATCAAACAAAAGTTGAAAAATTCCTCATTTTTTTCACCTAAAAAATTAAATCAATCAAAAACATTAAACTTCCAATTTTATGAATTCAATTTCCTGGAATTCGTTTTTCCATTCAAATTTCATCATCGCTATCAAACGGACCCTAAAATTCATTTTCATATGCTTTTTGCTGATGAAAAAAAATATTGAGATATATTTGAATGTATGGTGCAACTAAGATTTAGTGTGGCGCCTAATATGACCTAGAATTTGTATGCAACAATCGAGTTTAATTAAGTATTTAGTGGGCGATACTTTTGAAATTTTGATGAGAAATCATAACTATACTCAAAAAATTAACTTGACTTTTTAAAAGGTATAATATAATTTTTTACTTTTTTTTTTGTTTACCAATTAGCAAATATTAGTACTGAGCACAACTAGAGGAAAAAGCAGTAAAAATTAATATTGATTTCGACCAATTAATTAACTATAATAATTTGTATAAATGTTGCTGCTTATAAATAGACAACGAAGCAAATTTTGTAGGAATGTTTATTGTGTTAGGTTTTTGTTGTAATTGGCAATCTCATGAATAAAAGAACTCATCTATAAAGTCTCAATTAGAGTAAAAGTATGATAGTTGATTTAGTTGAGTATTTGGATTCAAGAAGAACAAAGAAGTGTTCAATAAGACTTGTGATGCAATTAGAAGTTGAAGATGAATCAGAATCCTACGAGGATAATGATCCAAATTTTTAGTTGGATGTTGAGACTTGATTTTCACATAACAAACATTTGAAATGTGAATATATTATTTCTACACGAATTGTAGATTTTTGAATTATCTTTCCAACGCACTTTGAATTGACTCAATCGGATATCAAGAGAGAAAGTTATGATGAAAATATTGAAGGTCGTTGAATCTGGACATATTTTTTTTCACAAATTTTAAGGTACTTATAATTCTAAACTATCTCAAACACTTCATACTATATATACCTAAGCCCTATGCACAAAAATCAGAAGGGTTATCTATTTTCCAGAACCATAACATATAGACTTATCCAATCTTTGATCCCATGATTTGATGATCCAAGAACCAAATTCACAATTGTTTGAATCTCTTGATTTCTTGTGATACAATAACTCGAGTTAGAAAAACATCACTTGTTCCTAATCTAGGACACACCCATCCTTTGAAATAAGGATCCTTTCTTCAATTGTGAAACTTTAGAGCAACTGGAGGTTAAAGAAGGTTGCACTACAAGCGCATGAAGTTAACAAGGATGGGGAGTTCTTGGGGTATCCACTTAGAAGAAGTATCAAGATCCGGAAGCCGCTGGGGGTAGCTGTATTTTGGGTTAGCAGGGGTAGATTTGCGTTGTCTAGCATGAGAAGCTGGATAAATCTAATTGTAACCAAAATTGCTTATAGTGGAGGTAACTGACTTGGTCTCGGAGTTTTTCCCATGTTGGGTTTCTCCGTCATCAAATCTTTTGTTATTTACTGCTTTATGATATTTGATTGTGGCAAACATAGGATAATTGGACTTCTATGTTTAATATCTAGAAACTATTAAAAGTGACGTGTTCATTTTAATAGTGACTATTCGGCACATAAGGTCGAATTTTGGGGTGTCCTAGAACTTTCAATTGGTATCAGAGAATAAAATCGATTCCTGACCTTATTTTTGTCTAGATGAATAGTTCTTTATTCGCCCCTCCATTTTCTGATGGTAGTAATTACCCTTATTGGAAATTTAGGAAAGGAAAGAAAAAGAAAAGAGAGGCTAGAGATACTGAGAATGTATGTAAATGTGTTAGATGTCATGAGTGTCAGGGATTTGGGAATATTATAATCGAGTGTCCCAATATTAAGAAAAAGGAAGGCAAGGCTATGAATGCCTCTCTAACTGATAGTGAGTCTGAATTAGGTAACCAGAGTGATGAGTTCACCCATGATGAAAGTGGAATGTACATGGTCTTCACTTCTGGATTAAGAGTAAATCTGAAAGTACCATTAAGAAGAGTGGTGACCCATGTAGTGGTGAGTTATCAAGAGAAGAATATGAGAGTCAATAGGATATTCATGGGGCGTTTGATCAATTATATGAGGTGTTTCTTAAATTGAAGAAATTAAGTAATGCCACCTTTAAGAATCTAAATAAAGTTGAACTAGAAAAGAAGGGCATAATGGTCAAACTAGAAGAGTCCAAGAGCAAGTCCCAAGTTATGACTAATGAGAGAGGGACCTTAGAAAAGAAGGTTATATGTTTAGAAGTGAACTTGAGAAGACATCCAGGTTAGCTAGTGAGCTAAGTGTTGAGAAAGGAAATTTGGAAATCTATGTTAGCAACCTGTTGAGCGAACTTGAACATTCCAAAGCTCAATTCCTTGCCCTTTCTAGTAGTTCAACAAGTTAGAAAATGTTTTAGGAATGAGCAAGAATACTAGTAATAGGGATGGTCTAGGTTTTGACAAAAACACTGCTAGCATATCAAAGACCACATTTGTCCCTGCATATAACCAGCTCAAATATGTGTCTAACCCTCAGCGTAGGATTCGTCAACCTAGGAATAGACGTCAACGTTAAAAAAACAAGGGTCCGAGGTTTGTCCCTACTTGTTTTCATTTTAGTGAGTTAGGTTACATAAGTCCCATATGTCATCATATCCTGAACAGAAAGTATAAGATGAGATTTAATTGGAATCATAATCAGGAATCTGCTGGTCAAGTTAAATTTCTTGCTGATCAAGTTAACATGTTAACCAAATTGGAGATACAAATATGTAGTAAATTTTCTGCTACTAGACAGAAATAGGTGAAAAAGAGTGATCATAGAAATCTGAATATTGGTTACAATACTCTTAAGAAAAAGACCGTGTTAATACGTAACTAATAGGGTATTTTTGGTGCATGCATGTGTTTTCATCACGTATGACTATTTATTGTTGCATGCATCCTATTTGTTTACCTTTTTTAGGTAGTTGTTTTATTTATTGCATGTACATTTTTATAATTGCTTTGGCACGTGCATATTTTTGTTTATTATGTGCTCTTGATATAATTTGTGTGTGATGCATTCTCATACTTTTTATATTGGAAAATAAATAAAAAAATGGAATATTTGAAAAGCACAAAAACATTGGAGAATTGGGTATGTTTACAGCATGACATGAAACTTAAACTTGTGTGTTGTGACCATGTTTAAGTTTATTTAATGAGCTGTAGCATAATTTCCATTGCTTGCTTAGGTTTCTGTGAAATACTTGGCATAAGTGTCTTCATGTACCATTTGCATTGCACACACTTTGATCTTGTAAGTGGGACTTCACCGCGTGTGTGAGATTTGGAATGCAGTCACTAGTTGGTAAGATGATTCTGAACATGGATTGACCAATTCTAGTAAATCTAAGCTCTTATAAATCCCCTTGTAATAAAAATGCTCATATCTTATGTTCTTCTTCGGAGCCTATTTGACTTGAGTTATTAAGTTCGAGGGGTTCTTCATCACCTGATGCCTATAGTCAACTGACTTGGGTTAACCGACCGAAAACTCGCTACAGGGATCATTTTAGTCGCCTAATGAGGGGAACTTGCACTTAAGATGAAAAATAATGAACTTCATAAAACTTGTATTCATTGGAAAAATATGCTTGAAGTAAGAGGGAGTGTGAAATAAATTTGCAAATGAGCTTCAATTTTAAGGTCCCATTTCGCATTATAATGGTTTGACTTCCATAAGTAGGAGAATAAACTTATTGGCAGTGATGTTTAACATGTTCTTTCTCACAAATTTAAGGTGGAATCCTATTTACAAAGGATTAGTGGCACATTACACACATGAGTCGCTTATACAATTTACTCTATTTTAACTTGGGTTAAAAATGTGGGAAAAGTTAGCATTTATTGATTATTCTTATGTTGCATGCTAACTACATCATTTTTAAGTTGTTCCGTGTTCATGATATAAATTGATTTGAAAATTGCACCATTCGTTATTTGTGACAAAAAGGGGAGAAAATATGGTGCATTTATGTTTTTGGGGTCATTGGGGGAGAGACATAGATAAATATCCTACTGCATAAAATTTTGAGTTTGCATTAATGGGGAGAATTTGTTTTGCATTCCATTTGATCTTGCATAGCTGTTTGAGTTTTGATGTTTAATGGTGTAAATGTTTTGGTTAGTGTTTTTAATTGACATTTATATCACGCTTCAATCTAGCATGCATATATTTATGATTATGCGCTTCAATTGTTATATTCCTGTATCACGTGCTTTTACACTTGTTATTTGAGTTTTTGATGTTAGGGAGCAGGTATTACAAGGAATGTAAAAGACAGAAGAGCTTGGGTAGTGTACACTGTTTATTTACTATTTTGACTTTATTATAGTGTTTTGTCAAGGAATGTCAAAAGGGGGAGATTGTTAGATTTTTTATGTAATTTCCAATCTCGTGAATAAGAGGACTCATCTATAAAGTCTCAATTAGAGTCAAAGTATGGTAGTTGATTTAGTTGAGTATTTGGATTCAAGAAGAACAAAGAAGTGTTCAAGAAGACTTGTAATGCAATTAGAAGTCAAAATGAATCCAAATCCCGCAAGGATAATAATAATGATTTTCAGTCAGAGGTTGAGACTTGATTTTCACATAGCAAACATCCGAATTGGAAAAATACAATTTCTACAAGAAATTGTAGATTTTTGAGATATATGTCCAACGCACTCTGAATTGACTCAATCAGATATCAGAAGAGAAAGTTATGATAGAAATGCTGAAGGTTGTTGAATTTGGACAGATTCTGTTTCCCAAATTTTAAGGTTCCTATAATTCTAAACTATCTCAAACACTTCATACTATATATACCTAAGCCCCATGCACGAAAATCAAAGGGATAGTTGTCTATTTTTCAGAGCCATAACATATACAATTATCCAATCTTTGATCCCATAATTTGATGATCCAAGAACTAAATTCACAATTGTTTGAATCTATTAGTTTCTTGTGATCCACGAACCCGAGTTAGGAAAACATGACTTGTTTCTAATCTAAAACACACACATCCTTTGACATAAGTATTACTTCTTTAATTGCGAAACTTTAGAGCTGCTGGAGGTTGAAGAAGGTCGGATTACAAGTGCTGGAAGTTAACAAGGACAGGGAGTTCTTGGGGTATCCACTTGGAATAAGCATCAAGATCAGAAAGTTGCTGGAGGTAGCTGTATCTTGAGTTAACAGAGGTAGATTTGCGTTGTCCAGCGAGGAAAGCTGGATAAATCTACCTATAATCGAAATTGCTTATAGTAGAGGTAACTGGTTTGGTCCCGAAGTTTTTCCCACGTTGGATTTCTCCATTATCATATCATGTATTATTTACTCCTTTATGATATTTGACTCTGTCATTCAAATATAGGATAATTGGATTTGTATGTTTAATCATCTAGAAACTATTGGTGAGGTGTTCATTTTAATAGTGACTATTTCGCACATAAGGTCGAACTTTATGGTGTCCCAAATCTTTGTGATGCTCGTTCTTTGAACTTGTTGAAGATGATTTCAGTTTTTTTTTTTTCAAGCGAAAAAAGTTTCTGTCGAAAAATATAACTTCAAATTAGAAGAACTTGACTTTTAATATTTGTCACTTGTCTATTGGTCATAAAGTACTATTCTTGTCACAATAATCCTTTTGTATTCTTTACACAGTCACGTAAAGCTAGAGATATTGTAATATACAAAAGTTCTAGATATTTTTGAATACTATTCTTTGCTCAAGCAAGTGTTTGGTAAATGATTTATGTATCATACAATTTTTTTAATTACTTTTTAGTCACACATATTTTTTCTCTTCGATTTTCAACCATATATTTTATAGGAATGAAGAGTCGAGAAACGAACTTATTAGAATCTTTATAAGAAAATACAACCGCAATTTCTGGCATTGATATCGATACAAAGAAAAAGAAACCGGTGAGATTTTTACGAATAATATGGAAGATTAGAAAAGTGTTCGGCGGCTACTTTGACCAATTTTTTTTCTAGGTAAAATGTGTGGTTGAAAATTAGAGAGAGAAAATGTGTGTGATTAAAAAGTAATTTGAAAAATTGTGTTATTTATAAATTGATTTATAAATTATAATGATTACGTAAAATAACGGTATGTAAACTTTCCATTCACTTGAGAATTAAATTATACACCTTGTTCGGCATTTATTTTTAAATTTCAGCCACAATTTATTTTAAATTTTGAGATAATATTTATGGTTAAAAATTGGATAAAAAAATATGTATGATTAAAAAGTGATTTAATAAATTATATTATTTAGAAATTAAATTTAAAAATTGTAATGATTGTGTAAAACAAAAGTCATTTGTTAAGGTAACAAATTTGATTTCTCAATTAACGAATTTTATGTCAGTCATAGAGTGAGGTTCCGTATATATATTATTCAAGGCAGGATGGGTGCAGCCGTGTGCAGAGTGAGGTGTCCTACAAGGACGCTGCCAACACAACTTACAGGCTGGAAATTGGCATTTTGTTCCGCAACACCGTACGAATTAAAATGATTTATTTATGTTTTGAAATAAAACATGTAATTAAAAAGTGAAGATAGAAAATGTGTATGATTAAAAAGTAATTTGAAAATTTATATTGTTTATAAATTGATTTATAAATTATAATGTATTGTCTCTTTTACATTATAATTTATAAATTATACATATTTTAAATCACTTTTTAACTATATACATTTTTTTCTCCACTTTTTAAATTTTTACCTCAAAAATAAAATAATTAATGGAGTGTTCGGTTGCTTGAGCAGCCGTTTATTTTTTGAATTTTTGGTGTTTTCTAGGTGGATCAATTGTTGAAACTTGGAGAGAGAAAATATATGTGATTAAAAAGTAGTTTGAAAAATTGTGTTGTTCATAAATTTATTTATAAATTGTAATTATTGCATAAAAGAACGGAGTGTAATTTATGATTGCTGCGGTATTGCGAAAAGAATCCACCTCAAACGATAAACTTAGCCTGCATTCGAGTCACTTTTGTTATAATCTGCACGGATTTCAAACTATTTTTTAATCACACAAATTTTCTCTTTTAATTTTTAATCACAAATTCTACCTCGAAAATACAAATAACACAAATCATTGTTTTTTATAATTGTTGAACAACTTATTAATGGTCACATACGTTTCTTATTTGACAACTACACAATAAAAAGTATTTTTTATTAAACTTTCTAAAGAAAGTTTTATTGACAAAAGTTCTGCTTATAAACTTATAC
Organism: Ligustrum vulgare; assembly: GCA_963555705.1. Classification (NCBI taxonomy): domain Eukaryota; kingdom Viridiplantae; phylum Streptophyta; class Magnoliopsida; order Lamiales; family Oleaceae; genus Ligustrum; species Ligustrum vulgare. The sequence continues at coordinate 71,922,665 of OY743168.1, read as the reverse complement.
CAAATTGAACTAAAGTATAAAGCAATATTTAGAAAATTGGATCGGACTAACTGGTTCAATTGAAAAACCGGGAGCGAGCCGGAAAATTAGTCCGGTTGACCTCAAAAATCGACCGGTAAAAAATCGGTCGAAAAACTAGAATACCGGCCGGTTCAACTATGAAAATGGGGAACTAGCCGGGTTTTTAAACCCGGTTTCCAATTTTTTTTACTTTGCCTTTTTTTTTTTTTGCTTTTCTCTAATTGTTTTAAACTACTTTTGTGTATAATTTTATCTTCTAAATGAGTAAATTTTAGTTTATTTGTAAAATAACATATTTTTTAGAAAATTTTGTAATTTTTTGAATAATTTTTTATATTTTAATTGAAATCGGTTCGATCCGATCGGACCTTTTGATCCTTGACTCGTTGCATTTTCGAGTTTGAACCGATTTTCAATTTTCTAAATACTAGCATAAAGTAAGGTGTGAGGGAGAGAGTAGAACCTATTTCAATTTCACGTATGTGTCTATCAGATTATTATGTATTTGGTGAATGTGATTAAAAAAGAAAGTAATTTATTGGATTAGTGCATGATTTGCTAAGTTTGGAAAATTATATATAAAAAAATATTTAATTTTTCAAACAAACAAATAAATATATACATTAGGAATTTTGAGAAATTTGGAATTCTAGATTCGTGATTTAGGGAACTCAAAAGAATATGAAGAAATAACCAAGTTATGTCATGATCATGTGACCCCAACAACCATTATATTAGCATGAGGATATTACGTAGGATACATGATCTCATCGCCTACTTAAGAAAGTGCTTATATTTAAGAAGAAGATTATTTTTATAGTATAATTAAGCTCATATCTGGTACTTATACCTTAAAATTCATTTTTTTTTTCAAATTTATTTTTAATCACATATTCCTTTTAATAAAAAAATTTTAAAAATAGATTCAGAATTTTTTCATTTATATTTTCGAAGTAAAATATGTGAGTAAAAAATTTTACAATATTGTAGCAATTATAAATTGGTTTATTTTTGTTTCCGAGGTAAAATTTAGTTGAAAAATGAAGAGAGAAAATATGTGTAGTTAAAAAGTTATTCTAGAGGCCTCTGTTTGGTAACACTGTTTGGTTTATAAACTTGTTTATTTATGATATTGAGATAAAAAGTAATGGTTAAAAATTGGAGACAAAATGTGTATGATTAAAAAGTAGTTTGAGAAATTGTATCGTTTATAAACATGTTTATAAACAAAAAAGATTCCGTTACCTATTACCCACCGTGGACAACATAAGAATTGCCAACGGCCAATGAAAATATGACAAGTGTCTATTTTTTAAAATATTGGATACTTGACAGTTTTTTACTGACTGTTGACAAATTTTATATTGTCCATGGTAGACAACAGATCAAACATTTATATATATTATACAAAATTAATCTAGTGACAATCAAGGGTACAATAGTGTATGTCAATCAAGAGACAAGCACTGGGCCTCACAGTGCTTGTGCCTTGGTTGACACAATAGTTTGTGTCCTTGACTGACACTAGATTAAAATCGATATATTATATTATATATGTACAATAAGACAAAGTGGTTGTAAACCTTTCAAATGTATATGGAAATGACACATTACAGAAAATGCACACTAGCTCGTTTGTAGCCTGCAAATTAAGAATATTTGAAAAGCCAATTTTGTATTGACATATGGCTTTGTAAAGCTTTTACATTCAAAAGCCTAATACCACTTTGTCTTTATTTGAACGTCCCAAAATTATTTTGGACGGTTTTGGATTAGCTCGGATGGGTTTAAACTGATCGGTTATTATTATTATTAGCACTAAAAGTCAGCAATTTTTTGTTAGTATCGATACAGTATGACATGACATGACATGATATATATAGATTGTAGGAAAAAAAGAGCTGATTTAATTGGCTATTTTGGTCGAAATTTAACAACAAATTCATAGTTGATACAACGAAGTAGATATAATTATTAATTATATTAAAGAGAGAGACATTTATATATTGTCTTACTGAATATTATTCGATTAAATGTTACTTATTGCTAAATGGAAAGTGTTGATCATTCATGCACTAAATTTACCTTCTTATTCAATTTTTTTTTTTCATGCACTAAAGTTTCATGTTATAACTCATGCACTAAATTATTATTTACTATTAAAAAGAATTAACATAGTGGATGGGTGATGACCACTGCAGTGATTAACGCGTCTATATACATATATAAAAATAGAAGTGAGATGAGAGACAATTATTAAATGTTATTTTCCCCTCAAAATGCACTTCCAATTTTTGGAAATAAACAAATAAAATGAAAATAGAATAAAATAAAAATTCGTGTAAATAGTATTTATTATCCTTTAAATAATAAATCATATTTTCTAAAATATATTATTATTATTATTATTAACTATTTAATAAATTAAACCACTAGTTCAAATGTTTTGTTCTTTTATAAATAAAAATATTGTTATTTTTGAGATAAAATGCGTGGTTGAAAAATGATTTCCAAAAATGTGTATAATTAAAAAGTGTGTGAAAAATGTGTTGTCTGTAAATAAGTTTATAGACAAAGTTATCGAATAGATACTAATATTTTTAATCGTTCTTAATTTTAAAAATTATGTAAAAATTATATGGTATAAGGTTTTTTATATAATTTCTTGATCTCCTACGTTGTCGGATTGTTATAACATGATAATTGAAGATTTTTGTAATCATTAATTTAATTTCTTTATTTTGTAAATAAAAGTATAATTTTATTGGTTAAATATTTATAAATATTAGCTAGCTGCGTTGAAAATAAAAACACATTTATAATTTTTTTGATAATTTTTTTTGACATTTTATTATTTAAATATATAAATTAATATTTACTATCCAGATAAGTTTTAAATAATTTGGATTAGTTATATTTCTCATGTTTGAAAACTCTAAATTTTTTTACTAAAATTCAACTCAAAGTCAACAAATAATTTTAAATACACGTTTCGTAGGTCCTACAACTTTCAACCACACATTCTATTAAATTTTATCAAAATCTACTAAAAATATGATTTTACTACCTACCAAACATGGACATTGTATTTTAAATTTTAATAATTATTGTAATAGAATATTATTATTTTGTACATTTTATATTTGTTTTGATTGTGTAAAAGTACTAACATTTTACGAATACTTATTGAAATAAATAATGCGGAAAACAAGTTTCGTGCATCGCATGAGGTAAATACTAGTTCAAGATTAATGATAGGCTAGCAACGTTTGTGCAATTTAATTATAATTTTATAATACAATCATAGAGATAAAAAAAAAAAAAAAAAATAACTATTTTGTAGAATATGGATTTCCTTTTTTCCATTCATGGTTCTCTATTCACTAGAGTTAATATTCGAGCTTATGGAAGAAGTAGCCGTAGGTTATGTTATAAAATCATTACCTAATTTCATTACATCACATGCAATATTACCTAATATTTACTATATTTAATGTATTAATGACTTGTATTTTTCCCCTATATTTTCCTATAAATAGGCCTATATTCATTGTAATGAATTGCACCATTCTTGAGAATCGAGAAATTCTCCTCCTTCTCTCTAGTTCTCAATCTCTCTCTCTCTCTCTCTATTTCTAGTTTAGAATTTTGATAGTTTCACAACACGTTATCAGCACGAGTCTCTACCCTATTGAGTAATATGACGGGAGTATGCTCTACAGTTGCATCTAAATGACGAACCTCTGTATCAGAAACCGGATTATTACTAATCAACGTTTCATATTCCAAATCCAGTGTTTTTGTTGTTAGAAAATCATTTATACATCATAGATTTGTAGATCAAATTCAAGTCCATAGAAAAATTGAAGAAATTGTGTAATCCGAAACTTCCAAACCAAATTAACGCCAAACCGTATATCCAAATGATGATTGGAGACCGGATCCATGACCACGATGACCGGACGATTCTTCCGAACAGGTGCGTGTCGACGTCACCGGCAACGGCGCGGAGGCGCGTGACGCGCGTGAGGCCCACGCGCAGACGTCTCACCGGCGCGTGAGGGAGCGTCCAGTATAATCAGACGACGACGTCAACAGACAGTTTATTCATATCGACGATCTTGATTTTTCTATGATCTTATTTTTCTGTTTTGTGCAGTTTTGAAATTTTCCGGCGATCGAACGTGGCGGTTTTCTTAAAAACCGTTTTTGAATTACTTCCGATGGGATTTTGAACTTCGGACCAAAAGTAAGTTTGTTCTAAATTAAATTTCAAACCTATTGACTGTTTTGATTTATCCATATGAGCAACATATTAAAATATGGACAATTTTACCCTTGGTAATGCATAAAAGTAAATTAATCGAAAATTAACGATTAATATGTGATCAACAAGATAAATTAAAGATTTTAAACAAGGTATAAGTAAAATAATCATTGTCATACCGTGACGGATTGAGTTATTATGGACTGAATTTATACCGCAACGGATTGGACTATTATGAATACCTTGACTGGAGGATATGACTCGCTCATTCATAAAAGGTAATTATTTCATTATGTTGACACCGCCTATATGGTCGGTTTACGGAATACTTTACATATATTCAAGTTTTATATTATTTCAGAAACACCTCAGTTGTTGGTTAATTCTAACATATTAGAGGTTGTTGTCAACATATATACGTGGTGGTATAACCCCAGTATTATTATTGATATTATTGTTATTAAATGTTTCATTAAATGATACCAGAAGTTATCAATACTAAAGTTAGAAAATATTTTATCAAATGATACCAGAAGTTATCATTACCAAAAGTTGGTAAATATTGATAAAAAGTTATCAATACCAAAAAGTTGGTAAATGTTTGATCGGGTTTGGATCTGAAAAGGCCCATGAGTGGTCACAGCCATTCCCACAACCAACCCATGGATAATGAGTTGTCCACCTTATTTGAAAAAAAAAGGTGATCCAACGTAATTAACACCTTTGTTAATTAAAGAATTAAAGAATCCAAAGTGATCCAACGTGATGAATCCACCGGTGAAATCACCTTCTTTAATTAAAGAATTAAAGAATTTTCATGATGATGGATATATGCTGTCAACCAACCTTGTTTGTGGACAACGACGAACAAGCACCTTTTGTGAAAAGACGCATGTGAATTGGAAATAACTTGTGGGGTCTGAACTAATTTTTCAGAGGATGGTATTATTATTGTTGTTGGATGTTGATAAAAATATTTTATCAACGGTACCAGAAGTTACCATTATCTGTATTGAAAAGATAGATAAAAATGGATTATCCAACAAGAAAAATGTTGATGTATGATAAGATAATATCACATGATAGCACAGATATAGCTAACGTGAAAATAATCTCATCAGTATTATGAGATGAATATTAGATGATAAGTATCTGAAAAAGTTCTTGCACGAGCAATTATGTATTCCAGAAGAAGTACATATTTATACCAGAAGAAGTAAAAATTATCATCTAAACATGCTGAAATGATATTATTATTGCTCCTGAAGAAGGATAAAACAAGTCATACATAAAAGGGGGAAACATTTATGATCCTCAAAGTGAGAGATGTGTTTCGGGAGTAGCCGTATCCTACCACCTCTGAACTTTTGAGGAAATAAAGAAACACTCAAAGAGGTGTGTTTCAAGAGTAAGAATACTCTGTACTCTACCACCTATCTTTGAGGTACACAAGATTAAACATTGATAAAATCCTAGAAATTTAAGGTGTGTCTTAAGAGTAGGAATACTCCGTACTCTACCACCACCTATTCTAGGGTTCACAAAGTTAAGTTTACATTAACCGGACTCCATTTTCGCTTGATTCCCCTTCCTTGCAACCAATCTATCCTAACTCCTGCTGGATCTTGTATGGGGATATATGATTGCAACTTATCCAGCAGTTCCTCGATAGTAGGAGCAGAAATAAGGATTATCCTAGAAAATGGAGAGATGAATCCCTGTTCCACAGCATGATCAAGAAATGTTAACGAACCATCAAAGAAATTGTTAACATTTAAAAGCCCAATAGGCTTGGTATGGAGATCCAGTTGATCCACAAAATAAACAGATAGTTTTGATCTGTCGAAGTTTTGGTCCTTCCATTTTTGAGAGTATAAGGAAGGAAAAACTTATGAGAAAATGATATTTTGGGATGCATGAAATTGTGAAAATCATTGGCTATTTAAACTTGAAAAACTTCACTATTTACTGCTCGTATTTTGAAAAAGTGAAAACCTACTTCTGACTAAATTACACTACTTTTGATAAAGCTTACCTTTCGGTGATTCTTTTAATACACTTTATCAATGCTGAATAGCCAAAAGTACTCTCACCTAAGCCAGACATGTGCTTAGAAAATGAATCTGGTAATTCACCAGCTAATCAAACTTTTTCTTCGATCAACCAACGAACATCTTCTGAAATGCCTTGATCCATCAGCAGCCTCAATCTTTCAAGTCGAACTCGGTAAATCTTTTTCAAAACATTTACCGGAAGATTAGAATAATATTTGCGAATATTTGATAATATAACATCCATTTTTTATGGATCTAATCTCTTCCCAAACGATATATTAAAACGCGTAAAGGAGTACTCCGCGTGAAATCGATTCCATTAAGAAATATTGGAATAAATTATTGAAAAGGTAGGAACAATAAGATAATGCGTCATTGCCTTTTTCGATATAAGTGAAGATTTGGCGACAAGATTGAGATCATGAGATATTTCCTTGGATATTGTACCTGATTTTTTCGGTATACTAAAGGTATACAGATTTGTACCATATAGAAATACGTACTGATGAAATGAATATTGTATTGAACCAGAAGTTCATACATATGTACAAGTGAAATATCTTGCTAAACCAGAAGTTCTATAATGATTGGTTAGATTCCAATTCAATAATAAGATTTATTGAGAATGCAAAATGACATTCATTAAAGAACCAGAAGATTGTTCAGGTTAACAAATTATCATTACTGCTTGTTCTCAAAAGCAAATTAATTATCTCACTAAGAAAATGAATGACTGATTATTTGCTCAAGTAATGATATTACGAGCAAAGTGAGAAATGCATGCATGAATATATCTTAAAGTCATCAATGATTTTATGAATTAGTTGAGATAATAGAATATCATATTGTTAATGATTTAGCAGATTAAAAGCCTCAAGTTATTTGCTATGAGAACAACTTGAATATAAATATTTCTTATGCAGCAATATTCTACATACAAACATGTCAATACGATGAAATAAAGATTTGCTTGTGAAGCTTTATTATTTCTAAGAAGTGCAATATCTATATACACTCCAACAATATGCACTTGATATATGATTATGATTATATCCATAATTATGAATGACATGCGTTGCGGCATTGTTAACCGACTGATATAATACAAGATTCTTGAATATTATGGGGAAATTAAACAATAACACGCATGAAGCGTGATCAAGCTTAAAGAAGCATAATGACAATCGATTTCAAAAATAAATATCTCTTGAATAATGGAAATGATCCATTTGAAGCTAAATACTCATGGTGAGTAAAAGAGATATAATTAAATGTAAGAGATTCAGGCCTGATGATAAAAATACAAAGAGATCTCTCTATGTTATGTTTATATTGACATAAAATGGAATCGATAAATAAGTCGACTACATACATAAACAACCCTCTTATGAAAAATGAGGTTGATGAAATTATAATACTTTGGCCAAGTATAAAATCCCAATATAGGGATTATTGTTATAGGACTTGAAGTCCAAAAACACTTAAATGTGTAATGCCAATAGTTATTTATACAAAAGAAAAATATTACACAGTCGTAAAAGACGACTAGTTGCGCGCGAAATTTTTCATAGAACTGACATGAAATATGGTGGATAGACTATAGTCTAGATCACTAGTTTGAGCTCTTTGATATACCAATGAGTGAGATCAAAAAGTGTGATTCTCATCTCGGTACTTTGGGAGTTTTCTTTGATGTACCAGTTGATCGCGGTACGTTGGGATTTCAAGCGAAATGATTATAGATTATATGTCGAAATTGATATCTATTTCAATGATTGATTATGCTCCTGCAAATTAGAAATTGCAGTTTATAAAGTGCAAGAACGTATATGTATAAATCATTGAAAGATTCAATTTGCCCAAAATAATATCATTATAGAATGAAATGTGATTCTTAAAATAAAATCACATGAAGAATGATATGATACATATAACCCCATAATATAATATGTTGAAAATGAAATTGGAGTGTACTATTATTATATTTGAATATTTGGGCATGCAATTGATTTTCAATTTGCAAAATTATATTATCCACGGGAAAATGAATATTCACCAGAAGTGAATTTGAAAATGAATATCACCAGAAGTGAATTTGAAAATGAATATTTAATTATTCATCAGAACAAATTCTAGATTTTGATAGAAGTGAATCAATTCTAGATTTGAGTAATGCAATCAGTCAACTAACTAAACATTGCTTGGTATAGCAAGTTCAGTACATCATAAATGAGCTATGACTTCATAAATGAGTTATAAACTATTTATAAAAGCTCATCACAAACTATATGTTTGATGAAATGATTTGAGATTGCATTAATATACTTATGATATTCCTATGAAGGGAACAAATACGCACTGCACTCTTTTTCCCTTAACTGAGGTTTTGTCCCACAGGGTTTTCCTAGTAAGGTTTTTAATGAGGCAGCAATTATGGAGCAATTATGACGTATCAATAAGAATAATGTACTCTTTTTCCCTTCGCTAAGGTTTTTTCCCACAGGGTTTTCCTAGCAAGGTTTTTGAGACATTGTCACAGCTATCTGCAAGTAATAATTCAACGACAAGCTCTCTCTTTAAATTGTGCTGGAATGATATCAACAAATGAAGAAAATCATAGACATCTGGAATGATATCAACAAATGGAGAAAATCATAGACATCTTATGAAGAATGTTATGATATCGGCTACATACAAGAAGATTTTCATATATACATATTTCAGACGAAAGATGATATCATTATTCAAAAGGTTCATGAATACTTGATTGCACACTTCAGGGGGAGAATTATGCTGTCATGCTGTACTCTTTTTCCTTCGTCCAGGTTTTGTCCCACAGGGTTTTCCTGACAAGGTTTTAACGAGGCAGCGGCTGTACTCTTTTTCCTTCGTTCAGATTTTATCCCATTGGGTTTTACTGACAAGGTTTTAACGAGGCAGACCTAAAGCAAGGCAGCACTAAAGCACTTCAGCACTAAAGCAATAAAGCAATGAAGCACTTCAGCACTTCATAATTCGAAGTTTCCAGTACATGATTTGTACTACTTATCATTGATGTCATTTTGGATATTAGACTCAAAGATTAATGATGGCCAACATCAGGGGGAGCAGCTGTACTCTTTTTCCTTCGCTCAAGTTTTATCCCACTGGGTTTTCTTAGCAAGGTTTTAACGAGGCAGACAATCAGAAAATTGAGCTATTGAGCAATAAGTCATTAAAGGGGGAGTGTTATAAAATCATTACCTAATTTCATTACATCACATCCAATATTACCTAATATTTACTATATTTAATGTATTAATGACTTGTATTTTTCCCCTATATTTTCCTATAAATAGGCCTATATTCATTGTAATGAATTGCACCATTCTTGAGAATCAAGAAATTCTCCTCCTTCTCTCTAGTTCTCAATCTCTCTCTCTCTATTTCTAGTTTAGAATTTTGATAGTTTCACAACAGGTTATATATTATTTGGATTTTATTTTCTTCCAAATGAAAATACCTCAATATTATAATATTATTATTATTATATTATATGGTTCCCTTCCATCAAACATTTCACTTTTCCACAAATGTTGAAGGCAAAAGAAAGAGCAGCATCTTTTTAGCCTAATAGAATAGTACGTAGTTCACATGCTCTCTCTCTCTCTCTCTCTCTAACACACTGCAGTCTATATTTTCTACATGCATATACACACATATATACAAAAAAGTAAAAATCCTAAAACCCACACTCATTTCATCTCATCTCTTCTCAAAGAAAAGAAAAGAAGGAATCGCAACAATATTGTAGCAGGAAGGGTAAGCTTCATTTATTTATTTATTTACTTTTTTTGTATATTATCGTTCATATGTTAATGCTTAAAATTTTTATAGTCCCTAGAAACAAAAAAAAAGAAACATCCACTCACTCACTGTTCCTCCCTCCCTCGCACTCATCATCTCAAAGAAGAGAGAAGAAATTAAGAACAGCAACGATGACAACGATGGAGGAAGGGTAAGTTTACAATCTTAAGCTTCATTTATTTATTTTTTTAATATTATCCTCCATACATTTCATTTATTTATTTTCTGCATGCATATATTCACACACACTCTCTTTCTGCAGTCTGTACTCTCTCTCTCTCTATATTTTTCTACGTGCATATACACACTCTCTCTCTCTATATTTTCTACATGCATATACACACATATATACAAAAAAGTAAAAATCCTAAAACCCACACTCATTTCATCTCATCTCTTCTCAAAGAAAAGAAAAGAAGGAATTGCAACAATATTGCAGCAGGAAGGGTAAGCTTCATTTTTTTTTTTTTTTTTAATATTATTCTCCATACATTAATGCTTACATTTTTTTTTATAGTCCCTAGAAAGAAAAGAAGAGAAATGTTTCTATATTCTTATAACATACATATATACTGTTTGCATTTTCTTTATATTTATCCTCCACATTTTAACGCTTAAACATTCTGTACATTTTGGGTATACATTAATTCAAATGTTATGTTTCTAGAAATTTTGGGGTTTCCCATTTTTCTATTTTTAACTTTTAAACGTTAAAAAGTTTTTAGAATTTATGTTTATACATTTCTTTTAGTTCTTCAATATTTTGCTAGTATCGTGTATATATAATTCTAATTTAATACTTATTTTTTTAAGGGTTAGGATTGTTATTAGTTCAAATGCAATGCAATGTCATACTCATACAGTGAAAGGGTAAGAGCAGGGTTTCCTTTTTCTACTTATATATACACTGTCATCATTCATTTTTATTGGATAAATAAATAAATAAATAGCACCACAATATTCAGAATTTAAGTAATCCTAATAATAAATTAAACTGATTTTTATTTTTTTTAAGTACCTAGAGAAAAATATTTAGTATCATGACAAGATCATTTAAGAATTAAAACCAATTTTTATTGTGATTGTCATTAAAAGAAGCTGCTTAAATTTATCTCTTAACATTTTTCTATACAAAAAGTTTTTAGAATTTAGGTTTATACGTTTCTTTTAATTCTTTAAAATTTTCCTATTTATTTTCACATTCCGTTTAATTCTTAAATTTTATAAGGGTCAAAGTAAAAAAAAAATGATGATCCCCCCCCCCCCCCACCATTTCATCTATGAAACTCTTGATATTCTTTCTTCAAAATTATTCTTGTCTTTTATTTTATAAATTTGTAGTGTGTACATAATAATATGTTTCATAGATGAAGGGCTAAATAGTGATTAATATTTCGATTTTGTGGTAATGTGATTTATGTAGACTATTTAAACATTTTTTTAAGTCACCTTTTAAAGAAAAGATGATTATTATATCTTCAAGAATTCCATGATAAATATGAAGTCTTCAACACTAATTACAAAATGTATAGAAAGCTAGATAGAGAAATGGAAGTGCTGGAGAGGGTTTTCAGAAATGAAAAAAATGTTTAATACAAGATTTTTTATTTTTATTTTTATTTTTGGTGGTTTGAAATTCGACGTGAAATCTGTATTATTGGAAGGTTTGTCGGGTTGATTGTTATTTGATTGTTTTTTAAGTAAAATTATAAGTTTTAGTTTTATTCGATTGAATTAATCGGTACTCCATGGTAAATCAATGAATACATGACATTTCTATTTTTTTTTCTTGTGAAAAAAACGTGTTAGTTTTTTTAACCTCTATAAACAATTGAATAGTTAGTCCTTTGATTTTGTGGAAATGTGATTTACAATATTTTTGTTTGGTGGTTTGAAATACGAAGTGAAATCTGTATTATTGGAAAGTTTGTCGGGTTGATTGTTATTTGATTGTTTTTTCAGTAAAATTATTAGTTTTAGTTTTATTCTATTGAATTAATCCGTATTCCATTTCCATGGTAAATTAATGAATAAATAGCATTTCTATTTTTTATTTTTTATTTCCTAAAAGTGCCAATGGTACACTTAATCTCGATTCATGTGTATATATACTCTTTACTCCTGCAGTCGAACAAAGGGCATGGATAAAATTTAGCTTAATCATTGCTTAAAACAAGCTATGGTATTTCTTGATATTCTTTCTTCAGATAACTCTTATCTTTTATTCTTGATGGAAATACAGTGGAATTACTTATGGACAAGCATATGATCGATGATTTAATTCTCAGACCTCTATGACAATGTTTGCACTACAAGAATATTGTACAATAAAGACGACCAAAGTCGTCTCTAAAAGCCCGAAAGTCGTTGCAATTACACATTTGAGACGACGAAGTCATCTCAAAAGATCGTCGCTTTAGGTCCGTAGCTGATGCCAAATAAAGACGACTTGGTCGTCTCTATTGGACGAGAGACTTCAATGACTACAATTAGAGACGACATAGTCGTCTCTAAAGATGTGGATCATTAGAGACGACAATTGGATCATTAGAGATGACATAGAACCTCTAGCAAAGATAATTAAATAATAAATAATATTATTTAATTACTATTTTATCTTTACATATTAATATTTAAACATTGTTAATTACTTACAAGTTGCAAAATACCATTTGACGAAATAATAATTAAAAATAAAATATATTAAACATCAAAATTATGTACGAAATTTTTTTTTTTATAAAAAAACTTAAAAAAGACAAACCCTACGAATCTAAGTCGTTGTCGTCGTCCTGATTCTAATATTCAAAGTCATCGTCATCGTTGTCTCCGTCCTCCTGAGTCGAGGTTCCAACACCGCTTGTCGGGCATCGGAGTTGATTCTGATATTTGTCTTGGAAATATATGTACCAACAATGTGGTAACTCGAGCAAGCTAGGATCTGGTCTCGGCCAGCTCAACTGCTTGGGTCTCCATTTCCTGCTCAAGTTCCACAGCACGCGTTGACTCTCCTGCAGCAGGTGAACTTATAGTCGATGATGCCGAATTGGAGACGTCTAAGACTGTCCGACCAGCTCCACGGATGTGGCCCCGCCTCTCTCCTAGCACCTCTCAAATGACATTGTACTCGTCAAATTGTGTCCACGAGGAGATGACATGCTGTGTCTGCGTCTCCCTTGCCTGGAGCATGTCATCCTTAATATTCAGTATATAAAATGATTAGATAAAAACAAAAATTTAAATTTGCATCCAATTAAAAAATGTAAATAATACATACATATTGGTGCTCGACCTGCTCGCTAACCCAAACTTCACCTTGCTTTGTATGTCAAGTGTGAGTGGACCTCCACATATCCAAAATGGAAGCCCACTCTTGTGTCTCGGGATTCCTCTATCCAAAAAATAATTGATAGTTCGTAATTAATAACATAAATTAAATTTTAAAAAATAGTATATAAAATTAAATTCGTACTTTAGCATGACGCGTTGCTACACTGCTCTTGAACCCCTGTAAGATGGGGTTCGGGATCCTAGCTCGGTTGGCTGTGTTCCTCTGCGACGCAGCCTAAAAAACATAAAATAATTTAAAAATTAAATATGAAAATAATTATAAATTATTAAATAAATATAAACCATTAATTTTACCTTGAAGGATGCGCTCCCGAACAACTCCGTATAGTTACCCCATTCAACCATGTCAATGTCATCAAAGGATTTTGTGCGCCCATGTATCTTGTAGTGTTTGTGGGCCTTGCCCTTGTATTCCTTGTAGCTCTCAGAAGCGCTCTTGTCAATGCCCTTATCAACCCAATGGCGTTTCTCCGGTGGAACATTGCCCTTGGTGTTGAAATATTGCTGTAGAAAAGAAGTTAGATTTTTAACGTTTGATGAAATTGACATAATTAAAATACTGTGAATTTTTAAATCAATTTAAAATCTTGTACCTCGACCTTTTCCCGAACTAGGTCCTATAAATGTTGTGGGAACTTGTTCCATCCCATGTACTTGGGGATGATGAACTGACGTACCATTTTCCCCACAAATCGAATGAATTCTTGCTAGTTGGAAGCAAGAGGTCAGATTGTCCTCTCCGTGTCCAAGTCAAACTATATTGGCAATGGAACGTTGCTATTGTCTTTGAAGCACTTTTCAACCTTTAGCATTTGGTACTTGCCACGCCTCTTTGGCGGTGGTGCTAAGAGGAAGTCAATAAAAGTAGTTATTATTCTATGTAAAAAAAAAATAGACAATAATTTTTTATAATAAAAAACCATCAAACGTACTTAAGGAAAAAATACCTGACTCGTAAGGAGGTGGCAATTGACGTCCGCCTCTATCGGGGTCCTAATTTTCCTATCCCCTCCACAGGACATCACATCAGCCATATTTGGTATAGATTGTGGACTAACCTACAAATTTATCGAAACTATAGGGACTAAGATGTAAATTAATGTTGGAGGCATTGAGTTTATGACTTGATCACTATAAAATACTACTTAACTCTAAGTAAATATAGATAAACAATTGTTCAAGTCCATCAATTTGAAAATTCTCATATAGCAAGTAAACATGATACAGTTAACCGAGATATATTTGTCAACTAAGAGTCATAACAACCACTTGCATGACTAAATAAACATATATCCATCAATTTCTTCATAAGTTGAAGAAAAATGAACTCATGAGGTGTTCGCTCGTTTGAACAAGTAAAATGCATCAAGCATACAATTGGCAACTGAGGATAGATGGGCATCACCCCTTTATATTCTTCATCCCCTGTGTATGGGCAAAAATAGGTGAAAATATTGTACTATTAGCACATTTTATATTGGATTATTTCCACATAATATAGTTGATGAACTTGACAATCAAGTTGTACTAAACTACTTCCATGCAATTACTCAAAACATCGGTAAGTCTGATTCATATAATAAATTTATTCAAACTTAGAGATAAAAGAAAACAAGAACAATGCACAAATGATGGTACACTACTCCAACACCTCAACTCTTTTAAGTAGAATTGTTTATGACTATTTTAACACCACTTAATGGTCCACTACTCCAATACTATTTTAACACCATTTAATGATCCACTACTCCAATACCTCAAGTCTTTCAGATTCCCATAAATGTTAAAAATTCAATTATCATCACGTTAACTCTAATAAATCAGCTAGTTCAATTATATTCTTTGCAATCACTGACAAAGGATCCATGGAACCTTTCTCTATAATATTGCTAAAGGAAAATGCAAAGGCATGGGACCTTTCTCTATAATCTTCATGCACAGAGAATAAAGTAATAAAAAATGCTTATTTTACAAGGAAGTGGATTAACAAGTTATTCTGAGTGTAGAAGTCCTATTCAACACATCCAACCATAATGGAAATATTATTATAAGTTTATAACCAAGAATGTGCAATTATAATTCAGCTAGTTTCTTGGTACAGAGGTAGTTTTAGATCCAATACAAAACCATAGAAAGATTAGTACTTTTGGAACCACTGGAATTTGTGAAATTTGAACGTTACTTCCTATTATTATGACTTCACTTGGTTTGGAGTTAAGAATTTGTATAAAATTCCCTTTTGTTGGGATTTTACATGACAACTTGGTCCATTTTAAAATCCTACTAATAAAGGCCTCATCCGAGGAAACATGAAGCGAGCATGACATTTTTGCCATGTTTTTATGTTCATTACAACACACTGGATATAATCAATCTAGAAGATAAAAAGATTTAAATTATTGTGTATTGTAGTGTGTAGAGCTATTCTATACTATGTAGTATGTACCAAATGTCATGCATTATATTCCTTTTTTTTTAAAACCAAAAACCTCATAGTCCAATAAAAATTCCCTTCTCAAAAAATTAATATACATAATCATATAATCATGCAAATGTAAACGCACCTTCGTGTGAAACCATGCAACGAACTCATTTCTGTGCAATTGGTCGACGTTGTCTACACCAAGTGAACGCAATTCTCTTCTATGTTCACTACTCAAATGAAACATAGTTTTACGTGACAATGTAATTAATAACACTATTCAAAAATTTGACTTTAATTTATTATTAGAGTTGAATACTTACGTCAAATAATCCTCAATTTCAAGGCAGTTGTTGAGGATGTAAAACTCTGCTTGGTTTCATGCAAGATGATCAAGTGTCACTGTTTTTTTTTTTTTTTGCCAACTGGACGACATTGTGACTTGAAAACTGATAGACGCATGTCCTGATTGATAGCTTCGTCATTCCTCTCGGGTCGATTGAAACGTGTCTCTTTGTTTTCAAAATACCTCAAACAAAATGTTAAGGCTTCTTCTGCAACGTACCCCTCTACAAT
Organism: Ligustrum vulgare; assembly: GCA_963555705.1. NCBI lineage: Eukaryota > Viridiplantae > Streptophyta > Magnoliopsida > Lamiales > Oleaceae > Ligustrum > Ligustrum vulgare. The sequence goes on along the minus strand of OY743168.1, from coordinate 71,906,128 downwards.
GGAACCCTCAGGCTTTGCTGGATTCCTGACATAGTCCTTCAATTTCTTGAGGTACCTCTCAAATGGATACATCTAGTGCATATACACATGACCTCCCAAGATTGCCTCATTCGATAAATGCATAACAAGATGGATCATAATGTCAAAAAATGCTGGAGGGAATATGCATTCAAGCTTCCACAATATCAAGATTAGTTGTTCCTTGGCATTCTCCATGTCACACTTCTTTATTGACCTCGCACAAACCTTCTTGAAGAAAGTTGACAGTTCAGCTATGGTAGATGAGATATTCTTGTTTAAGTATGCCTTGCATCCAATAGCCAACAAACGCTGCATAATGATGTGACAATCATGTGACTTCAGTCTGGTGATGCAACTACAACTCAGATCGGCATTTCTTTTCAAGTTAGTTGCAAAACCATCAGGAAACGTATTTCAAAAAAAAAACCATCAGGAAACTTTATTGATATGATAAAATAGCAAAATCTTCGACGGTCGACATCAGTGAGTGTGTATTCAGCTGTGAGTTTCATCAATTGATTCTAGTCGTGATACAAGTGCAACTCCGGTCTTATACCTAATTCCATCAAATCACATCGCGCATTGTCTGTGTCCTTAGATTTGTGGGGATCACATAAGATAGTACTGAGCAAGCTGTTACACACATTTTTCTCCACGTGCATTACGTCGAGATTGTGTTTTAACTCGATAGTGCTCTAGTAAGGTAGCTCGTAAAAAATACTCTTCTTTCTCTAGTTGAGTTTGCCCGCATCTCATTTCCTTTTATGACCTCCAAACTGTGGGTGCTTCCTTGTAATTCCATTTGTCACAGCATTCCCATTGAAACCACGACTTCTGCATCAGTTCCCAAAAAATTCGATGTCCCACTTAAGCTGTTTTCCCCAATATGCATTCAGAAGGCATATCAACATTGCAAGTTGGACATGCTCCATAACCCTGTCCACTCCACCCAGAAAAACTACTTCTTGCAAAAAATCACCGACGGTCCACAACAGCGCTGCACGCATTCTAAAAATTTCGTTATTATTTCCTGTGTTGTGTAAGTCAAGACCTGTATACCATAATTCCTTCAACTAAAAGCATCCATGTCTTTCCCTGGTGATCGTGGGCTAAGTATCAATAGAGTGAGCATCATATTTTCTTCCCTCATGCACAACCACGGAGGTAGATTATATGTATACAAAACCACTGGCCACATGCTGTAGGACTAACTCATGTTTCCTAACAGATTAAAGTTGTCAGCAGCGAGACCCAATTTCACATGCAAAATCGGGATGTTCTTTATCAAAAATCCTTCCAAGCCGTTCCACCAACCGAATGCCCCATTTCATCTTCGTCCATCTAACATCCAGTAATGTGCCACTTCATCTTTTTCGTATTGTGCATAGTAGCGAACAGATGCTTAAGCTTGGGAGCCAGCAAAAAATAAAGTAACACCTTATGCAGGACATTTATACTAGACGACTTCTCTACCACTTGAGACCATCGAATTTCAAAGCATATTAGACAGATCTGTTTATCGACATTCTCCTTCCCAAACAGTGCACAGTCGTTCTTGCATACATGAATTGACTCGTAGCCAAGCCCTAACTTCCTCATTAGCTTCTTAGCTTCGTAATGTGATTCCACAAGATTTAAATTGATAAATGTCAAATTCAATAGTTTAAGCAGGTCATCATACAACTTGTTGGTCCACTCGTTCATCACTTTAATATGCATCAACTTTGCCAAAAAAATTCAACGACGAGAATGAAGAGATACCTCGATGCAACTCTGACTGCAATGCTTCAAACATGTTGTCATACTCAACGTTAGCCCTAACCTCCATCGACTTCTCCCTACTACATCGTGCAGAATGTCTGTCATCTCATCTCTCAAAACTATCGGCTCCTCCTTCGACTGTGTGTCGACGGGAACTTCCATCGGTTCTCCATGATGAATCCATCTTTCGTAATGTTCTCAAAAACCATATCGGAATATGTGATCATCTACAACACTTACTAATTGATTTGTTCTATTTAAACAGTTATTGCACGGACAAAAAATCATCCCCCTGCAATTGCTTGGCAATTCTTATAAATGTTGCAACTCAATTTGCAAATTCGATGGACTTGCCCCGTATTCTGTTCAGTTTTATCCAACTTTTGTCCATATTAATCTGTACTTCGTTTTCACTATTAAAAAAAATATGTATAATTGAAATATTCGAGTGTTGTAAGCATGTGCTAACCCCTTATCGCTCAAATACTAATAATTCGAGGTACCGGTCCTAATCATTCAACATTGACTTGCGAGTCTCGAGTTGTGTCATTTTTTCCTGTTACTACTTCTACGTCACGCATAAATTTTGCCAGCATTTCCTCACTATTCTCCTAAGTGCTAGCACTACATTAAACTTAGTCCACACCCAAATAACGAAGTAGTTGTAGGGAAAAAATATTGAATAACACAATTCGTAACTCACTAGTCAATATCAAAATGTCCAATAATGAGACAATTCAAAAATTAGTTTATAAACATCAAACATTCCTAAATTAGGATGTGTGTGCTTAATAAACTAATCTTCAAATGGTATTCTAAGCTCAATGCAAGTGCAATTATGTGTAAAAAAAAGTTAATAAGAAATTATAATTAAATAAAAATAATTTACCAATAGCTTAAAATTATCACTTTTCAACTTCGTCAAGGAACAACTTCAAACTCCAAGAATAACGTAGACTGTAAAAAACTGGCATAAAAGAGACGAAAAATATTATTAATCAATCATTTAAAAAATTCATAAAATACATAAATTTAGGTTTAAATATCTTACCAAAATCAATGAAAACATTTAGATTGAGAGTATCCACAAATCATTTCTAAGTTGAGATGAAGTAAATTAGAGAGGAAAAACTAAGAAAATATAAATTTAACATGAAAATGGGAGAAAAAAAGTCTATCATGGCATTTATATACACAGTCATTTAGAGACGACGTTTTGTTATCGTTAATGTCCTGGCTGGAAATTTTCCCGCTTTTGGCTTACAAATAGAGACGACAATGTCGTCTCTATTGGCCAGTAAAAAATGAGAGAATGTTTCCCGATTCTTCCAATCGTCTCTATTTTCCTCGGTGTCAGAGAAGACAAATTGTGGTCTCTAATTCCTAGGAAAATTGAGACGACAATTTGTCGTCTCTAATTGTCGTCGCAAAAAAAAAAATGAAGTATTAGCGACGACAAAAAGCGTCGTCGCTATATTTTGTCTTTGTCACTCAATTTCTTGTAGTGTTGGTCCTATTCTTTTTGACATCCCTCTAAAAGGTTCCTCTAATCTTATTCTCCTGGCTCTTTTGGGCACAGTTGAATGTTTATGACAGAAATTACAACAAAAATTGTAAGCAATATTTTATAGCTAGAACTTGTGTTCCACTAATATATCAATTAAATAGTTAAATTGTGTCAAATGTATCTCAGGATCCATTTTCTTACAGCATTTCAAGGTGCAAATTTTAGTATTTAGGTTGTTAACATTTCCGAGTTATAATCTAAATCCATCATTTGAGTTTAATATTCTTTAATTTTCATCTATTGAAATTATTTCTTAATTGTTACTAAGCATCTGAGTGAGTTGGATTGTGTCTTTTTTATGTTGATTTAGAAGTGCCTTGCGTGGTGATATTGACACGGTCGACCTTAGAGACGATCACATCCCCTTGAATCAAGAGATCCATCAAGTTGATGATGGTGAGGTGTTGGAAACCAACACATATGCAATTGCTTCTCGAGCTCGATATTTGTCTTGGTTAGTTTGCTTCTTGATTTTTGATGCCCTGTTTTTGATTCTTCTCACTATCACCCTCCATGTGCATGGGGAATGGAACGTGGTGACCAAGATCGTGATTTCTGTGTCTGCCTGGATTGTGTTCGGCTTTCTAGCTTTTTTCTTCTATATGTGGCTAGTTAGAATACTTGTAATGATGGGTAGATACAAGATTTTGGCGCACATACTTGGTGTGGTGCTCCATCAAGTACTGATTTTGAATGACAAAAGTGAAGGGATTTCTCAAAATCTATTTGCACTTCACGCGACGTCCATCATATGCTTCATTAGGATACAAGTTGAAGGCGACCCTTCGGGTTTTATCCTAATCGTAACACTGTCGTTTGTAAGATTTATTGCATCTGATTGCAAAATGGATAATCTCGTCTATATAACTCATGTATTCGGTGCTATCGTTGCTGTTATTGCACTGGTACATCTTTTTCCTTAACTTCTTTTAAGTTAAATCTATTCAGGAATGAAATATTACTAACTCATTCTATAATATTTATTTATTTTTTCTCGAGATTTTTTATGCGGATGAAGTAACAACAATATTTCAAAGGCTAAGACGACTTTGGACGCTTGTATGACATATAGAAGGTGCCGTACAAGAGGGGCAGCAAGCTGGAGTAGAGCTAGGAGATTTAGTTTGATGCTTAGAAAGAAGTTGAATGGTAGTCATTTCACCCTTGTTTATTTAACTCAACTGCACCAAGCACAGCTCAAAAATTAGTTTACATACGAATTAGTTTAATGATTTGTATTTATGTTTAAATGTTTAAACCTGCCTAATATATATATTTTAAATTATAGTGCATACTAGGACAACTGTATAGCAGATTTATGTTGCTTTCCTTTTAAATTATTAATTGGACGTTTGTTATGAGAGTACATTTTCTGATTGGGGTGCTGGTAGTGATGGTTGCGAGATGTAAACTTTGTTGGTGGAGAAGGAGGTGCTCATTTTCCAGTTTTATATTTTACTTGGTTATTTGACGCGATCCTAATCGGGAATCTCAACGAAATGCGGAATAATGAATTAGAAACGTAGGAAAGATCCAGATTCATCCAAACAAACACAAGAACACAAAAATTAAAATACTGGAATGATAAAATTGATGATAGAACCTGGACCCAACAATCACGACGCAATGAATGACAATATGGATTGAAGAACCGAGGTTTTCGAAACGCCACAAGGAATGTCAAACTCCTTGATAAGTTTCTGATTGGAACGCCACAAATATTCAAGAAAAATATTTGATAAGTTCAATGAACTCTTCTTCAAGAACAAGAAAAAAGGAATCCTCCTTTTCTAGAGAGAAAATTATCACTTCTATTCAATAATATCAAAAGTTAATCTTTCATAATGAAAAACAAAGCAATATAAAGTAAAACTGACCTAAACTAGGTTTAGCCGCTAATTGGGCCCAAAACATGGGAATAAATAATTAAAGACAGAATTAAACCTAAATTCTCGTAATTCTGGAAATTTGACAGTTACGGCAGTGAAGAAGAACATTACGACCGTAAGTGACCTTCTGTTCGTGAGTTACGGCCGTGAGGATATTTTCTTACGGACGTAAGTAAGGTTCTGCTGGAAATCTTCATTTTCATCTGATAGAGTCTTACGGCCGTGAGTTGCATGATTTACGGTCGTAAATATGTTTCTGGATTTCAAACTTCGACCCTTCAATTTGGCTTGATCCATTCGCCTTCCCGGCTCGACTCCAACACTAAACTTGCTTGTTTTCCCACCTAAATTTTTGTTGCATAGATGGTAACTTGATTTCTCTTTTGGTCTCCTATCTTGAATCATATCATCCCCCCTCTCTTGAAAAGGACTGGACCTCCAATTTGTATACGTCCTCTTATTTATGTATATCTTGCTTTCGTTGGTTCGAGGGACCTGTTCATGTTTTGTGCTATCCTTCAGCTTTTGGGGCTATTATGTCCGGAAATTAATTTTCCCTTTGGCCTTATTTTTGTGATTTGATTTTAGTACCTACAAAACAGAATTAGCTGAACTAGGGAGGGATGTGTTAGCAAATGCAAATAAACTCATTTTTGTGGTGGACTCTCTTTTCTTTTTCTTTTCGCTCTCAAGCTCACCTTTTTCTGAGGTCGTGGCCTCAACTCTCTTGTTTTCAATTTCCACACCCTCTCCTTTTTCTGAGGTCTTGGTCTCAACGCTCTTATTTTCCCCTCAAACTCGCTCTTTATTTTCAATTGGTCCTCTTGGACCTCTTTTGGTGATAGCGGGGCAAGAGTGATCCTTTTTCCACCCTTCACAAAAGAATATTGATTTTTAAACCCATCATGCACCACTCTCCTATCATGTTGCCATGGCCTTCTCAACAAAATATGCCCAACATGCATAGGGACCACATCACACACAACCTCATCTCTATAACCCCACCGATGGTGAATTTAATATTAACCTGCCTGTTCACTTTAAGCTCTCCTGACTCGGTTAACCATTGTAATTTATAGGGGTTGGGGTATTTCACCTTAGGAAATTCCAATTTCTCCACCAATAATGTACTAACCACATTAGTACAATTTCCCCCCGTCAATTACCATCCCACAAATCTTTTTCCCCACCAAACATCTAGTGTGGAAAAGATTATCCCGCTGTTCATCAATTTCAATCATCTTAGTTCAAGAATTTAGGACACGTCTATTCACAAGGGACCCTTTCACCGCATAAGTTAACCCCTCTTCATCGCTACTACTAGCCCCCGCATCCTGCAACCTAAGAATTCCCTTAAATTCATCCTCTGAACTAATTTCACCATTTTAACGCAAGAGCATTACTTTCTTATTTGGACACTGTGATGCTATATGGCCCGACCCCAAACACTTAAAGCACTTAATATTTCTATCCCTAGTAGGTTGAGAATCAAAAATATTTTTACCTTTAGTTGTAGGTTCCTCCTTTCCTTTCGAGACATGCTCATCATTGTAATCCTTCCTCACTTGTGATGTAGGGTAAGTTCCCGGTGAGTGTTTAGATGTCCTCTTCCACCTTAATTGCCTCTCCACCTTCATTACCATATGCACCATGTCTCCTACTTCTACTTAATGTTATAACTCAATGACATTGGCAATATCTCTGTTCAGCCCACTCAAAAATCTAGCCATTGTAGCTTCCCCGATCCTCCACCACGTTGGCCCTAATTATGGCTACCTTCATGTCTTTATGATATTCCTCTACACTCCTAGAACCTTGCGTAAGCCCCTGTAACCTTTGGTAAATATCCCTATGGTAGTGGCTTGAAACAAATCTCCTTCTCATTATGAGTTTCATCTCACGCCATGTATCCATCGGCCCCTCATCATTCCTCCTTCGATCCTTCACCAATTGATCCCACCAATTAATTGCATAATCGGTGAACTCAACGATCGCTAACTTCACCTTCTTTCCTTCAGAATAATTGTGGCAATCAAACATCAACTCTACCTTCTTCTCCCAATCTAGGTAAGCCTCCGGATCACTCCTCCCATGAAAAGTGGAATAGACATTTTTATTTTACCTAGATTATCATCTACCTCATCCCGATCACCACGATCTCTTCTATTATTTGCCCTTTCATACCTATCTCCTCTACTCCTTCTCCTCCATACACTAGCCACAGATGATTGAATACTACTCCCTTCACTCACAAACTCCTCATCATCAAACACATATCCAACCCTTTGACACTTGAGAAGGAGGAAGCTACGATTCCCATCAAAGAAATCTCTGAACCTATGGTAAATTCTAAAAATTCCATTTATACTAATAATCTTACACTTCCTTTTCCTGGTAGGTTTGCAAAATCCAAGAAGGATGAACATGAGAAGGAGATCTTTGAGACTTTTTGCGAGGTGCAAGTGAACATACCACTTTTAGATGCCATTTATCAAGTACCACGTTATGCAAAATTCCTTAAGGAGTTATGCACTAAAAAATGAAGACTAAAAGGTAATGAAGTGGTAAGTGTAGGGGAAAAATGTGTCAGCTGTCTTACAACGAAAACTTCCACCAAAATGTAAGGATCCGGGAAGTTTTATCATTCCTTGCATAATTGGTAACTCCAAGATTGAAAAAGCCATGCTAGATTTAGGAGCATCTATTAATGTCATGCCATATTCTATTTATGCTCTACTAAATCTAGGATTACTAAAGGAAATTGGTGTCATTATTCAACTTGCCGATCGATCTAATGCATTTCCAAAAGTTGTTTTGGAAGATGTTTTGGTACAGGTTAATCAATTGATATTTCCAGCGGATTTTTATGTCCTTGAAATGAATGATGAGTCAACATCTATATCACCGCCATTGATTTTGGGAAGACCATTTATGAGAACGGCACGAACAAAAATATATGTGCATGATGGAACATTAACAATGGAGTTTGATGGAGAAGTAATTCGCTTTAATATCTTTGAAGCAATGAGGTACCCTAGTGATATACATTTATGTTTTTCAATTGATATAATGGATTCATATATTCAAAAGCAATTTGAGTTATCAAGAGTTGACGCATTGGATATCACTTTGAGCAAAGGTTTGGATGTACATGCGCTTAAAGAGTTAAGCAAAAGTTTGGAATTTTGTGAAGACATTAAAGAAGTCATGGCCTCTCTTGATTCACTCCAAGAAATGTCACCACGGTACGATCTTTCATACATTTCTCTTCCTATATCTAACGAGAAACTTTTACCTTCTATGGTGCAGGCCCCTGTCTTAGAACTTAAACCTCTCCTAGAACATCTGAAATATGTATACTTAGGAGAGGATGAAACACTACCTTTGATTATTGCAAAGAATCTTTCAAAACTTCAAGAAGAGAAGCTTATCCTTGTGCTCAAAGATCACAAGACATCTATTGGTTGGACAATAGCCGATATCAAAGGAATAAGTCCTTCCATGTGCACACATCGAATATTGCTTGAAGATGGAGTAAATCCAACTAGGGAACCTCAACGCCGCTTGAACCCTCTAATGATGGAAGTTGTTAAAAAGGTCGGTGTAATCTATCCTATTTCCGATAGCAAATGGGTTAGCTCGGTTCAAGTTGTTCCAAAGAATTCTGGAATCACGGTGGTGCAGAATGAAGACAATGAGCTAATACCAACTCGGGTTCAAACGGGTTGGAGGGTTTGTATTGATTATAGGTAATTGAATTGTGCAACTCGAAAAGATCACTTTCCTTTACCTTTCATTGATCAAATATTAGAAAGATTAACCGGTCATTCTCACTATTGTTTTCTTGATGGATATTTAGGTTACAACCAAATTGTGATTGCACCAGAGGACCAAGAGAAAAAAACCACATTTACATGCCCATTTGGTACTTTTGCTTACCGTCGTATGCCATTTGGACTTTGCAACGCTCCTGCTACCTTCCAACAATGCATGATAAGTATATTTTCAGATTTTATCGAAAGCATTATTGTGACGACCCGAATTCTCGACCATTCGAGTGCCACTAAAAGTGACTCATATCATATTATCGAGACTTAAATAGAAATGTAAAATTATTCAAAAGAATAATTAGAATCCCATAATTTTATTTGTGAATAAAAATAGAACATAATTTTCTTACATAAAGTTCAACATAATTATCTCATCAATCTTAACCACTTTTGCCACTTCCATGTTGACCGCCTCGAACCTTCAATTATCTGAAAATGGTAAATATCGTGGAGTGAGATTTATAAAATCTCAGTAAGTATACCAAGCATAAATTTTCTTTTGAAAGCATATGGATCATTTTCATCATAACATAGGATAGGATCGAAATACTCATAAACATAGGGAGACACAAGAATTTTACCGAACTTAAATGGCAAGAATTCTTATGTGTAGCGCTACTAAACTCCGGTCCCCTTAGCATAATCATAAACATATCATATGGAACCCATAACAATCTTGTGAGATTGATTTCATAGCAATGATCCAAACATTTTCATAAAAACATAAGATATACTTACTTTTCATAAAAACATAAGGTGTATTTACCTTTCATAAAAACATACTTACTTTTCATAAAAACATAAGATATATTTACTTGTCATAAAAACATACTTACTTTTCATAAAAACATAAGGTGTATTTACCTTTCATAAAAACATACTTACTTTTCATAAAAACATAAGATATACTTACTTGTCATAAAAACATACTTACTTTTCATAAAAACATAAGGTGTATTTACCTTTCATAAAAACATACTTACTTTTCATAAAAACATAAGATATACTTACTTGTCATAAAAACATACTTACTTTTCATAAAAACATAAGGTGTATTTACCTTTCATAAAAACATACTTACTTTTCATAAAAACATAAGATATACTTACTTGTCATAAAAACATACTTACTTTTCATAAAAACATAAGGTGTATTTACCTTTCATAAAAACATACTTACTTTTCATAAAAACATAAGATATACTTACTTGTCATAAAAACATACTTACTTTTCATAAAAACATAAGGTGTATTTACCTTTCATAAAAACATACTTACTTTTCATAAAAACATAAGATATACTTACCTTTTAAAAGATTAAAATGAAGTGTAGTAGTAAATGGACCAAAACTTTCTTGACCACCTTGAATTTCTCTTACTTGTGGATTTTGTCAAGAGATTGGAAATAAGTGTATATGTGTAGAGTTGTGTGTAAAAGAGATGGGTTTAAATAGATGTATAAAGTTGGCATATTGTAAACATAATCATTCAATTCTATTAATTTTAACACATCCTTTTCTTAAAGTAAAGCACCATTCATATACTTTTCCATATTTATACAAATATTATGCTCTTCATGATTACATATAATGGAGTCTTATCAACCATTCATATACTTTTCCATATTTATACAAATATTATGCTCTTCATGATTACATATAATGGAGTCTTATCAACCATTCATATACTTTTCCATATTTATACAAATATTATGCTCTTCATGATTACATATAATGGAATCTTATCAACCATTCATATACTTTTCCATATTTATACAAATATTATGCTCTTCATGATTACATATAATGGAGTCTATAATTCATTCATATACTTTTCCATATTTATACAAATATTATGCTCTTCATGATTACATATAATGGAGTATATAATTCATTCATATACTTTTCCATATTTATACAAATATTATGCTCTTCATGATTACATATAATGGAGTATATAATTCATTCATATACTTTTCCATATTTATTAAATTAAGATTCTCATAATTATTATATATAATGGAACCTCTCATGCTTGCATATATTTTCTTAATTTCAATAATAAAAATAATTTTTGTATAAATAAATATTGGGATAACATTGAATTAAGTACTTGGACTTAATATACTTTAAATCAAGAGAATGGAGATATTTTTAGAAATTCGGAATTTAATTTAAAATCGAACGATCTCGATTATTTCTTGACTTGGCTATACGAATACGTCGTGGCGTTAACTTAATAAAAATGGGTGAAATAGTAGCGACACGATTTTCTATTAAAATAATTATTAATCGCGTAAAAATTCTTGGTCGCTACAAACTTACCCCCTTAAAATAATTTCGTCCTCGAAATTAAACTTACTTGATCTTATGATTTCTGAACACTTAATCAGAATCTCTTCTTCTTCTTCTTATGTAGCATCATCGCTACCATATTTAACCCAACCATATTTAACCCACTGGACTTTGACTAAATGCATCAATTTGTTTTCTTAAGACATGAACTTTTCTATCAATAATAGACATATGTCTACTCATAAATTCTTCTGAATCAAAATGAAAATTCCCAATCGTATGTGATATTTCATCATATCTTGTAGTACTCATGTAACCTGTCACTTATCATCGTATCATGTAACCTCAAATATTCGTATTAATATCTCTAAAATTTCAATAAATCTTTACTAACATATCATACCATAATAATTTGTCATTTCTTCTTATCACCAAATATCCCAAAATAATTAAAACGATTACCTGAATATTCTCTATGTAATATACCCAAACATGTTATTCACATATCAACATAATCATCAGTTTATCTTTCCAATATTTGTAACCCAAAATTTCTGCAAAATTCAATAAATAAATATCTCCCAAATAATTAAAATTCTTAACTCAAATATCATAACATTTCCCGTAAGGTATTCCTTTCACTTGCACAAACTTATTAATCTTGATTCAATACAGTCCTTATTTCACTTTCACGTATCCCCGTATTATTTCTATACCTTGATTATTATATCAAAATATCAGTACCCAAAATCCAAGAAAATATTCCATATCTCAAATCCCGTCATCATCAAATCTTCCTTTTATCAAGAAAGTAAACGGCGCATAACTCTTGTTCCCTCTTTTCCATTATTCTATTCCGCGCTTTCTTGCTGGAATCAATATCACGCGGATTTCCTCCGATCCTTAATGCTTTTAAATAGTTCATGCTGGGAAGAGGTTAGATCCATCAAAACATGGATATCATTCTTACAAACATTCGCAAGTATTATTCCAGTCTTCCAATGAATGATCTGAGGAAAATTTATCGAATAAGACTCGAAAGATTGAGGTTGCTGATGGCTCATGGTGTTTCAGAAGATGTTCGCTGGTTGATCAAAGCAAAGGTTCGACTATCTGGTGAATTACCTATGACATTTCCAAAGCACATGCCTGGTTTAGGCAAAAGCACCTTCGCAAAGAAACGAAGAGCAAAAAGGCTGAATGGTTGCTACAAATGTGCTCGTTGGAACTGTGATACTCGTTGCAAAACAGTAGGATATTCTTCTACTAATCGGGATGATAAAATCAAATTCATAAAGGGTGGACTGAGTAAGGAGTCTTTGGATGATATTCGACTGACTCTTGAGACGCACCCAAGTGGTTATGTGCAACGTGAACTTTTCTCCTTATACGCTCAGTTTAACGGGGACAAAAATCGTTATAGTCTCCAAAATATAATAGCAAAAGACCCTGTTTGCCAGTCTGTTTTACAAAATGAGGCTTCTGGCAGTTCATCAATGATATAAGGTAAATCTCTTGATACACATTTAAAATATTTTGCTGTTTTCTTTCACGCGTTTTGGAAATAAAATATATTTTCCTTTCTCGAGTTTTGATAAAGCTGGAAATAAATATATTTTCCTTTCTCGAGGTTTGATAAAGCTGGAAATAAATCACCGAAAGGTGATATCTTTGGTAAAACAGTCAAAAGTTGGCCGATTTTGTCAAAAGTAAATCTTTACTTTTTCAGAATCAATGAAAAACAGTAAGTTTTTCCGGCTTTAAATAGCCAAACATATTTCATAGTTCAGGCATCCCAAAATCACATCTTCTTCGTAAGTTTTCTCTTCTATACTATCAAAGATGGAAGCACCAAAACTTCGACAGATCAAAACTATTTGTGTATTTTGTGGATCAAAAGTGGGGAAAGGCTTCAGTTATCTAGAAGCGGCCGTAGATCTTGGAAAGAAACTGGGGGAAAAAGGTATCACTCTTGTGTATGGGGGTGGTAGCAGTGGTCTAATGGATTGTGTTTCCCAATCTGCTCTTGCAGAGAAATCAAAAGTAATCGGTGTCATACCTGTCCCTTTGGTAGATGTTGCAGGAAAAACACGAGGGCATGAAGTTCAAACCTTATCCATCCATGAACGCATAACTTGTATGCTATATGGTTCTGATGCCTTTATAGCCCTGCCCGGAGGTTTTGGTACCTTAGAAGAAATCTTTAACATTACCTCGTGGGCTCAACTAGATCTCCATACTAAGCCTATTGGGCTTCTGAATGTTAACAATTTCTTTGATGGCTTGTTAACCTTTCTTGATTATGCTGTGGAACAGGGATTCATCTCTCCATTTTCCAGAAGACTCCTTATTTCTGCTCCTACTATTGATGAACTACTGGATAAGCTGCAGTCATATATCTCAATACAAGATCCAGCAGGGGTTAAGATAGATTGGTCGCAAGGAAGGGGAATCAAGCGAAAATGGAGTCCGGTTAATGTAAACTTAACTTTATGAATCTTAGAATAGGTGGGGGTAGACTACGGAGTATTCTTACTCTCGAGACACGCCTCTAATTTCCTAGGATTTTCCTTAATGTTTAAATCTTGTGTGTACCTCAAAGGTTCCAGGTGGTAGATTACGGAGTATTCTTACTCTCGAAACACACCTTTTTGAAGGTTTCTTTATTTCCTCAAAAGGTCAGAGGTGGTAGGATACGGCTACTCCGGAAACACATCTCTCAATTTGAGGAATTTCCCATGTTGCTTTCTTTTGCTTTTGCGTGTTTTCATGTATTTCCTTTCTAGGGTGACTCTTGTGTGTTCTCCTTATGAGAAAATAATAATATCTCTGTTATCATCTACTAAATCTCGTTTGTGATGTAAATGAACTTGTATGTCTAACTTCAATTCTCTTAGTGATTGCATACCATACTATGCTCTTAACTCCAAACGATAAAATTCTAGGCAGAGTTTTCCTTTGAAATTTGGACTTATCCAAATCGTAAGCATACTTCATAACTCACAATAATAACTAATTGTACATTTGATCACAATTTCATCAAACTTCAATATCATCATAAATATTCCAGAAAATCAATTCATAATTCCTCAACATAGAAATTTCAAATCATAATTTCTAATATCACCATATCAAGTCCTTATTTCTCAATAATTAAGAGCCTAAACTTTAAATCTCCAACTTCATAATTCTTCTCATAAAAATCTCAATAAAATCATATCACTTATAATCTCAACATCTCATCATAACTTCATAAAACTGACTTTCTATTTCTCGTTTAATCTAAACGATGAATAATTCGAAAATATTATCTAGTCCTTTCTGTTGACTTCTCATACTTAGTGCCATGTCTAAAATCAATTATGCAAAGTCCATTTAGGGCTCATCATTTCTAAACTTGACGACAAAGATTATTTTGAAAATCATTCGTAAATCATATTTTTTTTTTTTTTTTTTTTTTTCAAAATTGAAACTTGAAGAGTGGTACCAATAATCATCCACAGTTTTTCCTTGCTTTTAAGCAAAGGTAGTGATAAAGGGATAAATTATTGAACCGAAAATTGAAACTTGAAGAGTGGTACCAATAATCATCCACAGTTTTTCCTTGCTTTTAAGCAAAGGTAGTGATAAAGGGATAAATTATTGAACCGAAAATTGAAACTTGAAGAGGAAGTACTAATAACCATCCACAGTTTTTCCCTTGTTTTTACACAAAGGTAGTGATAAAGGGATAAATTATTGTACAATTCATTATCAATTTTGTTTGTTTAATATATTATTCCATATATTTTGGGCCAAAGTTACAACCCAACTTAATTTCTAATTGAGTCAATCTTACTAAGCTTAATATGAACCAAAATTCATATCAATATCCTCTATGTCTCATGATTCTACATTAAAATGAATAAATTAAAATTTAGGCTTCTATCAATTCATATCATACTCAACATGTATATTTCACTTAAAGATTCATAACATATGAATATTTCATACTTAACATGTCTTAATAAAATCGTAAATGACTTGCAAAGCATATAACATACCTGGTTCGAGGAGTCAATACGTGGAGAGTGACATAGTAGAGTGATGAGTTAAAACATTTAAAAAAAAATTATTATTAATCATTTCGCATCTTTACATAAGATTGGGCCTAATTAACCCAAATAAAATTTTATCGTCAAATCTTATTTTCCTTTAGTCCCCGAACTTCTAGAAATTTATCAAAGACATCAATATAAAAGTCATATCACTAACTAATTATATTCCATAAAATTTTCAGAACATTACAAACTCCATTGCTTAAAATGAATTTTGTCCTTGAAATTCGCACATCAAATTTCATCATACTTTTCAAAATCATAACCATACTTGACATGTGAAAATTCAATTTTTTTTTTTTAATTGAATAGTGATTTCGTTCACTGTTCATCATGAATAGCACGTCGTTTTACTGTTCACGTGAATAGTTTTTTTTTTTTTTTTTTTTTTTTTTAAGAAATAAAATTTCAAAAATCTACAGAATCGTTTTTAAAACTCTTGTCTCTGATACCAACTGTGACGACCCGAATTCTCGACCATTCGAGTGCCACTAAAAGTGACTCATATCATATTATCGAGACTTAAATAGAAATGTAAAATTATTCAAAAGAATAATTAGAATCCCATAATTTTATTTGTGAATAAAAATAGAACATAATTTTCTTACATAAAGTTCAACATAATTATCTCATCAATCTTAACCACTTTTGCCACTTCCATGTTGACCGCCTCGAACCTTCAATTATCTGAAAATGGTAAATATCGTGGAGTGAGATTTATAAAATCTCAGTAAGTATACCAAGCATAAATTTTCTTTTGAAAGCATATGGATCATTTTCATCATAACATAGGATAGGATCGAAATACTCATAAACATAGGGAGACACAAGAATTTTACCGAACTTAAATGACAAGAATTCTTATGTGTAGCGCTACTAAACTCCGGTCCCCTTAGCATAATCATAAACATATCATATGGAACCCATAACAATCTTGTGAGATTGATTTCATAGCAATGATCCAAACATTTTCATAAAAACATAAGATATACTTACTTTTCATAAAAACATAAGGTGTATTTACCTTTCATAAAAACATAAGATATATTTACTTGTCATAAAAACATACTTACTTTTCATAAAAACATAAGGTGTATTTACCTTTCATAAAAACATACTTACTTTTCATAAAAACATAAGATATACTTACTTGTCATAAAAACATACTTACTTTTCATAAAAACATAAGGTGTATTTACCTTTCATAAAAACATACTTACTTTTCATAAAAACATAAGATATACTTACTTGTCATAAAAACATACTTACTTTTCATAAAAACATAAGGTGTATTTACCTTTCATAAAAACATACTTACTTTTCATAAAAACATAAGATATACTTACTTGTCATAAAAACATACTTACTTTTCATAAAAACATAAGGTGTATTTACCTTTCATAAAAACATACTTACTTTTCATAAAAACATAAGATATACTTACCTTTTAAAAGATTAAAATGAAGTGTAGTAGTAAATGGACCAAAACTTTCTTGACCACCTTGAATTTCTCTTACTTGTGGATTTTGTCAAGAGATTGGAAATAAGTGTATATGTGTAGAGTTGTGTGTAAAAGAGATGGGTTTAAATAGATGTATAAAGTTGGCATATTGTAAACATAATCATTCAATTCTATTAATTTTAACACATCCTTTTCTTAAAGTAAAGCACCATTCATATACTTTTCCATATTTATACAAATATTATGCTCTTCATGATTACATATAATGGAGTCTTATCAACCATTCATATACTTTTCCATATTTATACAAATATTATGCTCTTCATGATTACATATAATGGAGTCTTATCAACCATTCATATACTTTTCCATATTTATACAAATATTATGCTCTTCATGATTACATATAATGGAATCTTATCAACCATTCATATACTTTTCCATATTTATACAAATATTATGCTCTTCATGATTACATATAATGGAGTCTATAATTCATTCATATACTTTTCCATATTTATACAAATATTATGCTCTTCATGATTACATATAATGGAGTATATAATTCATTCATATACTTTTCCATATTTATACAAATATTATGCTCTTCATGATTACATATAATGGAGTATATAATTCATTCATATACTTTTCCATATTTATTAAATTAAGATTCTCATAATTATTATATATAATGGAACCTCTCATGCTTGCATATATTTTCTTAATTTCAATAATAAAAATAATTTTTGTATAAATAAATATTGGGATAACATTGAATTAAGTACTTGGACTTAATATACTTTAAATCAAGAGAATGGAGATATTTTTAGAAATTCGGAATTTAATTTAAAATCGAACGATCTCGATTATTTCTTGACTTGGCTATACGAATACGTCGTGGCGTTAACTTAATAAAAATGGGTGAAATAGTAGCGACACGATTTTCTATTAAAATAATTATTAATCGCGTAAAAATTCTTGGTCGCTACAATTATATAGTGTTTCATGGATGATTTCAGTGTATATGGTAATACATTTGATACTTGTTTACACAATCTCACACTTGTACTTAAAGGATGTATGGAAACAAACCTAGTACTTAATTGGGAAATATGTCATTTCATGGTAAATCAAGGTATAGTATTAGTTCATGTCATATCATCTAGAGGTATAGAGGTTGATAAATCCAAAATTGATTTAATCCGTTCATTGCAACCTCCTACAAGTGTGAGGGAGGTTCGTTCTTTTCTTGGACATGCAGGATTTTATCGAAGATTTATCAAAGATTTTTCAAAAATTGCAAGAACTTTATGCAGACTATTACAAAAGAAGTAACATTCGAGTTAAATGAAGATTTTTTAGAGGCATTTGAAAGATTGAAAGAGGTTTCAATCTTTTAATATCAGCACTCATTATTCAACCACCCGATTGGAACAAGCCGTTTGAACTAATGTGTGATGCAAGTGATTTTGCATTAGGGGCTGTTTTGGGACAACGAGTTGGAAAGACTCCTCATGTCATTTATTATGCATCTAGGACCTTAAATGATGCACAACTCACTTATTCTACAACTGAGAAAGAGCTTATAGCAGTTATTTTTGCTTTAGAGAAATCTCGTTCATACTTGATTGGCACTAAAGTAACTGTATTTTCTGATCATGTAGCTCTTAGATACTTGTTAACCAAGAAAGAAGCAAAGCCAAGGCTTATAAGGTGGATACTCCTTTTGCAAGAATTTGACATCGAAATCAAGGATAAAAAAGGGAGTGAGAACTCTGTTGCTGACCACCTTAGCCCCCTTATCCACGAAAAAGAAGTCATTCCATTACATGAGAGCTTTCCAGATGAGCAATTGTTTTACGTCACCGAGAATCCTTGGTTTGCTGATAAAGTGAACTACTTGGCTACTAAGAGGATTCCTAATAATTTCACCACAGCTGAAAAATATAAGCTCAAGAAATTAGCAAAATATTATATATGGGATGAACCTTACCTATGGAAACAGTGCCCAGATCAATTGATAAGACGATGCGTACCTGAATCTGAATTTCATTCAATACTAATGTTTTGTCACTCTTATGCATGTAGAGGACATTTTGGAGCAAAGAGGACTGCTCTCAAAGTGCTCGAGAGTGGATTTTACTGGCCAACACTAGCCAAAGAGTAGGTAATTTGGGAGCCCGAAATCAAATGCCTCAAACACCCATACTTGTTGTAGAAATTTTTGACGTTTGGGGCATTGATTTCATGGGACCTTTTCCTTCAGCTTACGGTAATCTATATATCATTCTTGCTTTTGATTATTTATCAAAATGGGTGGAAGCAGTGGCCACTAGAACTAATGATTCTAAAGTGGTTGTAGATTTTGTCATGTCTAACATTTTTGCGAGATTTGAAAACCTAAGAGCGATTATTAGTGATGGAGGAATTCATTTTTGCAACCGATCTTTTTGGGCCCTATTGAAGAGATACAACATTACCCATAAAGTGTCCACAACATATCATCCTTAAACCAGTGGACAAGCTGAAGTTTCAAACCGAGAAATTGAATCCATCCTAGAAAAAACAATTAATCTAAATAGAAAGGATTGGAGTCTTCGCCTTAATGATGCACTTTGAGCTTATAGGACGACATACAAAACACCAATTGACATGTCTCCTTTCAGGCTAGTGTATGGTAAACCTTGTCATCTCTCGGTTGAACTAGAACACAAAGTATTTTGGGCAATCAAGCAATGTAACATGGATATCAATGCAGCGGGTGATCAAAGGAAACTTCAACTAAATGAACTTGAGGAAATTCGAAATGATGCCTATGAAAGTTCAAAAATTTACAAGGAAAGACTAAGGAATATCATGATAAAATGACCTCAAGAAAAACTTTTGTTATTGGACAAAAAGTTCTTCTCTTTCACTCACGCCTCAAGCTTTTTCCAGGTAAATTACGATCTAGATGGATCGGACCATTTGTTATCACTAATGTTTTTCCTCATGGTGCAGTAGAGATTAAAAGTTTACAATGAGGAAAAGAGTTCAAGGTGAATGGACATAGGTTGAAACCATATTACGAACCATTTGTACCTCAAGACATGGAAAAGATGCACCTGGAGAATCCAGTTGATAAAGAATGAAAAATGACAAAGTCTAGTTATAGACTATAAACAAGCGCTTGTTGGGAGGTAACCCAAATTTTCTTCTATTTAGATTTTTATCCATTTTTTTAATTTTTAATATTTTTTCTTTTGAATTTTTTTAGGTGGCCAACTACACACAACCCAATACTGAAAAAGTAAAAGGATTTACACAACTGGATCCAGAAATCTCTGCTTTAATCAAACCCCCAGAAATCAGATTTTTACTCAGGGAGTGCCTACTTGATTTATCTCTTTATTTATATTTAGAGATATTGGGGAATAATTTTTATTTCAGTTTAAGGGTGTTAAAAAAAAACAAAAAAAAAAAAAAGTGGTGAGAGCAATCAATATTTTGATTATCGTGTCAACGGACAAATTTTCTCGAGCATTGCAAAAGTGGTCAAAAGGCAGAACTTTATGGGGTATCGTGTGAGTGGGAAATGTGAGTGGAAATGTCTTCAGATGCCCTATTATTTTGCTGTCTGGTAGATTGAATAGTGTTGGAATTTTCTCTATAAAAACGACCATTTTGATACTTTGGTAAAACATAGCTTACTACTTGAGATTTTCTTTCTTTCCTCTATAATCAACCATTAGGTATTTTATTTTCCCTTTCTTCTTGAGTGTTTCTTTTTAAGTTTTTGTTTCCTTTCTAAGTTTTTACAATTTTATGTTTGTTTTTGTTTTGATCTTGTTTATATTTATAAAAAAAAATATGAATTCTGAGATTTTAACTCTTCGCAAATACTATCCAATATTTCCTTTCAAAGATTTGAAAAAGATCTACCTAGCCATAAGAGAACACTTAAGGACGTTAATGTACAAAGGCATCCCCGAAGATATTCGTTGGTTAATTGAAGCAAAAGTTCGATTAGCTGGCTAAGCTTCCGATCTTTATACTGAACATATGTCTGGTTTAGGTAAGAGTAGTTTTACAAAGAAAAGAAGAGGAAAACGTTTATAGGCTTGTTATAAATGTGGTCGATGGACTTGTAATACACAATGTCATTCACTGGGGTACGTGTCTATAAACCAAGAAGATAAAATAGCATTCATTAAGGATGGACTGAGTAAGGAGTCTTTAAATTCGACTGACTCTTGAGACGCATCCTAGTGGGCATGTACAAATGGCACTTCTTGATTTATGGAATCAATTTAAAGCTAAAAAACAACGTTATAGTCTTGGGAATCTGACTGAAAAAGACCTTGTTTGCCAATTTGTAAGAAAATTGGATGGGAGGCATATCCCCAACTCATAGAAGGTGTTTAAGCCGTTTCTGGACGTAAAACCAGAGGAAGATGTGAGCCAAAATCACAACTACATGTTCATATTTGCTATTTGATGTGTATATATATATATATATATATTTTTTTTTTCTTTATGTTTTATTTCACTTTTTAGGTTCAAACAAGTCACAACTGATGCAAATGGATAAACGCCCAGTTCGTGTGATCAAAACTATAGGTGTATTTGGTGGATCAACACGGGTACATGAAACGCGAACTTTTGGTGTCATACCAATCCCTCTAACAAAAGTTTCTGGAAAAACATAGGGATATGAGGTAAAAACCAAATCCATTCATGAACGTATGGCCTTAATAATTACTTGTTCTGATGCTATCATTGTTTTACCAGGAGGTTTTGGTACACTAAAACAAATCTTTAATGTAATCTCCTGGGCTCAAATGAACCTACACACTAAACCCATTGGACTCTTAAATGTTAATAATTTCTTTGATGGTTTATTACCATTTCTTGATCATGTGATGAAGAAAAAAATTTATCTTTTGTGGCTGCTCGAAAAATTGTGATTGTTGCATCATCTATTGACGAGTTATTTGAGAAATTGCATACATATGTTCATTAAGAGATCCAGACAAAGTCCAGATTGATTAGTCATTACTAGAAAGTAGCATGCGAAAAAGGAACGTAGATGAGTTAGCCCAGATTGATCAGTCAGCACCACAAAGTAGCAAGGGAAAAAGGAACTCGGATGAGTTAGCCCAAATTGGTCGGTTAGTACCAGAAAGCAGCAAGCGAAAAAGGAACTCGGATGAGTTAGATTTGGAGTTAAAATTGTGAAATGTGGAATTCTTATCTTTTGATTTTACTCACAGCATTTCTGATGAGAATCCAGGGAGTCAATCGAGTCAAAGTCAAATAGGTCAACCCTCTATCAGAATACCGGTGGGGCCCATGACAAGATCCAAGGCTAAAGAGGTCCAAGAGTCGATGGCGGGACTCATTTTCAAGCTCCAAAATCAAGTCCACATGGAAGAGAGCAAGATCGAGGTCAATTGTCTAAGTTTGGAAGCTCAGGACATTTCGGTCGATCGAAAGTCCATCCGGTCGACCGAAACTCTGCAGGGATTTTTGGAGCAAGCCTCAGGAGGGTTCGGCTGAGCTCTGTACAACCGAAAGTGCTATTTCGGTCGACCTGTTGTTCGACCGAAAGTCTCCCGAGTGTAAATGCGAGGTTTTTTGTGCAATTTTGCAAACTTTCTTTTCTTTCACTTTGTATATCTTTTGTAAAGCATTGAAACCCTAGTTTAGTTTTTTGGGACATTGAAGACTCCATTGAGAGCATTTAAGAGAGGTAAAATCCTTTCTTCACTTGTAACTTTTTTTGGAATATTACTTCAACTTGTATATTGAGAATCTATCTTGTGTATTGGTTGTTGTTGTTTATTCCACAAATCTTGATATTTGTTTTAATCTCTCCATTGGGCTAGGGTTAGCTTTCCTTAGAATTTTGGGTTGGTTAAACTTGGGTCAAGATTCCTCATTTATTACCTTTTTAGCTTTCTTGGGTTGGTACAAAATTGTTGTGGGAATTTTTGGTTTAATCACCGAAGGGGTTCGCATCATTTGGTATCAGAGCTTGGCTCTAATTTGGTAATCCTATCTTTACATTTATTGTTGTTGTTATTGATAGTAGTAAAAAAAAAAAAAAAATGAAAATTACAAAAAAAAAATTGGGGAAAATTAGTTGCCCATGAATATTTCATGATTTCTACATATTGGGCATTGTTGTTATCATCAATTTGAAAGTTTCTTGGGGATACATTTGAACAAACACTTGAAAATTCTAAACTATTCAAGTTTGCATCCTAAGTGTTTGATAAAATGTTTCAAAGAGTGTTTTCATATTGAAACCTACCATTCAACTACCAAACACATTCCTAAGTGAATTCCTTGTGTCTTACATCAAGTTATTGTGACTATACCCTTGAAAATCTTATTGATCAAGTCAATTCCTTACTTCCTTGTATAATGACAAGCAACTAAATTCTACTTGCTATTGTGTCAATCCTTCCTTTGCTTCCTTTGTTGTTTGTGGAATTTGTGCTACACAATAATTGAATTCTCAATTTAGTTGAATTACGTTCGTTGAAAAGTTTGGGTAAGAAAGTGAGGAATTGTAAAAGGCAAGAGTGGTGAGCTCATTAGAGGGAAAAAGCCTAATTGAGTGAAACACGAGCGAAAATATTTTGTGAGGACACTTGCACACTTACACTCCATGGCTAATGCACATACTTCCAGTGGACAAGATTCAAATGCACAAACTCAAGAGTTGAGAGATATGATACAAGCTCTCACGGTTACTATGGCGGATATGGGGGGAAGGTTGGAGGGTAGATTAGCGAGGTTGGAGACTAGGAGGGAAGTTCCACCTCCAAGGGATGATAATGTTAGGAGGGGTGATAGGAGAAGGCCTAGAGATGAGTATGAGTATGATGATGTTGATGATGATGAATTGGAGAGTGAAGGGGGTATTGACCAAAATTGGAACATGGGTAGGAATAGAGGAGGTAGGAATGTGAGGGGAGTAGGTCGAGGTTATGGGAGGAACCCTAGGGGTAGGGATGGAGTGGATGGTAATCTTGGTAGTATTAAGATGAAAATTCCTTCTTTCCATGGGAAGAGTGATCCGGATGCCTATTTAGAGTGGGAGAGGAAGATGGAATTGATTTTTGAATGTCATAGGTACTCCGAGGATAAAAAGGTTAAGTTAGCAGTAGTGGAGTTTACCGACTATACCTTAGCTTGGTGGGATAATTTATTACTTACTAGGAGAAGGAATTTCGAGGGTAGTGTGGATACTTGGGATGAGTTGAAGAGCCTTATGAGAAAAAGATTTGTACCAAGTCACTACTATAGGGGGCTCTATCAAAGACTACATACCCTTACTCAAGGAACAAAGGGTGTTGAAGATTATTATAAGGAGTAGGAGAAAGCTTTGATGAGGGCCGACATAGAGGAGGATAGAGAAGCCACTATGGCTCGATTTATGAGTGGGTTGAATAGGGAGATAGCCAACGTGGTTGAATTACACCATTATGTTGAGATGGAGGAGTTGGTACACATAGCTATTAAAGTGGAGGCTCAATTGAAGAAGAAGGAGCAATTTAAAAGAAAGGGGCAAGAAAAATTCTTGGGAGGTCCTAGTTCGAATTGGAAGTCTAAGTGGGGGAGTGAAAAGGTTGATAAGGCACCACTTAAGGACAATATTGAAACCTCCAAGGGAAAGGAAGTTGGCTTCGTCAAGGATAAACCAAAGGTTGTTCTTACCACTTCTAGGAGTCGGGATATAGAATGCTTCAAGTGTAGAGGACGGGGGCATTATGCTCGAGAGTGCCCTAACAATAGGTTGATGATTATCAAAAATGGGGAGTGGTACTCGGAAGATGAAGAGGACGAAGAGGGGGTGCCATGTAGAGGAGATAGTGATGACGAGGAAGAAGAGGTGGAGGGAATTGTTAGTCCACCCAAGTCTTTAGTCACCATTAGGTCTCTCAACACCCAAGCCAAGGTGGATGATGCGGCTAAGCAAAGGGAGAATATCTTCCATACTAGGTGTCTTGTGAAGGACAAAGCGTGTAGTCTCATCATTGATGGGGGAAGTTGCACCAATGTAGTTAGCAATAGTATGGTAGAGAGGTTGGGATTACCTTTAATGCCACATCCTAATCCTTATAAGTTACAATGGTTGAGTGATTATGGTGAGTTGAAGGTAAGCAAGCAAGTATTACTTATTTTCAACATAGGGACCTATGAGGATCAAGTACTTTGTGATGTGGTGCCCATGCAAGCTACACATATTTTATTGGGGAGGCCATGGCAATATGATAGGAGGGTATTGCATGATGGTAGGAAAAATAGGTATAGTTTCCAAATGAATGGAAAACCCGTAACACTCCTACCTTTGAGTCCGGAAGAAGTTTACAAGGACCAATTGAAACTCAAGAAGGAGGAGGAGGAGGAAAAGGAAAGAAGAAAAAAAAAGATGGAGTTGAGCGAGGGACAAAAAGAAAGTGAAAAAAAAAGAGGGGAAAAAAATAGTGAGAAAAAAATTGAGGGGATGCAAGAAAAAAGAAAGAGAGCAAAAGAAATTGAGAAAAGAATGAATTTTTATGCGAGTAAAGGTGATGTCGAGAGAGCTTTAAAAGAAAATCATTCTATTCTTTTGATGGTGTATAAGGAGTCCCTCCTTACACTTGACGACCCTCACACTTCCCTCCCCACTTTAGCTACTTCTTTGTTGCAGGAGTTCGAGGATGTCTTCCCCGAGGAGATGCCTAGTGGGCTTCAACCTATTAGAGGCATCGAGCATCAAATTGATTTCTTCCCCGGAGCCGTCATTCCAAATAGACCGGCATGCCGAAGCAACCCGGAGGAGATCAAGGAACTCCAAAAACAAGTTGATGGGTAAAGGATATGTTCGTGAGAGCATGAGTCCTTGTGCCATTCCCGTGCTACTAGTGCCCAAGAAGGATGGAACCTTTAGAATGTGCGTCGATTTCCAAGCCATTAACAACATAACGGTAAAGTATCGACACCCCATTCCTAGGTTAGATGATATGCTAGATGAGTTGCATGGTTCTTGCATTTTTATTAAAATTGACTTGAGAAGTGAATACCACCAAATTAGGATGAGAGAAGGAGATGAATGGAAAACCGCTTTTAAAACTAAATATGGTTTATATGAGTGGTTGGTTATGCCCTTCGGTCTCACTAATGCACCGAGCACTTTTATGAGATTAATGAACCATGTTTTGCGTGCATTCATTGGGAAATTTGTGGTAGTTTACTTCGATGATATTTTGATTTATAGCAAAAATTTGAATGAGCATATTGAACACTTGAGAAGTGTACTTGTGGTTTTGAAAGAAGAACAATTGTATGCTAACCTTAACAAGTGTAATTTTTGCATGGAGAGTGTGGTCTTTTTTGGATTTGTAGTTAGTACTAAGGGGGTAGAGGTCGATGAGGAGAAGATCAAAGCTATTAAGGAATGGTCCACTCCCACAAGTGTCACTGAGGTAAGAAGCTTCCACGGGTTAGCTAGTTTTTACCGTAGATTTGTCAAGGATTTTAGCACACTAGCTTCACCACTTGTCGAGGTTGTCAAAAAACATGTGGGGTTTAAATGGGGGGAGGCGCAAGAAAAGGCCTTTAATGAAATAAAGAACAAATTGTGCACCGCCCCGGTTTTATCCTTGCCTAATTTTGATAAAACTTTTGAGATTGAATGTGATGCTTCAGGCACAGGTATTGGAGCAGTTTTGATGCAAGAGAAAAGGCCGATTGCCTACTTTAGCGAGAAGCTCAGTGGAGCCGCCCTGAACTACCCCACCTATGACAAGGAGCTCTATGCGTTGGTGAGATCGTTAGAGACATGGCACCACTACTTGTGGCCTAGAGAGTTCGTCATCCACACCGACCATGAGTCATTGAAGCACTTGAAGGGGCAAGGGAAGTTGAGCAAGAGGCATGCCAAATGGGTGGAGTACGTAGAAACTTTTCCCTATGTCATCAAATACAAACAAGGTAAGGAGAATGTGGTCGCCGACGCCCTTTCTCGAAGGTATGCTCTTATTACTACCTTGAGTGCTAAATTGTTGGGTTTTGAGAGCATTAAGGACTTGTATGGGCATGATGTGGATTTTGCTAGTATATTTATATCATGTGAGAGGGTTGGATTTGGTAAGTATTACAGGCAGGAGGGGTTTTTGTTTCGAGAAGGTAAACTTTGTATGCCAAATTGCTCATTGAGAGAGTTGATGGTAAGGGAGGCCCATGGCGGGGGATTAATGGGTCACTTTGGGGTAAGGAGAACCTTGGAAATCTTACAAGAACATTTCTTTTGGCCTAAAATGAGTAGAGATGTTGGGAGAATTTGTTCTAGGTGCATAACTTGTAGGAAGGCCAAGTCCAAGGTAGAACCACATGGATTATATACACCCCTACCTGTCCCTAGTGAACCTTGGACGGAAATTTCTATGGACTTCATTTTGGGATTTCCTAGGTCAAAAGGAGGTAGTGATTCCATTTTCGTGGTTGTAGATAGGTTTAGTAAAATGGCGCATTTCCTTGCTTGTCATAAAATCGATGATGCCATTCATATCGCCGACCTATTCTTTAGGGAAATAGTGCGACTCCATGGGGTTCCTAGGAGCATTGTGTCGGATAGGGACGTTAAATTCCTTAGCCACTTTTGGAAGGTCTTGTGGGGGAAATTGGGAACTAAACTTTTGTTTTCAACAACTTGTCACCCACAAACCGATGGCCAAACTGAGGTGGTTAATAGAACTTTAACACAACTTCTTCGCACCGTCCTTAAGGGAAACCTAAAGAATTGGGAAGAGTGTTTACCTTTTGTTGAATTTGCATATAATCGAAGTGTTCATTCTACTACTTCTTTTTCTCCATTTGAGATTGTTTATGGTTTTAACCCTTTAACTCCTTTGGATTTGATTCCGTTACTTATTGATGAAAGAGGTAGTTTAGATGGGAAGAGAAAGGCGGAGTTGGTAAAATCTCTCAACGAGAAAGTCAAACTCCAAATCGAGAAGAAGAATGAACAATATGCCTCCAGTGCCAACAAAGGTAGAAAACGAATGACATTTGAGGCCGGTGATTGGGTATGGTTGCATTTGAGGAAGGAGCGGTTCCTGACTCAAAGAAAATCAAATTTACAATCACGTGGTGATGGCCCCTTCCAAATCCTAGAGAAAATCAATGACAATGCCTACAAGCTTGACCTTCCTGGTGAGTACAATGTATCGGCTTCTTTTAACGTCTCTGACTTATCCCCTTTTGATGCAGGTGAAGATTCGAGGTCGAATCCTTTTCAAGAGGGAGGGGATGATGAGAATCCAGGGAGTCAATCGAGTCAAAGTCAAACAGGTCAACCCTCTATCAGAATACTGGTGGGGCCCATGACAAGATCCAAGGCTAAAGAGGTCCAAGAGTCGATGGCGGGACTCATTTTCAAGCTCCGAAATCAAGTCCACATGGAAGAGAGCAAGATCGAGGTCAATTGCCTAAGTTTGGAAGCTCAGGACATTTCGGTCGACCGAAAGTGCATCCGGTCGACCGAAACTCTGCAGGGATTTTTGGAGCAAGCCTCAGGAGGGTTCGGCTGAGCTCTGTACGACCGAAAGTGCTATTTCGGTCGACCTGTTGTTCGACCGAAATATTTTCGGTCGACCGGTTCGGTCGACCGAAAGTCTCCCGAGTGTAAATGCGTGATTTTTTGTGCAATTTTGCAAACTTTCTTTTCTTTCACTTTTTATATCTTTTGTAAAGCATTGAAACCCTAGTTTAGTTTTTCGGGACATTGAAGACTCCATTGAGAGCATTTAAGAGAGGTAAAATCCTTTCTTCACTTGAAACTTTTCTTGGAATATTACTTCAACTTGTATATTGAGAATCTATCTTGTGTATTGGTTGCTGTTGTTTATTCCACAAATCTTGGTATTTGTTTTAATCTCTCCATTTGGGTTAGGGTTAGCTTTCCTTAGAATTTTGGTTGGGTTAAACTTGGGTCAAGATTCCTCATTTATTACCTTTTTAGCTTTCTTGGGTTGGTACAAAATTGTTGTGGGAATTTTTGGTTTAATCACCAAAGAGGTTCGCATCAATTTTCTTCTTATTTATTTTTATATTTTTCAGGCATATCTTGTTATAGCTACAAAAAACAGGTGATATCTCTCCTATTTTTTTCTTTTGTGACATTGAGGACACTGTTAGATTTTGTTTGGGGGGAGATTGTTTTTTATGTGTGTTTTTAGTTTATTATGTATTTTATTTAATTATAGATGGCTGAGTACGAAGTTATTCACTCTCGATACGCATTTTATATTAAATTAAAATAGTTGTTATATATATTTTTATTTTATTTTGTGTGTCACTTTTGTATTTTAATTTAGTCATAGATGGCCGGGTACGAAGTTATTTACTCTCGAGACACATTTTATATTTAAATTAAAATATTTTGATTCAATATTAAAAAAAATGTTGTTTGTAAAATCACTGGATATGCTTATTTTCTTAGAATGGGTGAGTATGGAGAAGTTTTTACTCTGGAGACGCATTCTCTTAAAAAGAAAAGAAAAGAAAAGAAAATCGTGTGCTTGTGTGGGTTAGATGACCTTGCCAACAATGATGTTAGATTGGAATCAAGTATTAAGCTTCAAATTGTGGAAAAATTGTGGGTTAGGGTAATTTATGCTTATTCTGGTGAAATCTAATATTATTTGAGCACGAGATTTATGCATTGCATCATGAAGGAATGATTTGATTCAAACTGCTATTTAGGTTAAGAATATTAGGCCTTACATGCTAAACCTAAACATTCGTCAAAAAAATAAAAATCGTTGAACCAATTGTAGGATAGTTTGGAGGGGCTGCACAGTTGTAAGGAGACATTGAAACAAATAAGGATTCCATGTGTGAATTTTTGTGTGGATTGTCTAAACTAATAGGATGAAAGTGGGGTGAATTCGTTTGAAGGTTGATTTTTGAAGGCAAATGAGGGACATTGCACTAATCCTGACAAAAAAAAAAGGTCCGAAAATTATAGGAGACATTATCATTCTATTTCATTGTATTATCGTTTGTATCAATTTATTGTATTAAAAATGCGAAAAAGCAGGTGCATGAAACAGAAGACACACTAATTCCTTTCATTGTATTTTCATTTGTATCAATCTATTGTATCAAAAAGGCGAAAAATCAGGTGCATGAAACAAAATACGCTCTAATGCCTTTAAAAAAAAAGGTGCTTGAAACAGAAGACACACTAATGTCTTGATTAAGTCCCATTGGAGAGAATTAGACCTTCAATGTCCAGTAACCCAATTGATTCTTGATGGTTGAAAACAATCAAAATTTTGGAGAATCTTTATTTGTTGACGTGTTGAGATATAATTTGTGAGGCCTATCCAAACTAGAGAGGGTAAGGATTAGTATATTATTTCAACATTAGGATTGCACCCCCGGTTTAGAGAGAAAATAACAAGTTTCGGGGAAGATATGTATATTACGAGAGAAGAAATGAAATATTTGACCATCAAGGGTTGGGAATTGAATCAATTTGTGACTTTATGGTGCTTTGCATAATAGATATAAATTAATTTTAGCACTGAGTATTGAAGTTGTTTGTAGTTTTGATGCAACATTTCCAATCCTGAGACTCATGGCAAGTTGTCTAACCAAAGATTGTTTTAACTTCTGTTTGAGTTAAGCTATATTTTGTTTGAGGACAAACAAATGTTCATGTGACGACCCGGCTCCCTCGCTGGGGCCTTCTTCGAGTCGTACTCATGGTCTTTCCACTCCCCCCTGGCTCCCTCGTTGGGGCCTTCTCCAGGACGTGGATTTTTGCCTCCCCAGGGATTCGAACAATTGGTCTAATGGTAACAGGGATTCCATGAAATTTATACTTAACCCCTAGGTACAAGGGTCAAATCCCTGGGGAGGCAAAAATCCACTTCCTGGAAACGAGGCTGCCAGTCCTTGAGGAGTAGGACGACTAGGGGGGGAGTGGAAAGATCATGAGTAGACGGCCGACAACCCTTGAGGACCGGGTACGCTACAGTTCAAGTTTGGGGGTATTTGATAAGTGTATTTTGTACAATTATCTTAATCGTTAAACTAGAGTATTTGTTATTTATTTTAATGAATTATAGCTTAATTTAATTATATTTTATGTATTAGGTGAAATCCGATGTGAAATGAAGGAATCAAAGAATATTTGCAGCAAAATTGAGCTAAAATGAGATAACTCAAAGTTCAGGGACTTAAATGCAAAATTTCAAAAAGATGACTCGAACCAATTGTATGCTCTCACATGATGCTAAAGATTCAATTGGAAGAGTTGGAAGCTAAATTGGGTGAGATAAATGCAAACGGACGAAAACAAAGAAATTTTAGCCTAACAAGTTATGCTCAAAAGTTTCAGCTTCATATTAAGGCTCATGTTTCATCCCATAAGCATTCAAATTTGAAAATGTCTTTACTATATGAATTGTAGAACTTTGAGTTAGCTTTCCACATAATTTTGAATCGCGTTGATCGGACGTCGAATGAAGAAGTTACGATTAAATTACCGACTACTAGTCGGAGGAAATATTTCCTGTGCGTCCAAGGAAGAGAGTTCAAAATCCGATTTTCTATATTATTTCAACCATTTTGGAAATTCTTTATACAAAAGTGTGGAACAAAGGCTAGTGGAAACAAGGCTCATTGGATTTAAAACAATTTGACACAAGCATGTGGGAGACAAATGTTGGAAGTGAATGATAAAAGATGGTGAAAATGAAGAAAAAAAGTATACAATGAAGAAGTGGAATAATTCTTGCAATTTGATCATAAAGGAGTCATAAGTCATTCCATATGGGAGACAAAAGCGAAAAGAAATGATGGAAGAGATGAGAATCCATGGTGTGATGAATGATGAAAGTGAATTATTCTTACAATTGGAGATTTCTTTAATCATAAAGAAGATGCTATTTCACTCTATAAATAGCAAGGGAAAATAAAGAAGAAGACACCTCTTACATACACTTCTTACACACTACAACAAAGAGAAGAAATCAAGCTTTGTAAGAATTCAATAGAGGAATTCAAAGGAGGTTTCTTGGAGGAATTTGTAACAATTCCCAAGACTAAGCTTTTTTTAATCTTTCTTCTGTATTTTTCTCATGCTTGTATTTCTTATACTTGATGTTTACATTATGAGTAACATGAGTAGCTAAATTCCCATTTGATTGGGGAATAAGTTAAAGCATCTAGACTTGGGTTTCTAGTTTATAAAAACTAAGTTTATTTCATTATATATTTTGATTGTGTTTACATTCCATTGATTTCATGCCATATTGTTCTTTCTTTATTACTTTGGAGGCCAACTAAGTAATAGATTTAGAATGATTAATGTTATATTTTAGTGCTTAATCCATAATTGTTAAGTTACCAAGATAGTCTGTAACAAATGCAAGAGTGACTTGAATAGGGCAAATCTCTATCTTGCATGTGGAATGTGACCTAGGTTAAATAAATCGAGCTTATGAGTTTATTTCCTTGAATAACCTATCCTTAACAGTTTAATCTTTTAATTAGTTAATTTAGAGAGCTTATTCTAAATTGTTAATTGGAAAGAGTTTGAATAGAGAGCTTGTTCTATCCAACGATTAAGTAAGAAGGATTCTGATTAGCCGAGCTTGTGTACTTTTTGAGGGTTATTACAACTAATCTATTTAATTGAAATGAATTTGTTTATTTATTATGACCTAATGTCTAGATGTGGATACTAATTCCTCAATCATATTTTTTTCGCACTTTACAACTTTAATTGTTTCACTCCTTTTACATTATAGCAATTTATTTAGTTATTTCATTTTATTATAAAAAAAAAAAAAAAGTGGGCAGGTGGAGACATCTAATAGATAGTTAAAGAGAATTCTTGAATTAACTGTAAACTCGTCTCGAACTGATTGGTCTAAAAAGCTTGATGATGCACTTTGGGCATACATGACGACTTTTAAAACACCAATTGGAATGTCTCCATACTGATTAGTATTTGGCAAAGCTTGCCACCTTCCTATTGAACTGGAACATAAAGCTTATTGGGCTCTTAAACAGTTAAACATGGATTTGGAGAAAGCCGGTGAAACTAGGCTTTTGCAATTGAATGAACTCAATGAGTTTCGACAAGAAGCCTATGAAAATGCTCTAATCTACAAATAGAAAACCAAACAATGGCATGACAGTAGAATCAACAGAAGAAGCTTTCAAGTAGGTGATCAAGTGTTGCTTTATAACTCGCAACTTAAGCTTTTTCCAGGAAAATTGAAATCCAAGTGGTCAGGACTTTTCACAATTGCAAAAGTTTTCCCGTATAGAACAGTTGAAATCCATCATCCAACTAAGGGTAACTTCAAGGTTAATGGTCAAAGAGTCAAACATTATGTTGAGGACTTTCCAATAGCAAAGTCCACACTTGAATTGACACCTGTAGATTGATTGACTCCAAAAAGTCGGGTTTTAGACTATAAACGGAGCGCTTATTGGGAGGCAACCCAATTTTCTTTCTTTTTTATTTATTTTACTTTATTTACAACTTTATATTTATAATTTTTAGGTAGTACTTGCATTTTTTTTCTTTCCTGGAGTTTTTGAAGTAAGCGTCCCTAGCACCAACCTCTTTGATTTGATCTTCAAGTGCATTTTTAGCTCTAATTCATACATCATCCATGAGCTTACAATTGTGCATCTCATTGTTTTAACCTCATTGCTCTTATCATATCAAAAACAAATCATATGCATGATTTTGCACGCTTTAAGGAATTATGCATGATAATTGTAACGTTCTTGATGGTCGATCATGTTCGGAAATTCAAAATTTTGCTATCTTTTAGTTGGGATTGTTGGTGTTGATATATTTCATTCTATTAATGGTGTATATGATTCTAATATTTTTTATCTTTTACTTGTGAGGAACACACCACTTGTGACACTTCCAACCAAGCATGGAAATACAAGAAACGGGTCGAAATCATTCAAGTGTGATTAAAACCAAGCTTCAAGTTATCACATCGCTCCTCTACACCTGGAAAGTACCTAACTCCTCTTTTATGTATTGTTATCAATTGATATATCTTTTCTTTTACATTGAGGACAATGTAACTTTCTAGTTTGGGGGAGGGGGTTGGTATCTCATTTCTTCATCTTGTTCATTCGATATCTTGTTTTTGGGATTCATAAGAAAAAAAAGAGAGGTGAAAAATTTGAAATTTTTTGTTGATTTATTTATTACTTATGATATGAATTGAATTGACTTTTGTGCTTTAGTTAGAAAATTTGGGCAACATGTGAACTAAAATAACATTCATCCATGTAAGACGTTAATCAAGCTTGAGCACACGACAACTTTCGAATAATAACTTGTGTAGGGAGATGGTTGATACTTGTGGGGTAAACTTGTGCACTTGGGGATGAATTGTTTTTGGTCTATCTTGCATACTTGTCAAACCCTAACTGCCTTGTGTGAAAAAATGCAATTTATACATGTTTAGAAACAACATCAATAGAAAAGACCTCAGGATATGAGAGAAAAACATTAAGGTTGTGATCATCCATGAGTGTATAAGGAAAATAAAAAGAAAATCATTGTTGATCACATGAGATTCGGGCTTATTTCTGCATAACAAGCCACATAGTGTCAAGTATATTGTTATATGAGTTTACATTCGATTTTTTGCTATTCACACGCACGATGAAGTTGAGCATTGGATGAATGAAAATAATTTTTGTTGTTCATATTTCTTCTCTAAAGTGAATCATCATTTTGGATTATTGAAGTGCATGGTAAATAAATTGAAAAAAAAATGAACACAATTTCTGTTTGCATTTTTATTTTTATAGTTTAGTTTTATTTTTGTTCGAGGACGAATAAATATTCTACTTTGGGGGGTTTGATAAGTGTATTTTATACACTTATTTATCTGTCAAAATTAGGATATTATAATGTTTTTCATGAATAAACTCTACTTTGTTTGTATTTATTTGTCATTATTTCAGGTTTTATTCCAAAATAAAGAAAAATGAGAAATTGAAGCAAATACATAATAATTGGATGAAAAGTGGAGCTAATTGAAGACGTTTTGAAACTTAAGGGCTTAATTGCACAAATGAAGAATCAAGGACCAACTTATCATATTTGGAAAAATTGAGAAAATTCAATGAAAATTCTATTTGATTTGGGCCTTAGGGATGATTTGGTTTATATATATACACACATTGCTGAAAAAAGGGAGACACAGCCGAGAGAGGGGAAAAATTGAAGAGAGTTGGGGCAGCTTTGGGGGACAAGGATTGAGGTTGGCAGGTGACTTCTTTTTGGAATATTCATACACAGAAAAGGCTGATTATTGAAGAAGAAGAAAAAAATTTTACACGGCTAGGAGTTAATTGTGAATAAAAAGGTGAGCAAGAGGTTTGGTTGAATTGGGGAGTTTTCTTGGAATTTGGAGAGTGCCGACTGGAAATTACAAAAGAAAGTCACGGCTGAAGAAAGAAGAAAAAAGGAAGTGCTGCATCTTCAATTGAAAATAGTACATGGTTGGCAGATTTCGTGTAATTCTTGGTGGTGATGTTAATTCTTCAATTTTTCAAACTCCGAATTTTAATTACATTGTTCATTGCTTTTTCTTTCAAGAACATGAGTAGTCAATTTAATAATCGGGATTGAAGATGTAGATTTAATGTTTTAGTTTGATTTTAATTCTCAAGTTTTTGCTTTATTTTAATGTATTGATTTTATTATTGCTTTTAATGCTTGAGTTGCTTGATCACCAATTCATGATTTAATGGTTGTTTTCATAATCTGAGAGGCGAGTTAACAATTAGATCGTGTAATAAAATTCGACAATTTCAACAAAAAGATAGAGATATGAATTTGTGGTTGCTTGTGATCATTTTTGAATTCTTATGTAATTTAATACATTTAGTTAAAGAGAACTCTAACCCGCTGTAGAGATACATGGTTGACTTAGTTAAATATGTCTAATTTGAACTCGAAAGAGGTAAATTAGATACAAGCGTGAATTCAACCAAATACAATTTTAGAAAACAATTTGAGATAAGAAATTAAGCTAGAATATTGCTTCGAAATCGTTAGTCCCGATATTCATTTAATTGTTCGAAAACCCACCACATTTATTTTTGTTTCGTTAATTGCTTTTAGTTTTAATTTGTTATTTTTATTTTAATTGAATTGTTTATTTCATTAAATCGCGATTTTATTGTTGTTTTCGGATTTTATTTGCAATTTTATTTTCTTAGTTAGTTTTTCTTTTAGTCTAAGAATTTTGGAATCGAAGAAAATTTATAACGAATTAACTAGTCGTCGTGGGATCGACAACCCAGACTCAAAAGTCCACTTTTACTACTTGTTAGTGATATCGTACACTTGCGATTTCACACCAACACCCTGCTTATCCTTATACTATACTCTATCTCATTGAGCCATTTGGTTACTTAGGACCATATTGGAATAACTTGCAACAATGAATAGTCACTCTAGAATCTATAATCAAGATAGACTCAATTTCTATCCATAACACAATGAATAGAGTCTTTCTCCATTATAGAGTTTCCAGTAAAAAGGTTAGAGGGCCTACCATACTATCTGTTCCTTTAAATAATCTCCACTCTATGAATAGCTTACGTTGAACCTTTCAGAGACACGTTCATCTTGGTGAATTTAGTCCACACTGAACCGCATCAGATCATCTTAAAAAATTTCTCAAGCATTATGTCACATAAATCAATGTTTGCAAGTGGAACCTCCACCACGTTAAAGTGACCAATCATGTTTTACCAAATGGTCTCTTGCAAAAACGTGATCGGTTCATAAGTAGAGATATATTATAGCTAGATAGCATATTTTGTATAACTCCATAATTAAGATTTCTAAAATTATCATAAATACCCTTCCATCGTGAAAATAAAATTGGTTATCCTATTTTGAAGTTTTTATTGCAAATTATTTGATATAAGAATCAAAACTATGCAACAAACCATCTCATCAAAATAACACCATTTTCATTGGAAGATTTATGATTATTATTGAACAAGGATCTTCTAGCACGAACAAATGTCATAAGTGGAAAGAATTATAACGAGACATGTTACAGCTTTTGCAAATTAGTTGGTGATGTCTAAACATATAGTTAGGTTTGGAAATACGACATTCAAATAAAATAAGTGTATTAAACAAGAGTTGCATAAATGATGAATACTTTCATATATGATGCACGAATAAAAAAATTATGCACAGGTAGACCCAAAACTACTATAATATGATGATAACCTAAAACCTCAAAATCTTAAACACATTTCTCTATAGAAGAAATAAATGTGATTTATGGCTAGGTTAGGACCCTCCCACTAAATTAAATATATCCAGCATCTCATGCAATATTTAATTTATTGTCGTTAAAATTTGGCCATCATTGATATCGTTTTGATATTCTATAGGAAGTCCTCGCGATGTCTATGAATTAAGTGTATAACCTCTATATTGATAATATTTCAAGTACCAAATTAATTATGTTACCTATAGGGTAATCATGATTAATTCACACTTAAAAAATCATCACCTAATTAGGCCCAGTCCAGTAACCGAAATAATGCATCCCTCCCATACAGAGACTAATTATATTAGCACGAGACATACACAAATTCTTACTAATGAGCTAGTAGGGGAGGCCGTCGTGGGTACAAAAAGTTTGCACCCTCACTCAGTTAATATTTTGAACTTTTAGGTTTTAATTTAATAATTACCAATCAATTTTAACTCTTAAAATCGATTTAATTATTAATAAATATATTTATTTTCTAATCTAACATTTAGAAAAGAAAATAAAATGTAAAACAATGCATGACAGTATAATAACTAGAGAGGTGTTTATGCAATCTACATGACAAGTTATTTAATGACATTCATTCACAATTTAATCAACACAATAAATAAATGCAATAATAAAATAAAATAAACATAATTTATAGTCAAACCTAGACACAAAAATTATAAATTAATTAAAGATTCAATTGAGTCACAAGCCTGCCCAACTCTTCAATTCTCATTTGCAAGTGTCCAGTCTAAAGCTCCAAAGCTTTAATCTTCAGCTCAAAAGCAAAAGTCCAAAATACAGTGATCCAATTGAATATTCCAGCCCAATGAAAAATTCAGTCCACATTGCAATGGCTCAGCTAAACAATTTAGCCCACATTACAACTAACAAAATTGAACCCATTTCTAGCCCATACTCAATTTTATCCAGATCTAGCACAAGTTTAATTCATCCCAAAAACCGGCCCAATTGAATTAAGAGCCCAAGTCTGAAAACCCTGCATGTATTCAGATTTCCATCAAGATGAAGAAAACGCAGCCGCCATTCTTTCCACCTTGCCATCACCAGAATTGGAACCTTCATAATTATTCACCGGGGAAACCGGAAGCCGGCGACTGTGTACCATCGTTTCCATCAATACTGTTGATGCCCGCGGTGAAAATATTTGCTCAATTTGTCAATTAAAATGCTAATTAGGAACTAAATAAGTGTGCAAAGCAGCACTTATCACACCCCCAAACTTGAGCTTTTGCTCGTTTCGAGCAAAATTATCTACTAATGCACTCAAGCAAAATAAAGCTGAACTCAAGCAAAAGTTAGACAACTTTCCACGAGTCTCAGGATTGAAAATGTTGCATCAAAACTACAAACAACTTCAAAACCTTAGTACTAAAATTAATTTATACATATTTAATACAAAACTGATGTGAGTGTGTGTGAAGATTTATGCAAAACATCATAAAGTCACAAATTGATTCAATTCACAACCCTTGATGGTCAAATATTTCCTTTCTTCTCTCGTAAGATTCACACCTTCCCCCAAACTTAATATTTTCTCTCTAAACCAGAGGTGCAACCCTAAAGTTGAAATAATAAACTAATCCTTACCCTCTCTAGTTTGGATAGGCCTCACAAATTGCATCTCAACGCATCAACAAATAAGGATTCTCCAAGATTCTGATTGTTTCACCCACAAGGAATAAATTGGGTAATCATTGAAGGTCTAATTCTCTCCAACGGGACTTAATCGAGGCATTTAGTGTGTCTTCTGTTTCATGCACCGACTTTTTTCATTTTTTTAAAGGCATTAGTGCGTCTGCACTTGCTTTTTCGCCTTTTATACAATAAATGATACAAACCATAATACATTAAAAGGCCATAGTGTGTCTTCTGTTTTATGCACTTGCTTTTTCGCCTTTTTTACAATAAAATAAAAAAAGATAATACAATAAAAGGAAAATGATGATGTCTCCTATAATTTTTGGACCATCGGCTTCTATTTTTTTTCTGAATGCCAAGATTAGTGCAATGTCCCTTATTTGTCTTCAAAAATCAACCTTCAAAAGAATTCACCCCACTTTCATCCTATTAGTTTAGACAATCCACACAAAAATTCACACACGGAATCCTTATTTATTTCAATGTCTCCTTACAACTATGCAGTCCCTCCAAACTATCCTACAATTGGTTTAAGGATCTTTATTTTTATTTTTGTTTAAATGTTTAGGTTTAGCATGTAAGTCCAAATATTCTCAACCTAAATAGCAGTTTGAATCAAATCATTCCTTCATGATGCAATGCATAAATCTTGTGCTTAAATAATATCAAGTTTCACATGAATAAGCATAAATTAACCCAACACACAATTCTTACATCATTTGAAGCTTAATACTTGATTCCAATCTAACATCATTGTTGGCAAAGTCATCTAACCCACACAAGCACACAAAATCAATATTTTCAAACCTTTTTTTTTTTCTTCTTAAAGAATGCGTCTCTAGATTAAAAATTACTCCATAGTCAGCCATTCTAAGCATATCCAATGATTTTACAAACAGTAATTTTTATAAAATTTTTAAATTTAATTATAAAATGCGTCTAGAGAGTGAATAACTCAGTACTGTGTAGGGGTGGGCATTAATCTGCTAAAATCGCTCAACCCAACCCGATCGGTTTGGGTCAGTTTTTGATGAAAATTGGGTTGGGTTCGGGTTCTACAAAAAAAAAATTGGTTGGGTTTGGTTGGGTTGTGGGGTGGATGAAAAACCCAACCCAACCCAACAAATTTTTTTAAAAAATAGGGCCATTTAAATTTCAAGAATCTCAAGCACATTTTATAATTTGGATGAAATTCAAATATGGTTTGAACATATTTTAGTTTTATTAGCAAGTATTCAATTTATTATATTTGAGTTTATTATATTGTACATAATTGATTTGAGTTAATAGTTGATTTATGAACTTAATTTTTTAAATTTCAAGATTTTTTGCTAATTGGACCAAAGCTCAAACCACCAAACCCAATCAGACCGAAACTTAATTGGGTTGTGCTGGGTTGGGTTTGAACTCATGTTTGGGTTGGGTTGGATTGATTTTTTATCAACCCGACCATAGTGGGTTGGGTTCGGGTGGGCAAAAAATCGACCCAACTCAACCCATGCCCCACCCCTAGTACTCGGCCATCTATGATTAAATTAAAATACAAAACAAACGAGAAACACACATAAAAAGCAATCTCCCCCCAAACTTAATCTAACAGTGTCCTCCATGTTAACAAAGAAAAAGTAGGAGAGATGTCACCTAGTCACGCAGTTAACAAGAAATGCCTAAAAAAAATCAAAAATCAAAAAGAAGAAAATGCCGTGAGTAAAATCAAAAGATAAAATTTCCAAAGTTTATAGTCTCAATTCCAAATCTAGTTCATTCGAGTTATTTTTTTTTCGCTGCTTTCAAGTATTGGCCACTGAATATGGGTTCCTTCATCCACTTTCCTCTTTCCCTTGCTGCTTTCTGGTAATGTCAAATCAACATGGGCACTCTCCTCCAATTTCCTTTTTCCCTTGCTGCATACTGGTAATGACCAATCAATTTGAGCTCCGTCTGGATCTCTCAATGGAATATATGTATATAATTTCTCAAATAACTCATCAATAGTTGATGCAGAATTCACAATTTTTCGAGCTATAGGAGAAATAAATTTTTTACCCATCATGAAATCAAGTTATGCTAATAAACCATCAAAGAATTTATTAACATTAAAAGTCCAATTGGTTTATTATGCATGTTCATTTGAGCCCAAGAGATTACATTAAAGATTTGTTCAAGCGTACCAAAACCTCCTGGTAACGCAATGCCAACATCAGAACCAGTAATCATCAGGGCCATGCGTTCATGAATGGATTTAGTTTTTACCTCATATCCTTGTATTTTTCTAGAAACTTTTGTTAAAGGGATTGGTAGTATACTAAAGGTTCGTGCTCCATGTACCTTTGCAGCTTGTGCAACGCACCCCATCAATCCACAACTTCCTCCTCCATATATCAGAGTCAAATTTTACTCGAAAATTCTCATTCCCAGTGCGACTGCTGAAGAAATGTATTCGTCATCATCTCCAAGTGTTGATCCACCAAATACACCAATAGTTTTCACACGAACTGGGCGTTTATCATTTGCAGCAGTTGAAACTTGGTTGAACTTAAAAGTTGAAACAAAACAAAGACGAAAGAGAAAAAATATATATATCAAAGAGCAAATATGTACATGTATTTGTGATTTTGGCTTACATTTTCCTCTAGTTTTATGTCCAGAAACGGCTTAAACACCCTCTTTGAGTTGGGAATATGCTTCCCATCCAATTTTCTTATAAATTGGCAAACATGGTCCTTTTCAGTCAGATGCCCAAGACTATAAAGTTGTCGTTCAGCTCTAAATTGATTCCATAAATTAAGAATTGCAATTTGTACAAACCCACTTGGATGCATCTCAAGAGTCAGTCGAATATCATCTAAAGACTCCTTACTCAGTCCATCCTTAATGAAGGCAATTTTATCTTCTTGGTTTACAGACACGTAACCCAGTGAACGACATTGTGTGTTACAGGTCCATCGAGCACATTTATAACAAACCTGTAAACGTTTTCCTCTTCTCTTCTTCGCAAAACTACTTTTTCCTAAACCAGGCATATGTTTTGTACAAAGCTTAGAAGCTTCGCCGGAAAATTGAACTTTTGCTTCGATTAACCAACGAATGTCTTCTGGAATGCCTTTGTATATTAACATTCTTAAACGTTCTTTCCTGGCTAGGTAGATTTTTTTTAATTCTTTGAAAGGAAATGTTGGGTAGTATTTGCGAAGAGATAAGATTTCAGAATTCATATATATATATATATTCAAAAGAAAATAAACACGACTAAACAAACACACAAATGTAAAAAAAAAAAACTCGAGATCAAACAAATATACAAATG
Source organism: Ligustrum vulgare (assembly GCA_963555705.1). Taxonomy (NCBI): domain Eukaryota; kingdom Viridiplantae; phylum Streptophyta; class Magnoliopsida; order Lamiales; family Oleaceae; genus Ligustrum; species Ligustrum vulgare. The sequence continues at coordinate 71,863,903 of OY743168.1, read as the reverse complement.
TAAAGACCTAAAAAGAAAACTCAAGAAGAAAGAAAAATAAGAAATACCTAAGGAGAGATAAAAGAGGAGAAAGAGAAAAATCTGAAGAATTTAACAATAGAACCAAAGGAAGAAATGAATCTTGAAGAAGTGAGTTGTGTTTTACAACGGCATCAGAATGATCGTTTGTATAGAGAAAATTTCAGCACTATTCAATCTACCAATCAGTAAAAGAACAGTGCGTCTGACGATAATTCACTCATACAATACCTCATAAAACTTTGCCTTTTGACCACTTTATTCACGCTCAAGAAAAATTTGTCGATTTAAAGAAGAAAGCAATTTCAAATCAAACCTTTTGATTACTTTTATGACGCTCGAGACGAATTGTCAGTTGACACAATGATAAAAAAAAAATAGTGCGTCTCACAGCTCATGAAAGTTATCTGACTCCTTTTTTTTTCAAAAGAATAGTGTGTCTCACAGCTCAAGAACTTTATCTGACTTTCTCTTCTTTTTTTTTATATATATATACTAAGAAAAAAAATTAAAATAACATAAAAATAAATAAATAAATAATAAAATAAAATCAAAGTAAGATGAAAGAAGTTACTAGACATCCCAAATAGTGGTAGGGCACTCATAAGTAGTCTTTGACATGTGAAAATATCATAGCAAACACCAACAATCCACCCCCAAACTTGTGTTGAAGCCTCCAATTTATTGAATGCAATTTTCTCCATTGAGGCATTTCACCGAACACCTTGTGAGCATCCTATGAGAACACAAGAAAAGAGTAAATATTAAGTGGTGAACGATCCAAAAATTTAAATTACATTCAACATCTCAATTCTAACTCATAAATCCAATACAATTTGCCCATCCACCTCAACATTAAATCGCATTTGAAGATAACATATACTATGCACCAAGTGATTTAAAAATGAGTTTTAAGCAAATATTTGACTTTGAAAGTTTGATATGAGTATATGCTAGAATTAAATGAGAATGTATTAGACCTATTTGACAATACCCAACTTGAAGAAAATAAATGTGGAAGATAGAGACTTGGGCCCAACCAACTTATTTGCAATGAAGTAAATAAAATGTAAAAATTAAATAGACATAAAGTAAGTAAAGGATAGAGAATGTGTTTCCTCCCATTAAGCGCTTATTTTAAAGTCATTAGCTCGACTCTCCACATAAGCACTTCATGACACTCTAAACATAGCTTTTGATGCCTTGCTTATTTTTCTTTTTTTGAATGTGCTCCATTCTTCATTGATTCGAAATACTTGCACTCTGCCCCTTCCAATGTCATGGAACTTGTCTACTTCATCCAATTCAAATTCAACTATGTAAACTTGCTCCTCCTCAAGGGGCTTAATCACAAAATCAATTGTTGGGCAATCAATGAAGTTGAGAGAATGTGATTTAATCTCTTCCTCATTAACAGCCACTTCCCCTTGTTATTCTTTTGTGATTAACTTATCATTCTTTTCAAGCTCATCTTCAATAGTTGATATCTCCTCGGATTGAATGACAGATCCAAAATTCGAATCCATGGGTAATGACAAGTTTTTCCTATTTATCCCCACGAATGGATCATACCCCCACATTTTAAATCCTTCCCAAAATATGGTATCTCCCATAGGCATATCATCTTCATCTAACTTGGCAAGCTCATCGTAATATTTTGCAAGTAACTTTTCATTCAAAAATGGAGGACCCTCTCCTATAAGAGTAATGTCCTCATCCCAATCTTCCCGTACACAATCTCCCAAGAGCATGTAACTAGCATCGGATGTGTCAATTGCTTGTTTTCGGCAATTCAAATATAGTCTAAATGCAAGAAGGTTAGACATAAACAAATTATTGCCCGAATACAAACATTATCCATTATCATGCACTTTGTAACAAATTTCACAATTCGAATATTCTCTAAGCATATATTCATCACCCATTTTGAGATTGTTCATTGCAATTCCTTTCCTATTTTGCCAATGTTAGAATCAAATATGCATAGAAAGAAAATCAAACACGAGAAAGATTAGAATAGTGATGGTTAACCAAAGGTAACAAAAGAAAACATAAAATAAAAATTGTTAAAACTAAATTTAACTAAAGTAATAATCAAAGTAATAATCAAAGTAAAAACATTCCTCGGCAACGGCACCAAAAACTTGTTCGCTAAAATTGTGTACTGCAAGACCACGAGTCGCGTTCAAGTAATAAAGTGGATTTTTTTAGTTCAAATTGTTTTTCCACGAGGAATGTATACTTAAATTACACACACTAGTTAATTTAATTTTAACAAAGAAGTCACACAATAAGTTTTTTAGATTTTTGTGAATGCAAAATTTAAACAAGTTAACTCTAAAATCTAACAACAATACGAAAAATGGAATATTAAAAATTTGAGATTCATGATTTCACTTAAACAACACTTAATTAATTTACAATTTTGAACTACTTAAGATAGACAAATGCAAGACAATAAACATAAATTAAAGTACTTAATATTAAAAGACAGTAATAATAAATTTAAGTGCTTGAAAGTAAATAACTCAAAATACGTAAACAAACTTTAAAATAACTAAGTGAAGTTAAGTAACACCAATCATCCCAACTATAAAATTTAGCTACGCATGTTCTTGAAATAAAAAAAAAACAATAAATAATAAAAGTAAAACCCGATTTTTTTTAAAATTGAAGAATTAACATCATCTCCATGCACCAAAATAAGCTAGCTGTGTATGTATTTCTTCTTCCTTACAAAGCTAGCAGCCTGCCTTCTCTCTTCATGCCTCGAACCAGCAGTTTGCATCTTCAGTTTTTTTTTTCAACAGCGCACTCAGCACAAGCATTGTGCTTCATCAGTTTTTCTCCACCAGCATTCTCAGCACTAGCAGCAGTCCGTTTCAGCACCAGCAGCTCCTCGTTTCAGCACCAGCAAATCCTTCAGCTTGCTCTCGCACCACCAGCAGCAGCAGGTTTGTCACAGACAGCTCCCAGCAGACCAACAGCAGCAGCGTTCCACTCAGTGGTAGATCTAGGATTTTCAACTAGACCGAGCTGAATTCTAAAAAGTGTAATGTAACAAAAGTTAAATGTATTACAAAAATAGTAGTTACATCGAAATGATCAACGAAATTGCGAACGACGAGGTTTCAAAGTATAAAATTCATCTATAATAGATTCTACATCTATTTTCTTAACTAAACATCGTTCGATGTGGATCGACAAACAATCTGCAAGAAAATCATCCTCCATTTTGTTACGAAGTGCCGTCTTCACAAGTTTCATTGCTGAAAATGCTCGCTCAGCAGTGGCAGTAGAAACTGGTAATGTTAAAATAAGATGAATCAATCTAGTCAACATGACGTAAATCTTTGACCTTCCACTCTTGGTCAACTTCTTGCTTAACTCAACTAGAGAGGATACATGAAATTGAGGATTGGGTATCACATCGAGCTGAAAATGTCTCAACTCATATTCCAAAGCAATGATGTCTTGATCTATGAAATCTCCAGGATAGAAAGTCTTTGCAAGCTTGCATATATCATCACTGTTAAATGATTCAAAAGAATTTTTAGGATCCAGAGCCACCATCAGAGAAAGGAGTTCTAATGATGTATCATTAAACCTCCTATTTAACTCTATCAAGATGTAATCAATTGATTCATTGAAAACATCAAAGTGGTAATGATGCTCAACTGTAATTTTCTGACGAATACGACCAATCTTATATAAACAATCCAGGTCCGGCACATCAATGTCATTTCTCGTACAAAAATCTTTCACTTCCGAAAGTAATTTTTCCCAACCACTTTCTCTCATTTGTTGAAGAACGGCCTTTGTAGACTTGAAAAATCTAATCGCACACAAAATGTCAAGAGATTTTGTTTGAAGGATTTGACAAAGAACATCAATAATTCTAAAGATCGCATGCATCAAATGCAAGACGAACACAAATTCGAACTTTGCCATATTTCCGTAAGTTCCACTAACTTCGGACTTGGAGCTTGCATTTGTAGAATGTTCTATAAGGTATTCAAGCACTTTGCAAGTTGCACCATACATATCTATCAAGCTCTTTATAGATTCGTAATGAGAGCTCCAACGAGTAGCTCCCGATCGGTGCAAATTACCCATTTGATTTAACCCACGTCCAGATTCACGCTCTCCAACATTTAACATATTTTGAATTTCAGTTCTATGAGCAGCTTTCAACTCAGCAATATGCTTAGGAGAGGAAGTGATAATATTAACAACATTATCCAAATGAGAGAAGAATTTCCAAATAATACTTATATCCTTAGCTTCTGCAACCAAAGTCAACTGTAATCGATGGGCAAAGCAATGGATATAGTATGCATATGGGCAATCTCTAAGAAATAACGCTTGAAGTCCATTCCATGCACCACGCATATTGTTAGCACCGTCGTACCCTTGACCTCTCAATTTCTGAACTTGGAGGTTATGAAGGACAAAAACATCATCTATCTCCTTCTTCAAAGTTAATGAAGTTGTGTCGCTGACACTTTTGATTGCAAAAAAGCGTTCTTTTAGATCCCCATCTTTATCCACAAACCTCAAAATAATAGTCATTTGCTCTCGATCAGATACATCCTTTGCTTCATCAACAAGAATACAAAAGTATCCATCCCCAACTTCTTCACGAATCATCTTTCGTATTCTTCTACCCATGATGTTCAAAATATCTTTTTGGATATCTGGAGCAATGTATTGGGCATTTTTAGGGGCATTCTCCAATACAACTTTATCAATTTCCATATTCATTTCTACAAAAGCCTTCACCAATTCAATGAAATTCCCACGGTTTGATGAAGATGCAGATTCATCGTGACCTCTAAAAGAACAATTTTGAAGTGCTAGCCACTTACAAGACTTTATGGAAGTCTTCAAGTGCAAACAAGCCTTGTCCTTTTCCTCTTGTGTTTGGGCAAATATGACGTGCTCAATATGTTGAGAGGGCTTCATCAAATCCTCGGCCTTTCTGACACATGTCATATGAGGTGATGACAATGTACAACCAATATGTGTAAGAAACGCACATTTTTCTCCTTGGTTCACCCTTTTTCAATTGTCAAACCCTTCATTTTCCAGCGATGAAATATTACTCATTGAAACATCATTCAGAAAAAGAAAGCAATAAAAACAATAAGCCTTATTTAATGTAGGCGAATACTCCAACCAATTCCACTTTTGGAACCAATTTTTCTGAAACCGACGTTTTTGAATTCCAAAAGTTGTACCCGGATACTCCAACAAGATTGGTTGATAAGGCCCAACAATTAAATATTTTCGTCTTATCTCATCCCGTAAATTAGAAGGATATGCACATATCTTTATTCGCTTCCTAGGATCCCTTTCAATAGAAGCAGATGATTATAAATTTAAATTTGGAGATGCTTGATTTTCATTATGCGGAGTGGATGTTGAAGGATTTAGCATAGAAGGAATCGAAGTTGCTTCATTAGTTGCTTCACTCGGTTGATGATCCTTTTTTTTTGAAAAATGAGGATATCAATAGTTCCGGTTTCTTGCCCAATTGGTGTCGTTCCATTTTGCAGCTAAGTTACAACGAAGTTAATCAATACTAAAACTAAAATCACATTCTATTATTCTAAATTTCTAATATCACATTCTCAATTCAAAAATTAAAAATCAATATCACATTCTCAAACTATCTAATGATTATATTCACATTCACATTCTCAAATTAAAAATCTGATTATCTGAATATCACATTCTCAAATCTAAAATCTCAACTCAAATCAAAAATTCAAAATCACAAATAATCAATTATCAAGATCAAATTAAATTCCAATAACTAACCTTTTTATGATATTTATCAAGCTCAGCAACAGCAAGACAACAACTTTTCCAAATTTGATATTTTTAATTTCTAATTCGTTCTGGTTCTGGTGACCTGGTCCTTCTCCTTCCAGTTCCAGTAAAATGTAAATTGTAAATCCAATTCCTCTGTTTCCAGCTGCCTACAGGCTGCAGCAATTTCAATTTGCAAATTGATATCATATTAACATAAATAACATTAAGCTAACAATTGCAATTTTCAAATAACAAATTTTTTTTAATATTGAAGGCTGAAGAAGCAGTGAGTTCAGAACTTCGGAACCAGACTTCAGCTGTTCAGAAGAAGAAGTGAAGTAAGACTAAGAAGTAAGAACTAAAGGCTGATTTCCGATTGGTGACTGATAGCTGAAGCAGAAGAAGAACTGAAGAAGTGAAGAAGAAGATTAGAAGAACCTCACGAGTCAGGTCCGGGCCGTCTGGCGGTCGGCGAGCAGGGGAGCTGCGCGCGGCGCGCCTGCGCTGCTTGCGCAGTTGTGCTGGAGCCTGGAGCTGGCGAGCTGCGCTGCTGCTTCTGCTTGTCTGCTTGCTGCAGTGCAAGCTGATTGTTGCTTCCGGAGCGGTGCTGCGGGTGGCGGATGGCAGTGGCGGTCTGGCGGAGCTGAAGCCTGAAGTGAAGGTCGAAGTCGAAGGTCGAAGGAGGGGTGAAAATCGTGAAGGGCGCTTACTGAGTTAGGGTGGAGCGGAGCGGAGCGGATGAAGACGAAGTGTGAATTCAATTTCAGTCCAGTGGCGAAATGAAGAAATGGACGCTTCACGCTTGGGAGTTGGGCTGGTACTTGGCAGGCTGCTGTTTGGGTATATTTGAAATGGGCCGAGCTGGGTAATTATTTGGGCCGAACTATTAACTAGTTTTTTTTTTTTTTTTTACCAGATTCTGGTCCATTCAAGGACTGGGCTTCATCCCAGTATGGACCAAAGCTAAATCCGCCCATGAGAAGAACTGAAGAAGTGAAGAAGAAGATTAGAAGAACCTCAGGAGTCAGGTCCGGGCCGTCCGGCGGTCGGCGAGCAGGGGAGCTGCGCGCGGCGCGCCTGCGCTGCTTGCTGCTACTTGCGCAGTTGCGCTGGAGCCTGGAGCTGGTGAGCTGCGCTGCTGCTTCTGCTTGCCTGCTTGCTGCAGTGCAGGCTGATTGTTGCTTCTGGAGCGGTGCTGCGGGAGGCGGATGGCGGTGGCGGTTTGGCGGAGCTGAAGCCTGAAGTGAAGGTCGAAGGAGGGGTGAAAAATCATGAAGGGCGCTTACTGAGTTAGGGCGGAGCGGAGCAGATGAAGACGAAGTGAGAATTCAATTTCAGTCCAGTGGCGAAATGAAGAAATGGACGCTTCACGCTTGGGAGTTGGGCTGGCACTTGGCAGGCTGTTGTTTGGGTATATTTGAAATGGGTCGAGCTGGGTAATTATTTGGGCCGAACTATTAACTAGTTTTTTTTTTTTACCAGATTCTGGTCCATTCAAGGACTGGGCTTCAGCCCAGTATGGGCCAAAGCTAAATCTACCATGGTTCCACTACCTCACTGCCTCTCTTTTCTCCTGGCAGCAACATGCTTTATAAGCAGCAGCCAACCCCCCATTTCTTCCTCCTCGCAGGCTGTCCCTCCCTTTCTTCCTCAATCACAGCCGTGTATATGTTTATATTCCAGCAGCTTCTCACATGTGTATATTACTTTCCAGCAGCTTCTGACCAGCAGCCCTTCTTTTTCTTTCTTTTATCACCAAAGTTTGCTCCTTTTGAAAATTTCCAGCCTAGCCACCCACATGCTTTGATCTTTTCCGTCTATGGCTGCTCCTCCACCAGGCTTCCATCTGTGCCATGTGCAAATATATATATGTGTGTGTGTGTGTGTGTGTGTGTGTGATTTTATTTGGTTTTTCAAATTTTTAATTTTCTTTTCACACGAGTTTTTTTTATACCTAATTGCACACAATAAACAAAATAAATAAGTAGATATTTGCGCAATTTGTCAATTAAAATGCTAATTTAGGAACTAAATAAGTGTGCAAAGCAGCACTTATCAGCTACGCTAGGACCCTCCCAATAAATTAAATATATTCAACATCTCATGCAATATTTAATTTATTGTCGTTAAAATTTGCCCATCATTGATATCATTTGGATATTCTATAGGAAGTCCTCACGATGTCTATGATTTAAATGTATAACCCCTATATTGATAATGTTTCAAGTACCAAATTAATTATGTCACCTATAGAGTAATCATGGTTAATTCACACTTAAAAAAATCATCATCTAATTAGGCCTAGTCCAGTAACCGAAACAGTGTAGCCCTCCTATAGGGAGACTAATTAGATTAGCACGAGGCATACACAAATTCTTACTAATGAGCTAATACGGAAGGCCGTCGTGGGTTCAAAAAGTTTGCACCCTCACTCAATATTTTGAACTTTTGAGTTTTAATTTAATAATTACCAATCAATTTTAACTCTTAAAACCGATTTAATTATTAATAAATATATTTATTTTTTAATCTAACATTTAGAAAAGAAAAGAAAATGTAAAAAAATGCATGACAGTATAATACCTAGAGCGGTGTTTATGCGATCTACATGACATGTTATTTAATGACATTCATTCACAATTTAATTAAAGCAATAAATAAATGCGATAGTAAAATAAACATGAACATAATTTATGGCCAAACCTAGACACAAAAATTACAAATTAATTAAAGATTCAATTGAATCACAAGCCGGCCCAATTCTTTAATTCTCATTTGCAAGTGTCCAGTCTAAAGCTCCAAAGCTTTAATTTTCAGCTCAAAAGCAAAGGACCAAAATACAGTGATCCAATTGAATATTCCAGCCCAATGAAAAATTCAGTCCACATTGCAATGGCTCAGCTAAACAATTTGCCCACATTACAATTAACAAAATTGAACCCATTTCTAGCCCATACTCAATTTTATCCAGATCTGGCACAAGTTTAATTCATGGGAAAATTACATAGAACCAAGTACTTTAAAGTTACAATTCAAACCTAAGGGGCCGCTAAAAAGTTTTTCAAATTTCAGGTGCTTATTAAGATTTTTAATTAATTAAACATAATTATTAATTACAAAACGTGATTTAACTGACCATCAAAATTGAATGTGTCACTATCTCTCTTCTTCTGTATCAAGTCCTTGTTTTCCATAGAACCCACGTTCTCCATCTTTTCCACGATCCTCATTGCCCATTATCATCGCCGCTACTCTTCTCATTTTCTTTTATACTCGTTTAACCGAGTACATTTTCTTCACCATCGCCATTTTCGTTTCTTCAACAACCCATATTTCTGTCAAAATGACTACAACCCGTAGTGCAGAGGCTAAGAATAAAGAAGAAGACAAAGGAAAGAGATCCCGTAGCGTTAATGTTAAGAACGTAGAAGAAGAAGACAAAGAAAAGAGGATGTTTAGCGCCGGAGAGTCATCTACACGGAAGAGGGTTAAGATGTCTGCTACCGGAGGGAGGTCGACGGTGAAGGTTAAAAAAATATCTTGATTTTTTCATTTCATGTGCAAATAAGTTCATTTCAAATCTTTTATTGAATGGAGGGAGATCATTGAGGAAGGATAATTTCCTATTACTTAGTAGATTGATTTGTGTGCCCTGATTCGTATTACTTGTGACATGGGTTGCCTTCAAATGTAACTTATCAAGTAGTTAGTTCATGTGTATGAATTTGAAGGATTGTGGGACCTTATGTCGTTTAAATGGGACACGTCTTTTTTTCTAACTGTGACCTATTTTGGGGATAATTAGACCTGCATATGTATTTTTGGTTTGTCTAAAACTGATCTATTTGTGTGACCTGACTTCAACTATGTGTGACGTTTATTTTTTTTTTTTCCCCTAAATGTGACCAATTATGTATAGATGTGACTTTATCTTTTGGGTTCACAATTAACATTATTTGTGGTAAAAGTGACATAAACAATGTTTGAAGTAAACAGTCAATAATCTCACAGTATTACTTGAAGGAATATAAATTTTTAATAAAATCAAGCAAGTGGTTTACTGGTAAAATCACTACCAGTTGCATAAAAATGTGATCCTGAATTTCATGTGAAATTCACTGTTGAACAGAAACGGATGATTGAAGAGACTTGTTTCTCACACTTCCTACAGTGCATAGAGATTGTTGTCCAGCCTCAACTGTTACACTATGTACTTTTGCGTCAGGTAAAACAACGCAACAGGCAAGAGATGTGGTTCAAAATTCATGACAGATATATTCAATTTTCTATGGCTGAATTTTGTCTTGTGACTGGTTTGAGATATGAGGGGGTTAATGAACGGGAGAGGCTTGAGGATAAACCATCCGAGCTTAAGGAGAAATATTTTGGTGATCTAAGAGTAGTAACTAGTGATGATATAGGAAATGTGTTCCTTGGGGATAAAGTGGATAATGAACACGATCTTGTTAGAATTGGGATTTTGTACCTGCTTTCGTGCTATTTGTTTTCTACCTCATACACTAAGGTGGTGGACCACTACATGTTTTTATTGGTAGAAGATTTTGATTCGATGAAAGTGTTTTCTTGGGGGAAGATTCTATTTGATATCACCTTATCATCCTTGAAGAAAGGATTAGATAAGCAGATCTCACATTATAGATTGAATGGATTTCTCATTACTTTTCAAGTGTGGTTGTACGAGTGCATACCGAGTATGGAGGGAAATGTTGCAAAAGGAATTGCTAGGAATTATCCTAGGATTGTAAATTGGACAGCGGACAAGCATCCATCCGTCCCATTGTTGGATGGAAAAGTATTTAAGAATGAGGTAAAGATTAAAGCATGTTTTATGTGTAGGTAACAAATAATTATATTTGTTTTAACACAATAAGGTTTACATTTGTATGTGTAACAGGTTGAGATAAATGATATTGAACCCTCCATTGCAGAGCTTGGTATGCCGTATATGAGAGGTTGGGATTTATTTTTATGAGATTTATATACCTTGAAAACAGTCTGTAACCTGATTGAAAAGCCGTGACCAATATTTTATGTCTATATGTGACTATATAAGTATTTTTGCATAGTCCTGCTAGTATGTGGTTTGTAATTGTAAATAAACTGTTACATGAATTCATGATTTGGGACCAATATTCATGTCTATCTATGACTTTATATTGTATAAAATGTGACCTGAATATGCAAAACTGGGACAAATGTTCATGGGTATCTGTGACTTTATATATTTATACTGTGACCAATATTATATATCTATCTGTGACTATACAGACATTCTCAATATTCATGATAGTATATGTTTGGATTATATAGATAAACTGTGACATGAATACATGATGTGGCACCAAGTTAATGCTATTTGTGATCAATTGTTTGTCTTTGTACATATTTTGTATGATAGGGGTCCAATACTCGAAACCAAGACAGCCTCGTGAGACCGTGCAAAGATCTACAGCACAAGTTGGCACAAGCGAGGCTACTCCTCCTGTTGATACTAATGTGCCACGTTCGAAGGTTGATAAACAACACGATGATGATATTTTTGTCGACCCACCATTACACGGATAAAGGATGACAGTCACAGCACGCCTGCACAGCATCGCACAACACATGATCCTCAATGTTCATGTGTTGAAGTAAGTTATTTATTTGATTCCTAATATTTTAACTCTCAATAATATTTTAGAAAATGAATATTTATATTTATATTTATTTCGTCAGGAATGTGACCGCTTAAAGAAGAGATTTCATGATGAAATTTCTGATCTTCGAAGTGAGAATAGAGGTTTGAAAACAGAGATTGCACAACTTGTGTCACGAATGGATGAAATAAATGATGATTTAAGGAATTCCAACCGCGCTATGAAGTTGAATGATGTCATTAATAACCAAGAGTTATTGAAAGCTGGAATTAGTGATTTAAGGTCAAACATGAAGATTCTTGAAGAATCGGTGGCTGGTTTGATGTCTTCTTTTGCCGATGAGGTTAAAACAATGTTGAAAACAGAACATGTATCCAATGAAGATGTGAGTGACTAAAAACATATGAATGTGACTTTGCATTTGGCTTTGATTGAAGTGACAAAATGTGACCACGTTTATCTTAATATTGTCACTGCAGAATCAAGGGATTAATGTACAAGAGAAGGCCGATGAAGCAAAGCAGCACGCTGATGAGGTGAAATTATATGTTCTAACGTGACATTTGTATCTTCATTTATTGGACTGACAAAATTTGACCACATTTGTTTTTATTTTAGAATGAAGGGACAAATGTTGATGAAAATCTAGACAGAAATGAGAAGGCATCTATGCAACTAGATCCCTCAAACAACCCGAAGTCATCTGAAGTCGAACAAACTAAGGTGAGTTTTGATTGAATGTGATTTACAAATTTTTTACGAATTTGGGCAATTGTGACTAGAATTACAAAATGTGACCAGATATGTTTCAATTCTTTTGTTATAGAATGACTAGACTAGGGTGGATGAAGATGTGGACAACAGAGGGAAGGCTCCCATGAAATCTGATCCTTCAAATGACGACAAAGATTTCTACATAATACCAACACCTTCATTTGATCTTGGTGTTTGCACTCCCACACCTGCAAGGAGTGATGATGTAAAGTTGAAGGCTGATCAAGTGCAGGAGCAGGTTGATGAGGTCATAACATCTGTTTTGAAGTCGAGTGATCTCCAAGTTATGACTGAAGGTGATTTATCTGAGGTGAGGTGAATTTTTATGTTTTTTCAAAACCTTGTATGAATATAGACAGTGTGTGACTCAAGGTTAATGTGGATAAAGATTTGTCTCAATAGAATAATGTTTCTAGATCTGACCGTGGTTATATACTTTTATTGTGTGACTTAGGAATCTAATCCTACTCATGATTCATCCGGTCTTCCTGTGAAAAGGGCACCAAAGCTATCGAAGACTTTACAGTCTCCATTTGTTAATGTAGAAGGGCGCCAAGCTGCTGTTGGAGCAAATTACGATACACAAAATATTGTATTTGATGGATGTTTGGATCGTGTGGATAATGCAGACTTGACAACATTTCACAATTGGTTTAACAGAGGCTACAAGCCAAGGAACATGTACTTTTTTTATTGAAATATCTCAAACAGGTCATAGTCTAGAATATCAGGTCACATTATGCATATGATATCAGGTCACATTTATGTATATAAGGTCACAGTGTGGACAAACAAAAGACCGATATGTTAATGTTTCTACAGGACTAAGTTCAATTCAATTGATGACCTGATTAGTCCAGCCTATGTCTGCGGCACTGTCCCCGTGCATTCCAAACCTTGGTGGTATGTTTTAATTGATATTGGATCATCACTAAACAGCACGGTAAATTTGTTTATATGTTTAGGAAATTTTAAATAGTATATCGCATAATAACATGTTATTTATTCTTAATTAATTGTTGACAGCATATCGATGCATGCTTTTATTATGTGCGACAACTTGCCAAGTTTGGAGATAAGGTGAAGATGAAGGCGAAAACCACAGACTTTCTATTTGACTCCACAATCCGCACAATGTACTCAAAGTACATCCAAGATCCAAGCATCATAAATGACCAGGAAGGCCTTATGCAAACTATAAATGGAGAAGGTTTGATGTTTAATACTCATTGGAGAGAGGTTGAGTATGTGCTTTTGCCTATCATGCCTACAAATAAAGCACATTGGATGCTTGGACAGCTTGACCTAAACAACGGTGTCCTGTACATTTTCCATTCAAGCTACAAAACTTATCGGGACAACATGGTTCGAGAGGGTATTGTGTCTCACATTAAGATTCTTAAACAGTTGATGAAAATGGCAGGATTGTGGGTCTCAAGCGCAGACGGTGGGGATGATAGTACAAGTGAGTTGCAAACTACCATTGTAAGTGGTTTACTGCATCAACGAAATGGGTATGTATTCTAATTTTATATTACACCCGTATGACAATTAGGAAACGTTTTATGTACTTTCTGTAATACATTTTGTTTCACATTTGTGCAGGAATGATTGTGGCATTTTTGTGGTAAAATATGCTCAATACTTGCTCCAAAATGATCTTGCAAATATGCCAATGACATTTGATACAACAACAGCACGGATGGAAATTGCATCTTTGTTGTTCAAGCACAAGCATATCAGGCCGATTGGGAAGAAAGGGGAAGCATAGATGGATGTTTGATTCATATTATTCATATTTTTCTATGCTAGATAATGATTAGTTTCTTATTTTTGGTGTAACATTGTAAGTAGTTTCATATTTAGTTTCACTAATTTTGTTGATTTTGTAAATATGTTTTTGGAATGACAGGTCACTTGAATTATCTATATTCAAGCTATATCAGTTTTGCTCACATTCAGTCACATTGTCCACAAAATTGGTTACAAACGGTCACATTTTTCATCTCGAGCAGTCACAATGTGTTCAAAAACTGGTAACAATCAATCACATTTTGCTTAAACATTGGTCACAATCAGTTATAGTGTGCACAATAAGCAACAAGGGTGTCGGAATTTGGTCACAAAAGGTCACAGTTAATAAATATTCTGTCTGAATTGAATACACGGGATTACAGAGTTAAGTCATTGTTCAAATCAAGCAGTCACAGTGTGCTAAAAAAATGGTAATAATCAGTCACAGTTTGCTTAAACATTGGTCACAGTCAGTTATAGTGTGCAAAATAAGCAACCAGGGTGCCTGAACTTGGTCACAAAAGGTCACAGTTAATAAATATTGTGTCTAAATTGATTACACGGTTGAATCATCGTTGATACCAAGTAGTCACAGTGTGATAAAAAACTGGTAACAATTAGTCACAGTTTGTTTAATCATTGGTCACAATCAGTTATGGTGTGCACAAACATTGGTTATAATCATTCACATTGTGCAGGATGAAAAATGAATAGTATTTTATTCAATATATCTGAGAACACAGTTTACATGAAAAAATGTAATAATAAGGCAATACAATGACTGCCTTGTTTTCGCTTTTTGGCTGCCCTCAATTTCCCTTCTTCATGGTGAAGTGGTACCATGTTGTTGCATGTTCAGCGATTGTGACCAAGTCCACCGCACCTTCCACATTTAACAACCTGCGACCTCTCACATGCTGCCTTCTTACGCTTCTCAGTTGGACGTCCTGAAGATCTCTTTTGAATAAGAGCTAGTACAATTCTACTGGTATACTCCACTCTATTATATTTCCAATGGGAAACACTGTTGATCTATAGGTGTTCATATATGCATCTTTTGTGTAATAAATTGAGCAAAAATCATACATGTCAAACTTCAACGTAGCTATAACTGCTAATGCATGTGGACATGGGATTAGATCAACTTGAAACATCCTACAACTACATGTACGTTCATGTATGTCAATCATGAACAATAAAGAATCATCCCTAACTTTGTACAATGTGTGACTAGCTGGAGAAACCTATAATAATGAATGAATTATGAAATTGAATAGAAGAGTAAAAAGAATCACATTTTTATACAAAATCTATGGAATATAAATAATGAACTTACCTTTAAATTTCTCAAATCGTGGCTCATTTTCCTCAATTGTTTCTCATACTTGGTTGAAAGTTTTGTGAATGCGCAATGTGCATTGTCTCTATTCTTGCAAAACCAAGACTGAATTGTTTGCCTCAATGACTCTAGAAGTGCTTGAATTGGGTAGTTTTTTGAAGCTCTTATGACTGCATTCACGGATTCCACAATATTTGATGTCATGGTGGAATATCTGTTCGTTGGCATGTGCAACCGTGACCATTTTTCATTGCCTACACCATCCTACAAAGAAAGAAAATATCACAATTGATGTACTTTAGGTTCTTAAAAACAGTTGAGTATCTTTCACACAGCAAACTAGTCACACGTGATATAGATCTAGTCACAGTAGGTCACATTGTTAATAAAAAAATATAATTTATAAAAGGTCACAACTAGTCATAGTTAATACATAATATGTCACACATACTACTGATTAAATCATACATAAAACAGATCAAATTACAGTAGATCACATTTACTAAAGTCTGGTCACATAGAGTTAATAAAAAACATAATTTATAAATGGTCACAAACAGTCACAGCTAACACATAATTGGTCACACACAGTACAATTTGATAGAATTATATGGGAAATACCATATATTTCTTGATTCCTGGATGCATTGAGTACAATTGTTGCATGTGATACTCAAACTCATTGAAGGTATATGCTCGGACTGCACAGTTGAAGGCATGTGTGATGTTTTCATTTGACCTCCCAAATTGAGTCCTCAATTTTTGAAGCTAGTGGTAAGAACATATCACATGCATTGCCTCAGGATATACTACTTCAATGGCATTCTTTATACTATTATGTCTATCCGACACTATACATAAATGTTCTTTTGATCCATTAGCCCTTTTCAACATTTGAAAAAACCACGTCCAAGACCTATCATTTTCATTGTCCCCAACCCCGAATGCAAGTATAAAGATGTTATTTGCATCTTGTGTACATGCAGTAAATAGTGTCTCGCCATAATGCCCTTTCAAATATGTACCATCAACTACAATCACTGATCTACAAAATTGCCACCCAACTATAGATGCACCCAAAGCCATAAAGCAATACTTAAACCTGTTTTGATGATCGGTTAATATGCTTGTGATTGTTCCATTGTTCACTTGTTGCAACATATAAAAATAAGATGGTAGTCTTTGAAAAGATGTGGTCGGGTCACCTCTTATCAACTTCAATAACTGCTCACGTGATCTCCAATCCTTTGCATAGTTAATTGACACTCCATATGTATGCAAAATATCGTTAGATATATCATTAGGAGTGTATATGGTTCTAGAAGAGATATACTTATACTTGATGCAATTTGACACAATGGAGCTAGATACTTGTCGATGTGACCCCAAAACAATGTTTGTTGAGCATGTGTGACCAATACCCATTTCCCGAATCTTGAACATATTGGTTTCTCCCAACCGTGAAGATCTGAATTTCCAAACACAATCACTCTATGAACATTTGAGTACATACTCTTTTTTGTCAGATCTCTTCACCTTATATTCAAACTTATTTTGGATTGCGTAAAATGTCATGCTCATTTTTAGTATTTCCTTGTTGCGGAATACCCTTCCTTCCACAATTTCTGCTGCATCTGCATGGGAGACTAATATGAAATCTTCTTTAGTATTTCCTTCGTCAGCAATCATAACAGATTCACAAATTTCTGACGCTATCTGTTGCAAAGAGAGCATGTTGGAAGATGATCCCTCATTTCCTATTGAGGATTCTGAAGACTGTAAAAGACCACTTGAATGCAAAGTGAGTGCAATTTCAACATCTACATTTATGGGATAACTTGAAACGTCTCCATTCTTAGACTTTAGCCTCAAATATGTGTAGACATTATTGTTATTCAATATACGAAAGGGAGGCAAAGAAGTATTCAACAAATATGTCAATTAAAACGATACTTTTGTATGCTGAAATCCCAACTCTGAAATTATAATCTCAACAAGTTCAGTGTAATTACAAGTCTCCTCCACTAGAATAAGGGATGGTTGACCATCGTACAACAAACAAACGTGTAAATCAACCATCATGTTCATACACAAAATAACAGGTCACATTTAGTTTAAAACACCTTTACACGCAACGTGAAAAGATTATGTCCTATTTTCATGTCACAGTTACACATAAAATTAAGGTCACACACGAAACATATTATCACATTTAGTTCAAAATAAGTCACAGCTTCTAGACAATTTGATCACCGTGTTTTATTTGTGATTCTATACATTCCAATGCACGTGTAATTTCATGAAATCATATTTAGCACAACAAACAAATGCATACAGCTACCATCCTGTTTTCCTGTCGCTGACACAGAAAAATGACATGAAACACAAGACATCTGGTCACATTTAGTTCAAAATAAGTCATAGCTACACAAATTGGTCTCAGTGTTTTCTTGTGATTCTATACATTCCAATGCTTTCATGGAATCATATTTAGTACAACGAAGGAATGTGTAGAGCTACCATACTGTTTTCATGTCACAGTTTACACATAAAAATTACATGAAAACACAAAAAGATTTGGTCACATTTAGTTCAAAACAAGTCACAGTTAGTTGACAAATTTGATCACAGTGTTTATTGTGATTCTATACATTCGAATGCACATGTTATTCATGAAATCATATTTAGTGCAATAAAATCAGACACAGAGAGGCAATTTTTATTGATATGGTATTGGTATTTACGCAGCAACATTCTAATTAAACATGAAACACCTCGTCAATCTAGATTTCACTTTTCGAGTTTTGAAGAAAACTTCATCTGGAAAACATGATGGTAGCCAATATGCTTACCTTCATAATCAATTCAAAGAACCGTAGCTACTGATTCAAGGACCCGTAGCTTCTGATTCAAGGACTTCATCAGACACGGCGAGGCAATTTTTATTATGTGGTATTGATATCTACGCAGCAACATTCTAATTAAACATGAAACACCTCGTAAATCTAGATTTCACATTTCGAGTTTTGAAGAAAATTTCATCTGGAAAACAGAATGGTAGCCAATATGCTTACCTTCAGAATCAATTCAAAGAACCGTAGCTTCTGATTCAAGGATTCGTAGCTTCTGATTCAAGGACTCGTAGCTTCAGAATCAATTTAACGAACAGTAGCTTCCGATTTACCCAATAAACGATGATGGTGTTTCATGGAATATGAGAGCAATGATACCTCAATTGTTGATTGTTGCCTAGAATCTTTAATTTGGGGAAGAAACAATCGATTCTATAGCTTCAATTGATTTTGCAGATTTTAGGGAGATATTATAGGGATGGACATGGAGAGTTCTTCTTTTGTTGGTAAGTTTCTTTTATTAACGAGATTGTCTATTTATTAACAGCTAATATATTTTATATATTATTAATTATATTAATTGTATTTACCACCTGATTTTTAGAAAAATTACACAAGTTTGTTAATTTCAAAAAATGATAGTTTTAACTTTGTAGTTATGTATTGTTCCCTTAATTCATCCCAAAAACCGGCCCAATTGAATTAAGAGCCAAAGATGAAGAAAACACAGCCGCCATTCTTTCCACCTTGCCATCACCGGAGAAACCGGAAGCCGGCAACTGGGTACCATCGTTGCCATCAATACCGTTGACGCCAGCGACGAAAACATCGCCACATCGCTCGGAATGAAGGTCGTGACACCCACTGTGTCGTCCTTTTTCTTCCACACCAATTTGTGAAAAATGGAGCAAGGAGAGGCGGGAGCATCCATCGGACTCAATACCGCGATCAAGACAATGCGACAGCAGTGCTTCGAACACCGCTGCACGACGCACATGGCGGCAGTTTCGCTTCTGGACGCCTTGCCCCCACTCCGCTGCTGCACACTCGGTGCCCCCGCCGCCACCGCCGAGACATGACAACAACTTAGCAGTTCCATCTATTGTCTACCGGGTATTGACGCTGATTTTCAAAAATGTCAGCAAATTTACGTCGTAGGTCCTTGTGCTTTTGAAGAAGGTGAAGTTTAGCCCTGCTGCTGAAAATTGCAAGCCTGGTCCTTCGAAATTGCCACAGTAGTCCCTTAATCAAAAACTGCAGAATTGGTCCCCTTTTCAAACTGAAATCGCAGATCTAGTCCTTCCAATTTGGGACAGTGTTGAAACAATCTCCAGAATTTAATTACAGCAATAATAAAATTGAAAAACTAATTCCTGATTATATTTGCAATAAATTATCATCAAAGGAGAAACATGAAGTTGTAATCCACCCCCTTTGTTACAAGACTCGAAAAACTAATATATGATTTAACAACAAATAATCTAGGGCCATAAATTAGTTCATAAATATCATTAAACCAATAACAAATCAACTCACATAAAACCTACACCGCTCCACTAACACATGCATAACAAAATTATTTAATCCTCATACATAAAATAATATTAAAAACCTGGCGCTCTGATACCAATTGTTGGGAACCTGGGTTGTTCTACACACAAAAATTGATTTCTTGTGGTAGTTCATCCCGTTACAGGATTTTCTGTTTTATGTTTTTAACTTGGAATAAATAATTTTGTGCACACAAAAATGAAAAAGATATTATCCTTGTAGCGTTCTTTACAATAATATATTTTTCCACTGTTTCTTGATTCCACCAAAGCTTCAAACCTTCAAGTTTTTCCCGCTGTTCTCCAATAGCAGCTGTGCAGGTATGTGGTCATCTTTCTCTAGGATCTAGGTTATATTAGGATTAGGGTTTCTTTGTAAAGAGGAAACACACACTACACACTTTAGTATGTGTCTCACTACTTTACCAACTAGGTTAAGAAAAATAGCCTTAGGAGGCTATTTGTAACATCTTTACACTCCAAAACCCTACCAACCCTAGTACCATAACCCAGGCTCATTCTGCGCAACCCAATACAGGTAATAAGCCCGTATAAGCCATTATAGTGAAGCCACGGAGGGAACCTGATCGGACCCAATTAAACTAAGCTCTAATAAATTAATTATGACCCTGTCAACTCTTGATTCAAAAATTAATTTATTAATCACGTTCAATTCCACTAAAAGAACGAGATTGCACTCTTAGTAAAATTGAAATTACTGAAAGAATTAATCAATAATTATATCCTCTAACATATCGTTCTTACATGTTACCCTCGTCGATCAACTCGAATATTCGGAGCAAATTAAAATGACCAAAATGCCCTTCTCTGAATATTCATGAACTCTCAACTCTCATCTTCTATCTGACAGTTCGATGTGATCACATTACATCATAGAATTCAACAGTCACTGTCGAATTATTGAGCTCAGATTCAACTGTCCACTCGAAGAACCAGTGAGATTATGATCATACCTAAAAGGCGACAGATTCCATAATACGATTATAAGTTCCTCGTTACTTCACTTTAATTCCCAAAGTACTAAGATATTGATCAACAATTTGATCTCACCCATTATTACCTCAAATAACTTCAAGTTAGTAATCAAACTCCATTATCCGATTAGGATTAAGGTTCCACGTACGATAGTCAAGTGAAATTAAATTTGTATGGTCAATGTCACAAATTAATTTCACGTGGTCCCGTCCAACACTTTCAAAACGTACTCTCAATTTTATTACCAAAGTCAAAGATAGACTTTAATAAAATCGAGAAGATCTTATAAAAATAAATTGCCCATATTTATTTTCTAATCGTGAACGTTAATTTTAGATCGAATTACAAATTAAATATTTCTGTATTTAACAACTCAAACACTCAATTTGTAATATCAAATCGACAAATGGACAAATGCAACATCATATTAATACAATTAATTAATATTTTATTTCAAATGTCGTGAATTATACTTTATGAGCATATATAATTCCAACATTAATGACCATCTATATTAATCTTGTAGAGTTAGATTCACAATGGGCCATGACCTCTTTCATTTTATTAGAACATTGAGTAGCTCTACAAGTTCTAATAGAACATCTAAGTAGATACTCATATCAATCATATTTTCATGTGACCGCGATTCCTAGATTATCAAAGTAGACAACTCTTTGCTACACACATCTTATGTTCTTACTTGGCTATGTTTTCTAAATTTTAATTCCTTGAGTGACTCAACAAAAGATAAATTTTGGTTAAATTCCATCCCGTTGTTCAAAAACATTGTATTTTCATAATGAAAAAACACATACTATTATGTGGCCTTGAGTGACTAAATAAACTGACGTCACTGGTGGATTCAAGTTTTTCACTGTAATAGTAGAAGATACTTTGTTTTAACCAAATTTTGGTTAAATTTTACCCTTTGTTCAGAAACATTGTATTTTCATAATGATAAACACACATACTATTATGTGGTCTTGAGTGACTAAATAAACTGACATCACTGGTGGATTCAAGCTTTTCACTTTAACAATAGAAGATACTTTGTTTTAACCAATTAGTACGAAATCAATATTTTAAATTGACGGGTTTGGTCTTATCATTCCTCTGTGGGTGGGGTGGTGTAGGTGGAGACTGTATATATTCTGATAAAGTCAATCTAAACCAATTTAAATAAATGTGACGAAAGAATAATAAATTAATTAACTTTAATTAGAGGACCTATTTAGTTAAACTATATTTTAATTAAATGCCAAATTAGAGCCAGCCAATTAAATTAACATCTTAATTTAGGGTAAACTCCTAAACAAAATAAAATTCATTGTAGTAGTTAATTAATCAAAATTAAACTTTTACTTTAATTGACGAGTTTATTTATTTATATCAAATTAGAGTTCAACTCCAATTTCAAGAATTTAGGGACAATTGAATATAGGATATACTCCTAAATAAGATTCCATTTAATCATTAATATTTTTTTAATTTAATTTAATTAAAATAATTTTAATTAAACACCAAATTAGACTCTAACTCCAATTCTAATAATAGGGTAAGTTGAATTAAAATTTTAATTTAGGATAAAACTTCTAAATAAAATAAAACTCAATTAAAGGTCAAGTTATAGTTTGATTTAAAATTAAATTTTAACAATAATTTAAAAGGTTGTGAATTTTAAAATAAAAACTAAATAGGTCAAAATAAGATCTTTGGCCAAAATTGAAAAATTGGTCAAATTCTATTAAAATCAAATTATAAACCTTTTCAAAATTGCATCCAAAGTCCCTTTTAAAAAAATTAGGCTGCGTTCTCTTTGTGTTTCAGTTTCTTGTTTTCATTTTCGAAAATATTTTCGGTTTTCCATTTTCTATGACTTTTTTCGAAATTGCTGAAAACGCATTTGGTTTGTTATTTTTGAAAACTGTCTTTGAAAATGAAAAGCTGAAAAACACGTTCTGTTTAAAATTTTGAAGAAAATTATTTTCTGTATACTTGTAATTATATTGCTTGTGAATATAAATGAAATAAAGATGTCATATTTGAGTTTCATAACAAAAATAAATGAAATAACCCCTATCACACAATTTGGTTATAGCAACAAAGTTCAAAAATTCATATTGGCCTTTCAAAGTAATCGTTCCACATTTGGGTAGTAATTTTCTCTTCTAAAGTAATCTTTCCATTTAATACTTTATATATAAACATCCTTCCAGTAAACACTCATAACGTTTAAAATTTAAGTTTCAATAAAATTTGCAAAAATCAATTTACGTTAATTAATGATGTCCTTACAAAATAAGTGTCTACAATACAAAAGTAAAAAAGAAATGTTTAATAATTAAGCACATGATACATCATCAGAGAGATGGTTGAATTTGGAGTTCGACACAAAAAACGAAGTGCAATTCGGAGTTGTACATCAAAAGTTATACATATTTGAAGACAATGACCTATAAAGCAAATACGAGAAGGACTAAATTGAAAGAAAAGTAAAATTTGTGAACTCATGTGCAACAAAATCTGAAGTTGAGGGACCTAAGTTGCAAATAAATTAGGGTATTTTCGAAAGAAATTTCAAAATTTGAGGATTAAAATGAAAAGTTTTGAAAATCGGGGAGCAATAATGTAATTAAAAATGACAAATTTTGACAAATTTCAATTTTTTTTGATTATTTTAATTTTTATTTTAAGTGGAAAATGCGCGTTTTCCGCGTTTTCCACTTAATAGGTATAAATTTCGTAAAACGCGAAAAACGTGATTTTCACGTTTTTCATTTCCTTTACAAATTTTGAAAATTTTTTCGAAATTTTTTTCCGAAAACAACGCAAGAAAACGGAAAACGGTTGAAAAATGCTAAAGAGAATGCAGTTACGTTCTCACCCAATTTAAAATTATAAATAGGCATTCACCAATTCTGAAAACTGCAGAATAGACCCTACTTTTAAATTTACAAATAAGCCTTAATATGATATTTCAAGCAGAGACATACAATTTCGTAAATTTCAAAGAGGCCCCCACCTTCGAAATCTCAATTGAAGCTTAAAAATTTCTCCCTTTCTTTGTGGATGTCAGTGTCATGCTACGTTCACTGCATTGGTGACCGTCGTCACTGTAATGGGTAGCGACGACCTTCATTGTTGTATACACTATGCGATGCAATTCACCATGCATAGCCTCTCGTGCGCAAATGCGACTGGCTTGTTTCCTTGTTTGAGGCAGCATGCTCTTGCCCACTGGCCATCGTGGCCGACAAAGTACTTGTAGGTGCCTGTGCTAATGGTGGTTCTTACTACTAGCCACCCGGTCCATTTTTTGACCAAAATGAATTTTTCTTTTCAAAGTCCTATTTTAGAACATGAAAATCAATTTCCTAATAGCCGGATAAAGCAAAGAAAAAAAACTCAATCATATTGGATTTATCAAAATCATCAATCAAATTCTAATAAGTAACAAGGTAGACTCTAATGCCACTGTTAGATTTTGAATCAAACATGTATAGTGGAATTTAAGGATTGAAAATCGAAAGCTCGTTCAATCTTACACTTAGATAGAAGGTATGATAAGAACAATATATTTTAATTAACACCATGAATCTACTATATAAAACAGGAGGACAATGCTTGTTGCCACTGCAGTCCAATTATTTAGCCTCTAATAGTAAACCACATAGTAAGAATATGAATCTTGAACTCCACAACCACGAACGATTTGAGATGGATTTTTGGTGTATTAGAGATTCATTTTTTTATGTATTGTGTTATCTAGCCCCACACGAATTTTATTAATTCTTTCTTCTACTATCTCTAAAATAAGACAAGTATTTTATAGATTGAGTGATAACCATAACCTTTATCTTAATAGGGCTGCCAAATACGGCCTAACTAAAATACGACCCAACTAAAATACGACCAGACTAATTGTACTTGTACATCAATTCCAACAACCGTTATAAATAGTGGAAATTACACCAAACCCTACCTTTAAAGATTCAAATTCATAAATAAGATCAAACCTATATTATTTCAAAAATCATGTTGTAATTAAAAATAATTAATTAATAAATTAGAATAATAAAATAAAATTAATTATTTAACCCTAATTATTCTCTTCCTCATCTCTGTATTTGTCAATACACCGACTCTCAACAAGGTTATAAGCTAGCGACGCCTCCTCCACACAGGGCCACACTACAGTCGCCAGACTCCGCCCCTGTTTCCACTTCTCCGGCAAGACCTCCGGCAACAGAGGCAAGTTTCAATGTACCCTAGATGTTGATTCTTACATTGAAGCAGTGATGACGTCCCTTACCCCCCCCCCACGGCCACGCACTGCGCTTGCCAAACTCGACCACTAATTGAGCATCTCAGGAGATTTCAAGGTAAGCGTGAGCGCCGCTGCACCGATCTTGCAGTGCACTGCTAGATCTAGCGGGATTATGGCAGATCCAGTTGTGGCCTCGCTGCGATCGAGTGGGGTTCTGGCAGCAGCGATCCCGCTGCTTTGGTTGAGGCAGCGACGCGGCTACAAGATCTAGCAAGGGTGGTGGCGTGCAGCGGCATCGTTTGCCCATTTTTTTTGCTAACTTTGATTGGTGGTGGTTCAGCCGAGTGAACTGGTGGCGTCGGTGATGAGGGAAGAAGTTAAATCTTGGTTTTGGAATTTTGACCTAGTTTGCAGTATACTGGTTGTAGTGATGGAGGCTATGGTGGCAGAGGTGAGGCATAGGCGACGATGGGCACAGGTCGGTGATGAGATCCGCATTGCTAGCTTCATCGTCATTGCAGCCGCTGTTGCTGTGCGCGGGTCTTGGAGATGGTGCCGCGACGACGAAGGTTGAAGAATAAATGGCAGTTGATGTCGACTTTGCTGCGATGGGAGGCCGCGATGGCGGCGATGGCGGCAGAGTGTGGTGTTGAGAGGTGTTCTGCAGCTTGAGTGAAAATGAATGCCGCAGGTTGAAAAACCTGCGTTAAATTGAGATAGAGACGTTGTTGGGTTGGGACCTGGCGGTGGAGGCCACGATGCAGCCGGCAGCGACGGGACACCGTGGGAGAGAGACGCTGCTGGGTTTGGATCTGGTGGTGGAGGTCGCGATGCCGTCGACAGTGGCGGAACACCGTGGGTGTGTGGTGCTGAGAGGTGTTTATTTGGAAACATTTGGTAACTGTGACCTAATAATAATTTGAAAAATATGACTTTAGAAGTTGTGTGACCTAAAATTGATAAATTGTGATTTAGAAATAGTGGTTGTGACCAGAGATAACAGGGTTGTGACTTGTGACATTAGAAATGGTGGTTGTGACTAGAATTAATGGTGATTGTGACTTGGTCTTGAATAATTGTGACTTAAAAAAAATAGTAGGGTTGTGAAACTTGTGACCTAATAATTTAATACATTGTGACCTAGAAAAAAGTTCGAATTGACTAATTTGACATTTGTGTGACTTAATGATTTATTAATTTGTGACCTTGAAATCATTTGTGAAACTTGTGACCTAAAATATTTGTATTTGTGACATGAAATTATACAATGTTGTGACCTTATTATGTATAATTAATAAATTATTTTTAATTATTTAACATAATTAACTAATATTAACTAAAACCTGATTTTTGAATATATATAGGTTTGATCTTATTTTTGAAATCTATATTTGTAAATCCCTTAATTATGTATTTTTCCCTTATAAATATGTAGAGAAAAAACTTCTTATTCTCAAAACAAGATCAATTAAAAAATAGAACTTATGAGTATTGTAACCGTAATTAAAAGAAACTACTTCAAAAGTTCCATATTCATAAATGATATCATCAGCACTAATTAAAAAATGTATAGAAAGACAGAGAAACAGGTTTTGGACTGGAAAGGGGTTACAAAAAGAAAGTTGAGAAAAGGGATGATGAAGATAAGAAGTTTTATTTCTCCATTTTTTTCTTTTTTTTCTTTTTTTTTTTTTTTTGTCCATTAGAGCTATTTTTATTTGTCCGTTTGCTCCTAAATCGATAAGTTGAATGTCTCGCACCTAATAATTTTTAATAATTATAAAATTAGCTTAATTACCGCTTTAAACGAGCTATGATATTTCGGTAGGAGAACTTATTAAAAACAGTGAACTTAATCTATGTAAAAAATAAACAATATCAATAAACCAATTAGTTAAAGTAAACAGTAAATAGAAATAATCTATACCGAAAGTAGGAAGAAAGTCAAGTGAATGTCTGAGCTGAGGCCTATGTTCAACACAGTGTATCCTTAAAGCAATATTCACCCTCTCACTGAAGTAACTTGAGCACTTGCTTTTCATGATACAACGATGTGAATTGCAGCGTTACAGTCAAACTGAAATTGTGCCGGAACTAGATCACCAAGCTACGGAAGGAAGCTATGATTATTGAAATATTGTAGGTGGGGGTGGGGGTGGGGGTGGGGTGATCGAATTATTAGGTAAGTGTAACCAAAATGTCGACTAAATGCGACTTTGTGTGTATAGCGATCCAGAATTTTTATGCAATAAATAATTATTTTAATATTTAGAAAATTGTGTCGCTACTATTTCATTTATTATTTTGAAATTAATGCCGCGACGGATTCGTCTAGCCAAGTCAAGAAATATCGAATTTGTTCGATTTTAAATTAAAATCCGAATTTCTAAAATTATGTTATTTAATTATTTATTTAAAGTATTATTTTCAAAATCATTTTAAATTCCAAATTTATTTATTCTCAAATTTATTTTCAATCCAAAATATGTCTGTTTTAAATACGCTTCTTGATCAAAGTTAGTCCAATTCTTATCATAATCAAAATTTATTCTACAAGTTTTGCTCCTCCTCCATCATCATGATTATGATAATATTCACTCAATTATTCCCTTTCAATTATGATATTCCCCACCATCATCATATTCCCTCCCCATGTGCATTTTCCTTTACCCTCAAACACTCTTCTTTATAGCCGAGCTGCTTCATTCATCATCACCATCACTGTGTTAAACACCACAATCACTGCAATACCAACAAAGCTAAACACCAGGATTATCATCAAATATACCTACCACCCAAATTCTCTGCAACTAGTTTCCCAATCACTGCAACAGCCAATCCACCTCCATTCCCAGAATCTGCAGTATCACCACTCCACAGTCTATACCATCCATTTCAAGATCAAACCACCTGCAGACTACAATCAATGCCAACAATCACCACTGATCAACCACAATTACTACCAAAATGTTATCACCTGCAATTCCTCAATCCAGTCACCACCGGTCAACACCATCCACTGCCAATCTCCAATTCACCATCAATAAATCTTCACCCAAACCCAAAATCAAACCCAAACCAATTACCCAGTTACTTACCTCAATCCCGACTGCGCTGACCGATTTTCTACCACCGGAAATCGTGATTTTAGCCACTGTTTTAGCCTCGGTCTCGCACTCAAAATCGCAACAAATCCCTCAAAAATCTGAACCAATACCTGTCCGCTGCACGCATCTACCTTGCGCCGGCGTTTCGCCGATCATATCGCCGGCTGGAAGAGCCCTTCTCCAGTCGGATCGGATGAGAAGAGAGGTTGAGAGAGAGAGTGAATCGAGCGAGAGAAACATGAGAGAGAGAGAGAGAGAGTTAATCTGAGGATATATTATTTTAATTTCCAAAAATTTCACTTTGGTCCCTGAATTTTTAAAAGTCTTTCAAATCAGTCCCCAAGTTTTAAAATGATCAATTCAGCCCAATCAGTCCTATTGTTTTAAAATATATTATTTCAACCCTATTGTTTTGAGTTTCCGACTCAACTTTCAAAGTAATCATTTTAGTCCTTCAACTTTCAAAATATTCATTTTAGTCCCAAAACTTTCAAAAACATCAATTTTAGTCCTCAAATTATAATTTATCATTTTGAACTATATATTCGATATACTAAAGTGACTTATTGGCTAAGACGAAGCGTACGGAGAATTTAAAGAAATTGAAGTCATTCCCGCTCAACTTTGCACTCGTCGGATTTGAGGTAGACTCGCACTTATTAATTGATTTAAATTATGATTTCATATAAATGTCATGTGACTTGTGAAAGTCAATTTTCAAGAAAATTAAGTATGTTTTATGAAAAGTAAGTATACCCTATGTTTTTACGATAATGTTTTATATGTTTTGGATCATTGCTACGCATAAGAATTCTTACCACCTAAGTTCGGTAGAATTCTGTGTCTCCATAAGTTTATGAGGATTTACCACCTAAGTTCGGTAAAATTCCTGCCTTTCCATATGTTTATGAGGATTTACCACCTAAGTTCGGTAAAATTCATGTCGCGTATGTTTATGAGGATTTCGATCCTATCTTATGTTATGATGGAAATGATCCCTATGAATTTCATGAATTATGTTTTGGTATACTTACTGTTATTATGATCTTACTGTTATTATGACTTACTACATAAGAATTCTTACCACCTAAGTTCGGTAAAATTCTTATGTTTATGAGGATTTCGATTTTATCCTATGTTATGATGAAAACTTACTGTTATTATGATTTTACTACATAAGAATTCTTACCACCTAAGTTCGGTAAAATTCTTATGTTTATGAGGATTTCAATCCTATCTTATGTTATGCTTTCAAAAGAAATTATGCTTGGCATAATTAAAATGTTTTATAAGTATATGGTTTTCAAAGAACTGTTTTCAAAGAGATGTTTTCAAAGAGCATATGATTTGCAAAATATGTCCCGTGCTGTAATGCACAATATGAGTTTTATCAAGAGCAGTTTTATAAAGAAGCTCTATCAATGCCCGTTTTATAAAGAGCCGGGATTTATGTGTTTAATCATCTTATAAATTAAATTAATTTGCGATGAGTCTACTGAGTATTTCCCCCATGAAATACTCACCCTACTTTTAACAGTTTTGCAGATTTCGGAGACGGTGGCGAGCGATGAATGATGGTGGCAATAATCGTTGAACGGTTGAAAGTTTGACGTTAATGATTTCCGTATTTTCCAAATAATCGAATAATTTAGAGAAGTTCATTTATTTGAGAAATTATGATATTGGCAATTTCTTTACAATATTAATGGTTCGATTTACTATTTCAAATGGTTTCATAAATGTTTTCAATTTTAGCGGCCATTACAGTTTATTTAATGTTGCCAAAAATGAATTTCAATTATTTCTTCCGCAAAAAAAAAATTATTCGAAAAATTTAGACAGAAAATGACGTAGTGAATCGGGTATACGGAACTCGGGGCGCTACAAGTTGGTATCAGAGCTAGTCTGCGTTTCTGTAGACTGGTAAAATTTTCAAAAAGAATTTTAAGAAATATTTTCCATTATAAGATTTTTATTGATGAAGATTGCCACTGCCATCATTCGTTCCACCAACTCCGAGGTAAAGAAGTTTATGATGTTTAAAGTTATTTCAGTATTTCGAATACTCATTTTATTGATTTATGAGAAAGAATGAAGAGTATTTCGGATACTTATGATTTATGAGAAATAAGAATGTATTTCTTCGAAAATAATGATGTTGTTATGCTTTGTCATAACTTATATGCTTTAATGTATGATTATGAGAAATTTTTTAAGAAAGAAAACGAGTGTTGAGCATAATGGGAACAATATGATTTTATTGAAAATTAAGTAATGGATATTATGTTGAGTAAATGAATTATGCCTCTATGTTGAAGAGAAATTTATTATGAAGTTTGGCTTTGTGAATAAATTTTGGGAATATGATTTATGGCATATATTTATAATTATGAGTAGTCTTTTGAGCCAATTAAGGTATGGAAGGAAGTGATATTGTGATATTGAAAAATATGATTTGAAATTGTTATGTTGAGGAATTATGAATTGAATTATGAGATATTTTTGATGATATTGAAGTGTTGGAATCGTTTTCAATATTTTTAGATCGTTGTGATCAAATGTGGAGTTATTTATTATTGTGAGTTATGAAGTATGCTTATGGTTTGGATAAGTCCAAATTACAAGGGAGACTCTATCCAGAATTTTATCATTTGGAATTAAGAGCATAATATGATAAGCATCCACTAAAGGAATTAAGGTTAGACATGCAAGATCATTTACATCACAAACGAGATTTAGTAGATGATAGCAGAGATTTTATTATTTTCTCATAAGGAGAACACACAAGAGTCACACTGGAAAGGAATACATGAAACACACGAAAGCATAAGAGAAAAACATGGAAAGATCCTCAGAATGAGAGATGTGTTTCCGGAGTAGCCGTATCCTACCACCTCTGATCTTTTGAGGAAATAAAGAAACCTTCAAAGAGGTGTGTTTCGAGAGTAAGAATACTCCGTAATCTACCACCTGGAATCTTTGAAGTACACACAAGATTTAAACATTAAGGAAATCCTAGTAAATGGAGGGGTGTCTCGAGAGTGAGAATACTCCGTACTCTACCCCCACCTATTCTAAGATTCACAGAGTTAAATTTACATTAACCGGACTCCATTTTCGCTTGATTCCCCTTCCTTGCGACCAATCTATCTTAACTCCTGCTGGATCTTGTATTGAGATATATGACTGCAGCTTATCCAGTAGTTCATCAATAGTAGGAGCAGAAATAAGAAGCCTTCTGGAAAATGGAGAGATGAATCCCTGTTCCACAGCATAATCAAGAAAGGTTAACAAACCATCAAAGAAATTGTTAACATTCAGAAGCCCAATAGGCTTAGTATGGAGATCTAGTTGAGCCCACGAGGTAATGTTAAAAATTTCTTCTAAGGTACCAAAACCTCCGGGCAGGGCTATAAAGGCATCAGAACCATATAGCATACAAGTTATGCGTTCATGGATGGATAAGGTTTGAACTTCATGCCCTCGTGTTTTGCCTGCAACATCTACCAAAGGGACAGGTATAACACCGATTACTTTTGATTTCTCTGCAAGAGCAGATTGGGAAACACAACCCATTAGACCACTGCTACCACCCCCATATACAAGAGTGATACCTTTTTCCCCCAGTTTCTTTCCAAGATCTACGGCCGCTTCTAGATAACCGAAGCCTTTCCCCACTTTTGATCCACAAAATACACAAATAGTTTTGATCTGTCGAAGTTTTGGTGCTTCCATCTTTGATAGTAAAGAAGGGAAAACTTACGAAGAAGATGTGATTTTGGGATGCCTGAACTATGAAATATGTTTGGCTATTTAAAGCCGGAAAAATTTACTGTTTTTGATTGATTCTGAAAAAGTAAAGATTTACTTTTGACAAAATAAGCCCACTTTTGAATATTTTTATCGTATCGAGGCTGTCACCTTTCGGCGATTAAATGTTTTATTTCCAGCTTTATCAAACCTCGAGAAAGGAAAATATATTTTATTTCCAAAACGCGTGAAAGAAAGCAGCAAAATATTTTAAAAGATTTACCTTATATCATTGCTGAACTGCCAGAAGCCTCATTTTGTAAAACAGACTGGCAAACAGGATCTTTCGATATTATATTTTGGAGACTATAACGATTTTTGTCCTCGTTAAACTGAGCGTATAAGGAGAGAAGTTCACGTTGTACATAACCACTTGGGTGCGTCTCAAGAGTCAGTCGAATATCATCCAAAGACTCCTTACTCAGTCCACCCTTTATGAATTCGATTTTATCATCCCGATTAGTAGAAGAATATCCTACTGATTTGCAACGAGTATTACAGTTCCAACGAGCACATTTGTAGCAACCACCCAGTCTTTTTGCTCTTCGTTTCTTTGCAAACGTGCTTTTGCCTAAACCAGGCATGTGCTTTGGAAATGTTGATGGTAATTCACCAGATAGTCGAACCTTTGCTTCTATCAACCAACGAACATCTTCTGGAAGATCATGAGCCATCAGCAACCTCAATCTTTCGAGCCTTATTCTATAGATCTTTTTCAGATCATTCATAGGAAGATTGGAATAATACTTGCGAATGTTTGTAAGGATGATATCCATTGTTTGATGATTCAACCTCTTCCCAGCATGAACTATTTAAAAGCGTTAAGGATCTGAGTGAATCCGCGTGATGTTGTGTCCAGCAAGAAAGAGCAGGATTATTTTAATGGAAAAGAGGAGACAAAGTAATGCGCTATTAAATTTTATCGATAAAGGAGATTTGATTGGAGATTTGGAATATTTTCTTGGATTATGGGTACTGATATTTTGTTTAATAATGATAATCTTGGTATAGTGTGATGATACGTGGAAAGTTAAATGAGTACCGTATTGAATCAGAATTCATACATATATACAAGTGAAAGAAATACTTTGCAGGAAATGTGGTGACATTTAAGTATAGAATCTTAGTTTTGGGAGATATTTGTTTACTGAATTTTGGGTTACAAATATTGGAAAGATAAGTTGATGATATTATGTTGATATGTTTGGGTATTTTACGTAGAGAAAATATTCAGGAATTGTTTTGATTATTTTGAGAATATTCGATGATAAGAAGAAGAGATTCTGATTAAGTATTCAGAAATTATAAGATTAAGTAAGTTTAATTTCGAGGACGAAATTATTTTAAGGAGGTAAGATTATAGCGATCCAGAATTTTTATGCAATAAATAATTATTTTAATATTTAGAAAATTGTGTCGCTACTATTTCATTTATTATTTTGAAATTAATGCCGCGACGGATTTGTCTAGCCAAGTCAAGAAATATCGAATTTGTTCGATTTTAAATTAAAATCCGAATTTCTAAAATTATGTTATTTAATTATTTATTTAAAGTATTATTTTCAAAATCATTTTAAATTCCAAATTTATTTATTCTCAAATTTATTTTCAATCCAAAATATGTCTGTTTTAAATACGCTTCTTGATCAAAGTTAGTCCAATTCTTATCATAATCAAAATTTATTCTACAAGTTTTGCTCCTCCTCCATCATCATGATTATGATAATATTCACTCAATTATTCCCTTTCAATTATGATATTCCCCACCATCATCATATTCCCTCCCCATGTGCATTTTCCTTTACCCTCAAACACTCTTCTTTATAGCCGAGCTGCTTCATTCATCATCACCATCACTGTGTTAAACACCACAATCACTGCAATACCAACAAAGCTAAACACCAGGATTATCATCAAATATACCTACCACCCAAATTCTCTGCAACTAGTTTCCCAATCACCGCAACAGCCAATCCACCTCCATTCCCAGAATCTGCAGTATCACCACTCCACAGTCTATACCATCCATTTCAAGATCAAACCACCTGCAGACTACAATCAATGCCAACAATCACCACTGATCAACCACAATTACTACCAAAATGTTATCACCTGCAATTCCTCAATCCAGTCACCACCGGTCAACACCATCCACTGCCAATCTCCAATTCACCATCAATAAATCTTCACCCAAACCCAAAATCAAACCCAAACCAATTACCCAGTTACTTACCTCAATCCCGACTGCGCTGACCGATTTTCTACCACCGGAAATCGTGATTTTAGCCACTGTTTTAGCCTCGGTCTCGCACTCAAAATCGCAACAAATCCCTCAAAAATCTGAACCAATACCTGTCCGCTGCACGCATCTACCTTGCGCCGGCGTTTCGCCGATCATATCGCCGGCTGGAAGAGCCCTTCTCCAGTCGGATCGGATGAGAAGAGAGGTTGAGAGAGAGAGTGAATCGAGCGAGAGAAACATGAGAGAGAGAGAGAGAGTTAATCTGAGGATATATTATTTTAATTTCCAAAAATTTCACTTTGGTCCCTGAATTTTTAAAAGTCTTTCAAATCAGTCCCCAAGTTTTAAAATGATCAATTCAGCCCAATCAGTCCTATTGTTTTAAAATATATTATTTCAACCCTATTGTTTTGAGTTTCCGACTCAACTTTCAAAGTAATCATTTTAGTCCTTCAACTTTCAAAATATTCATTTTAGTCCCAAAACTTTCAAAAACATCAATTTTAGTCCTCAAATTATAATTTATCATTTTGAACTATATATTCGATATACTAAAGTGACTTATTGGCTAAGACGAAGCGTACGGAGAATTTAAAGAAATTGAAGTCATTCCCGCTCAACTTTGCACTCGTCGGATTTGAGGTAGACTCGCACTTATTAATTGATTTAAATTATGATTTCATATAAATGTCATGTGACTTGTGAAAGTCAATTTTCAAGAAAATTAAGTATGTTTTATGAAAAGTAAGTATACCCTATGTTTTTACGATAATGTTTTATATGTTTTGGATCATTGCTACGCATAAGAATTCTTACCACCTAAGTTCGGTAGAATTCTGTGTCTCCATAAGTTTATGAGGATTTACCACCTAAGTTCGGTAAAATTCCTGCCTTTCCATATGTTTATGAGGATTTACCACCTAAGTTCGGTAAAATTCCTGTCGCGTATGTTTATGAGGATTTCGATCCTATCTTATGTTATGATGGAAATGATCCCTATGAATTTCATGAATTATGTTTTGGTATACTTACTGTTATTATGATCTTACTGTTATTATGACTTACTACATAAGAATTCTTACCACCTAAGTTCGGTAAAATTCTTATGTTTATGAGGATTTCGATTTTATCCTATGTTATGATGAAAACTTACTGTTATTATGATTTTACTACATAAGAATTCTTACCACCTAAGTTCGGTAAAATTCTTATGTTTATGAGGATTTCAATCCTATCTTATGTTATGCTTTCAAAAGAAATTATGCTTGGCATAATTAAAATGTTTTATAAGTATATGGTTTTCAAAGAACTGTTTTCAAAGAGATGTTTTCAAAGAGCATATGATTTGCAAAATATGTCCCGTGCTGTAATGCACAATATGAGTTTTATCAAGAGCAGTTTTATAAAGAAGCTCTATCAATGCCCGTTTTATAAAGAGCCGGGATTTATGTGTTTAATCATCTTATAAATTAAATTAATTTGCGATGAGTCTACTGAGTATTTCCCCCATGAAATACTCACCCTACTTTTAACAGTTTTGCAGATTTCGGAGACGGTGGCGAGCGATGAATGATGGTGGCAATAATCGTTGAACGGTTGAAAGTTTGACGTTAATGATTTCCGTATTTTCCAAATAATCGAATAATTTAGAGAAGTTCATTTATTTGAGAAATTATGATATTGGCAATTTCTTTACAATATTAATGGTTCGATTTACTATTTCAAATGGTTTCATAAATGTTTTCAATTTTAGCGGCCATTACAGTTTATTTAATGTTGTCAAAAATGAATTTCAATTATTTCTTCCGCAAAAAAAAAATTATTCGAAAAATTTAGACAGAAAATGACGTAGTGAATCGGGTATACGGAACTCGGGGCGCTACAGTGTGACTTGTGGCGAGTAGGGAATGTGACCAATTATTAGGTAATTGTAACAAAAAAATATTAACTAATAGTGAAAAAAAACGAGTAAGTTGTGATCAATAAATAAATAATATGTGACCAATTATAAATGATTGTAACTAATTATATTAGAGGTTGTGATCATCTATAACTTTGTGTGACCTTTGGACGAGGAAAAGTAGAAGAAAAAATCATTTTTGGGTAGGTCGGTTTGTTTGGTGGGTGGCGCGGTAGGGAGGGGGTGTGAAAAGTTAAAAGAAGAAAAATCATTTTTGGGTTGAGATGGGGTTGGTGGGTGACGGGTGTAGGGCCGAGACGGGGTGTGAAAAAGAAAAAAAAAACATTTTTGGGTGGGGTGGGTAGTGGTGGGGTTGCTGGGTGACGGGCGTAGGGTTGGGATGGGGTGTGGAAAAGTAGGAAAAAAATTATTTTTGAGTGGGGTCACTTGGTTGGGTGGGTAGTGGGGTAGGGTCGGGAGTGAGGTGGGTGAGGGTGCGGAAAATTGAAGAAAAAAATCATTTTTGGGGGGTGGGAATGGGATGGGATGGGTTGGTATGGTTGGGTGGGGTGGGGTGGGTGCAAGGGTAGGGTCTGGGTGGGTGTGAAAAGTGGAAGAAAAAAATTATTTTTGAGTGGGGTGGTGTCGACTGGTTGGGTGGGTGGCAGGTAGGGTCGGGGGCGGGGGTAGGCGAGGTATGAAAAATTAGAAGAAAAAAATCATTTTCGGGTGGAGTTGGTGGTGGGGCAAGGGTCTAGAATAGAGTGGGAAAAAATAGAGAGATAAAAAAAAAAAAAAAAAAAAAAAAAAAAAAAAAAAAAACTCATTTTGTGGGGGTGGGGTGGGCAGGGTGGTGTATGGGTGGGGTTGGTGGGGGTGTGAAAAAGTAGATGGAAAAAAAAATCATTTTTGGGGTGGGGTGGGGTGGGATGGGTAGGGTGGTGTCGAGCTGGGTGGGGTAGGTGAAAAATTAGAAGGAAAAAAATCATTTTTGCGGTGCATTGGAGTGGGGTGAGGTGGAGTGGGGGGCGAGACGAGTGGGTGTTGTCATGGTATGTGGTTGGGATAAGATCAAATTGTCACTTTGAGATGAGATGGTGTAGGGTTGAGTTGGGTTGGGGTGGGGTGGTATGGGATGAGATGTGGAAGTGTAGGAAAACATCGGGAAAAAACAAAAATAAAATTATTTTTGGCTTGTGGTAGGATATGGTTAGTGAGGTGGGGTGGGTGGAGTCGGGGCTGTGGTTAGGGTGAGATCAATTTGTCACTTTATGATGAGGTGGGGTAGGATCGGGTGGGGTGGGAAATGATAGAAAAACATTGAAAGGAAAAAAATAAAAATTATTTTTGGGGTGGAAGGGCGAGAGTGAGGGAGGTTGTGAAGTCAAAATTTGAATTTTTGATTTAATATTATATTAGTTTTAATATAATATATAATATATAATTATGTTTATCTTATATATAATATTATATTTATTTTTAATTATTAAACACCTAATTAAATAAATCAACACTTGAAATTTAAAAAAAAAAAAAAAATCTCTCACAAGATTTTTGAATTGCATCTTTGAAATAGTCTCTATGTAATTTTCCCCTTAATTACCTTGTGTTTAAGGTTGATTTAAAATTTAAGAGATTTTAGAGTTTGAGAATAGATATTTCTTTTCCTCAAGTTCTTTAAAAATTAGAAGACCCTCCTTTTTGGCTTTACTTTGTCAGGCTTGACTCCTACCTTGGTTTAGGATTTTGATTTGAACTTACTTTTTGAAAAGTGATTTTTGCCAGAGCTATGGAAATTGTTGTCTTTCTTGATTTCTCTCTTGGGATCTTTCTTGTTCCAATGATTGTAAGGTGGCCCAACTCGTTCGTTGATCCTGTGCAATGATCGAAAACTTCTCTGAGATTAGATAACTATTTCTCCTCTAATTTCAATTGGTTATTACTATCCATCAATTGCAAAATAATTGATACACCTGAACGAATATAATAGGCACCCCAATCTTTATTTCAAATGAATCTACATTTCAATATAAAACAATTAGGATTTTTATTTTTTTTAAAAAAATCTCTCAATTTAATCAATAATCATCAAAACTGTTTTTCAATAATGAAGCGTCAATAATATAATGAAAAACGACCTAGCCCTAACCCTAACCCTAGCCGCATTAGGGTTCAAAAGTAAATTAATAATTAATAAAAACAGAAACTAAATTGAAAATCGCAAGAATCTGCTTCTGTCACAACTGCGCGATCGGGGAGACAAACTTGTAGCGATCGCGTGAAATCGCCTGAATCTCTTGGGTAGAATTTTGATGTCACCGTGTGACCGTGCGCCCCTTTTCACCACGCGATCGCGTGGTAGTCCTGACTGCATATTTTTTCTTCCTTTTGAAACAACGTGACCCGGTTTGATTATTGGTTCGGGCCCAATACGGGACTTGCTTCGTTTCTCACGTAAATCACTGTCGTATCGCCAATGGCACGATTCCCGCTTTCGATGTATACTTCGGATCACATTATTCTCCCTCTCTTGAAAATGATTCAACCTCAAATCTGGAACTTGTCCAATCCTCCTACCACTCATGTGTTTTTTGGTTATGCCTTTTGGGCTGCTCCTTTGTGCCAATGAATTTCTTCCTCGTTCCAGGATCATGGTTTGATTTAGGCACCTGCAAAATAGATTTTGTAGAGCTGGGGAGGGGTTTGTTAGATTGGTTAACTGTAAGGCAAGAATCCTTGTACATCAACCTTTGTGCGAAAAAATTCATTTTGGGGTGGACTCTCTTTTATTTTTCTTTTTGCACTATAATTCTCATTTTTTTTGAGGTCGTGGCCTTAACCTTCTTATTTTCAATTTTCACTTCCTCTCCTTTTTCTGAGGTCGGGGCCTTAAGTCTCTTGTTTTTCTCCTCAAACTCACTTTTTATTTTCATTTAATCTTCTTGGACCTCTTTAGGTGATAGAGGGGCAAGAGTGATCATTTTTCCACCTTTCACAAAAGAATATTGGTTTTTAAACCCATCATGCACCACCCTTCTATCATGTTGTTAAGGCTTACGCAATAAAATATGTCCAACATGCATAGGTACTACATCACAAACCACCACATCCTTGTAACCCCCAATGGTAAAATTGACCATAGCCTGCTTATTCACTTTAATTTCTCCAGACTCGGTTAGCCATTGCAATTTATAAGGGTTAAGGTGTTTCGATTTAGGCAATTACAATTTTTCAACCAACAATGTATTAACCACATTAGTACAACTTCCTCCATCAATCACCATTCCACAAATCTTTCCACCCACTATGCATCTAGTGTGAAATAGATTATCCATTTACTCACCGACTTCATCCACCCTAACTCTGGTGCTAAGGACACGCTGATAAACAAGTAAGCCTTTAACAGTATAAGTCAACCCATCCTCATCACTACTACTAGCCCCCAACATCCACTAAATTAGGCATTCCCTTAAATTCACCATCTGAATTAATTTCATCATTATCACTCAAAATCATTACCCTCTTATTTGGACACTGGGATGCTATATGACCCGAACCCAAACACTTAAAACACTTAGGTGGCGTTCTGTTTGTATTTTATTTTGTATTTTCATTTTCGAAAATGTTTTGTGTTTTGTGTTTTCATTTTTGTTTTCAAATTTGCTGAAAACGCGTTTGGTTTGTCATTTCTGAAAACTGTTTTTGAAAATGAAAAGCTGGAAAACACGTTCTGTTTGAAATTTTGCAGAACACTATTTAAACTATTTTTAATTAATTTGCTTGCAGAATACTACTAACTCCAACTCAAATTTCCTTTCACAATGCACTAAAAATATGGTTACATGCAACACACTAATGTGAGCATTAAAAGTCTATATTAACACAACTTGGTCAGGTTCGGGACTTGAGAAAGCTCTACTTCTATTAAAATCAAAAAAATGCAAGTTCTTTCAAAACCATCAGAGTCCATTTATCATTACCTTTTTTGAAATATAACAACAAGAATTCTCATTTAATTTTTTTTTTTTTGTAATGTTGATATTGAATTGAATAAAACTTTATTTAAACTAAGTTCCAAGTTAGGATAATTCTCAAAAAAAAAAAAAAAAAAAAAATCTTTATTTAGGCTTAGTTCCAAGTTAGGATAATTCTAAAAAAAATAATAAAAAAATAAAAATTTTATATTAAGCTTAGTTCTAAGTTAAGATAATTCTTAAAAAAAAATATAAAATAAAAAATAAAAAAAAAATTCCCAAAACGCGTTTTCCGCGTTTTGGACATTTTTTGTCGAAATACACACAAAACGCCCAAAACGATGTTTCGGACGTTTTCCGTTTTGTGTACAATTTTTTTTTTTGTTTTCCAAAATGCGTTTTCGAAAATGGTAAAGAGAACGCGTTTTTAGCGTTTTCGAAAATAAAAACAGAAAACGACCTCAAAACAGTAAACAGAACAGGGGCTTAGCCCCTGTTCTGTTTACTGTTTTGAGGTCGTTTTCTGTTTTTATTTTCGAAAACGCTAAAAACGCGTTCTCTTTACCATTTTCGAAAACGCATTTTGGAAAACAAAAAAAAAATTGTACACAAAACGGAAAACGCCCGAAACATCGTTTTGGGTGTTTTGTGTGTATTTCGACAAAAAATGTCCAAAGCGCGGAAAACGCGTTTTGGGATTTTTTTTTTTTTTTTTTTTTTTTTTTTTTTTTTTTTATCTTAACTTAGAACTAAGCTTAATATAAAGTTTTTATTTTTTTATTATTTTTTTAGAATTATCCTAGTTTGGAACTAAGCCTAAATAAAGATTAATTTTTTTTTTTTTTTGAGAATTATTCTAACTTGGAACTAAGCTTAAATAAAGTTTTATTAAATTCAATATCAACATTACAAAAAAAAATTAAATGAGAATTCTTATTATTATATTTCAAAAAATGCACCAAACTGCATGTAATCGAAATGTACCAAACACGCAAAACTCTACTAAACAAAGCTAAATCTACCAAAAAAGAGCAAAATTTCACCAAGATGCCTAATCTAATACCAAAAGCGCGATATGTACCAAATTGTGAGATGTTTCAAATTGTGCCCAAGAAATTTACCAAAATGCGCAAATAGCTCTAAAATTTACGAAAACAATGTCAATTGTACTGTGCTAACCAAGATGTGTGAAATGTTAAAAAATGCTTCAAAATGTACTAAAATACACTATATATACCAGAATTCACCAAAATATACAAAATGCATGATATCGACCAAAATGCGCAAATCGTACCAGTGTGCGAATGTACCAAAATACAAGAAAACAAACCAAGTTAAATGAAATTTATCAAAATGCACAAAAATCTACTAAAATTCTAGAAATGTACCACATGAGAATTGTAGCAGGCAAGACCTATGATTAATCCTAGAAATGTGCCTGAATCAAATGTGGACTGATTACTCCACAAGGTCAAGATGACTTTTAAATTTATTTTGTTTAATCAAACTCTGTATGAGTAATTAGAGTTACATGTATTATGGAAGTAATTTGGACTTGAATATTATGTTATTAATTTCTTATAATATTTTTTTGGAGTTGAACATTAATGACATTATTATTTGGTCCAAAAAAAAGTTAAACAATATAGATTGTTTAATATAATTCAGAAGCAAATTCATTGAAAATAGTATAAGTTGTATTCTGCAAAATTTCAAACAGAACGTGTTTTCCAGCTTTTCATTTTCAAAAACAGTTTTCAGAAATGACAAACAGAACACGTTTTCAGCAACATTGAAAATAAAAATAAAAAACAGGAAATACAAAACATTTTCCAAAATGAAAATACAAAATAAAATACAAACAGAACGCCACCTTAATATTTCTATCCTTAGTAGTTTGAGAATCAAAAATATTTTTACCTTTTGTTGTAGGTTCCTCCTTCCCTTTCGGGACATGTTCATCATTGTGTTCCTGCTTCGGTTGTGATGTAGGATAATAACCCGGTGAGTGTCTTGCTGCTCCCTTTTGCCTTAGTTGTCTTTCCACTTTCATTGCCATATGCACCATATCCTCTAGTTCCACATAATGTTGTAGGTCAATGACATTGGCAATATCTCTATTCAACCCACTCAAAAACCTAGCTATTGTAGCTTCCCGATCCTCCACCACATTAGCCCGAATCATCACCACCTCCATATCCTTATGATAATCCTCTACACTCCTCGACCCCTGAGTCTGACCCTGCAGCCTCTGATAAATATCTCTATAATAATGAGTTGGCACAAACTGCTTCCTAATTATGGTCTTTAATTCACCCCAAGTCTCCACCGGCCTGTCAAGGTTCCTCCTCCTACCCGTCACCAATTGATACCACCAAATATTTGCATAATCTGTGAATTAAATCATGGCTAATTTCACCTTCTTCTTTTCAGAATAATTATGACAATCAAAAAGCCGTTCAACATTTGTTTCCCAATCCATGTACGCCTCCGGATCACTCCTACCCTGGAACGGTGGTATTTTAAGTTTAAATTTTCCAAGGTCTTCATCCTCAACATCTTTACCTCGACGATGCCTCCTAGCATCACAATGCTCCCTATCATACCTCTTCTCAAACCTATCTTCTCTATCCCTCCTTCGCATACTTGCCACCGCAGATATACTATTACTTTCACTGCCCATGCCCTCATCATCCATACCAATCTCACGCCTATTATCTTTCCTATCCCGAGAACCATTACGAGATTGATCTCAGTGTTGTTGTTCACGTTTTGCA
The DNA here is from genome assembly GCA_963555705.1 of Ligustrum vulgare. Classification (NCBI taxonomy): domain Eukaryota; kingdom Viridiplantae; phylum Streptophyta; class Magnoliopsida; order Lamiales; family Oleaceae; genus Ligustrum; species Ligustrum vulgare. The sequence goes on along the minus strand of OY743168.1, from coordinate 71,821,026 downwards.
CCCCCGTTTCTCCATCTGAGTCATCAACCTCTCAAATTGTTCGTGTATCGTTGCAACCTCATGATTACCCCCACTGCAACCTTCCTATTCACACTCCTGAATTGTTTTCTGTCACCCACAGAAGATGATGATGTCGATTTCTCCTTGTAAGACATTTTTTTGAACTACTAAAAAATTTGACTACGAGAATGGCGAAAAAAAAGGAATTGGATTTGGACAAAAAAACGAACTAAAAAAACACTTTGAATTTTCTGTAGGATTTTTATGGATCAAAAGCTGAAAATGTTTACTGGCACGAAGAACATAAGAATCAAGAAAAATAAGAAAATACAAGAATCTGATTTAGATCCAAGTCCTTATACTAGATGACACGATCCTAATCGGGAATCTCAACGAAAATGCGGAATAACAATATTAATGACCTAGGAAAGATCTAAATCAGACTAAACACAAGAAAAACAACATAAAATAATTGGAAGAGATAGAATTAACGATAGAACCTTGACCCGACAATGACGACGTGAAGATTCGACGATGCGGATTGAAGAACCAACGTTTTGGAAACATCACAAGGATTTGTCAATTTCCTTGATAAGTTTCTGATTGGAACACCACAAATATTTCGCAATATTTTATAAGTACATAATTGTTCTTTGAAGAACACAAAAAGGGAATCTTCAACCTTTTCAAAGAGAAAATCTCTCAATTTAATCAATAATCATCAAAACTGTTTTTCAATAATGAAGTTGTCAATGATATAATGAAAAATGACCTAGCCCTAACCCTAGCCGCATTAGGGTTCAAAAGTAAAATTAATTATTAACAAAAATAGAAACTAATTTGAAAATTGCGAAAATTTGGTTTTGTCACAACCGCGCGATCGCGCAAGAAAATCTGTAGCGATCACATGGAGTCGCCTGAATTTCTCGGGTAGAATTTTGATGTCAACGGACGACCGTGAGCCCCTTTTCACCACTAGATCACGTGGTCGTCTCGGCTGCACTCTTTTTTTCCCTTTTGAAAAAACATGACCCGGTTTGATTCTTAGTTCGAGCCCAACACGAACTTGCTCCGTTTCTCACGTAAATCACTGTCGTATCGCCAATGGTTAGACTCCCGCTTTCGGTGTCTACTTCGGATCACATTAGTTGGAATGAGTTTCAAAAATTCCAAAATTCTGATCAAGATTGTGAAACATTCCAATTCGAAAATTCTGATTTTTTTTCCGAATAAATTCCTTTTTTTTGTGTTTTTATTAAAATTAATAATCTAAAATTAAGAAAATAATTTATTGATCAATTAATATGAGATGTAACATTTAATTGACTGGTAACACTTTTATTTAGTAAAAAAAAAAAAAGAATAGGAGAATTGAATTACAATTCTCGTTAACTTCTATTTTATTGAATCACGATGAAAATATTTATGTTAAAATCTATTTATAGCAGTTATTTTTTTATCTTTTGTGGTTTTTATCTTTAATTATATTTTTAAGTCGTTGAAATTTTGAACTCATTTAATTTAAGACATCAATTTCTCGAATATTCTTTTCTATATGTTTAAAATTATTATAAATCTTGGTAAAATATTAAATATTGAAAATTTTTGAAATTTTCTGAATTTCAGTTTGGAATGAAGGTTGTGTATTTTGAAAATTTTGGAAAATAATTTGGAACAATATTTTGATTCCGAATTTTTTTTTGAACGAAATTTGAAACACTTGTTTTTTATCCGTTCTTTTCGAAAAACACCCCTAAGCGGGTCACATCAAAAGATTGAGATCTTATGCCTATGTTTGGCAAACTTGGAAAAAACATGTTTTTGAATAACACAATTCTTCAAACTTTTTAACCATACACATTTCTCTCTTTAATTTTCAACCATATATTTTATTTAGAAAATATATAAAAAAAAATATTTTTAAATATAAAACTTTTAACAAATACATTCTAAAATTCTATATATATTTTTTTAATATTAAAATGTAATCTACTCAGCTGTAAAGGATTCCTTTCGATTTTATGTTGACATATTTAAAACTGAGGAAATACATAAATATACCCTAAAAATTTTACCAATTTTTGAAAATACCCTAACAATTTTATATCTTTCCAAAATAGCCTTAAATACTATAAACTACCATAAAAACCCTTATATATCATATTTCAATTAAACGCATTAAGATTTAAAAAGTTACAACCTAGTCCTTGAAATTTTATTAATTTTATTTATGATTTTATTTGATTTGTGTTCGCTCTTAGTAGCACCCTCACTTGGTATCAGAGCCATATGGCAGATCTAAAAGATAAATATTATATAACACAAATTAAAAATGAATATATAATATATACATCAAGATTTATAATTATGCATACATTAACACTACCCGATAATTATAAAATAGAAATCTTGAACACTTTAAAAGATTTAGATAAAGATGTAAGAAGAGAAATATATAATCTAATAAATTTTGATATAATAAAAGAAGATTTTATCATAAACGAAATATTAGATTTAATCCACAAAGACATACTAGAAGAGTTATATAAAGATTATAGAAATGGATTATCATAGAGCGGATCATCAATTAATTAGATATCTAGACATAGAAACAAATGAAAAATTAGATTTAATAATAGAACAAAGAAGAAATTTAATGGACCAAATAAGAGAAGAAAGAAATATAAAACGACAAGAAAAATTAAGATTAAAATTATTGGAGAAAAAGAGAGAATATTTTGATAGAATTTTAAAACAATTACCAAAAATTCAAACGATTTTAGAAGACAAAGAAAAAACTAGAAAAGAAAAATATGATCAAACAAACACATTAGAAGACTATCTAAAATATTATAGAATATATCATAGAAAATCAATGATTGGATCAATAGAAGAATATTGTGAATATCAAATAATGAATTATAAAGAAGCAAAATATGAAACAGGACTTATTCTAGAAATCGAACATATTAAAGGAAGAAATTAATGACAGGATTTCCAGAAATAAAATTTGAAAAACAAATAATAGAAAATATAAGACTTCCAGTTGGATCTTATCAAATAAAAGGAGCAAATACAACTATGTTTCAACCATTAAGCTCATGGGGAGAATCTGATGGATTTCTTAACATGCAATTAAATTGGATAAGTGCATTTTTATGGCAAACATATAAAAACATAAATTTACAAGATAAATTAGCTATCGAAGAATTACAACAATTAAATATACAGGACATGAATATTAAAGAAAAATTACAAAATATTCAAAATAAACTAACAATACAATTTAAAGAATTAAAAGAAATGATAGGAGAGGCTAAAAATATAGATGAAGAAATTTTAAAAGAATTCCAAAGAAAATCAGGAGAATTAATTAATCAAGATAAAATTGGAATAATTATAGAAAAAATAGATAGGTTAAATGAAAAAATAAGAAAGAATGAAAATGAAAAAACCATATCAATAGAAGAAAGAATCAAAAAGTTAGAAATAAAAATAGATGATATGTATGACAGACTATTTAAGGTACAAAAAACTCAAAAACCAAGAGTATAAAATGTCGATAAGTGAATATATTGAAGATTTAAAAACATTAATAAGTGATGTACAAGAAGTAAAAAATGAATTAAAAGAAGTAAGAAATGATATAAATATACTAAAACTAGAGATTAGAGAATTCAAAGAAAATAATAAAAGCAAAGATAAGAAAATAGACACAAAATTCATAGAAAAAGAAATACTTAGAATAGGAAAGAAGCATTTCGAACAAGAAAAAATTATAATAGAAACAGGAAGTATGGATGATGAATTTAGAAGAAACATATTACCAAAAATATTAGAGGAAGAATTAGAATTACAAAAATCTATAGAAAAAACTTTAGGAAAATTAAAAGCTGAAGAAAAAATTGAAGAAGAACAAGACAAAAATGAATGAAGAATTAGATTTGCTTATAGAAAATTTTGACCAGTTAAGTATAGAAAACTTTAATGAATACCAAGTTTTAATGAATACTGGAGGAGCACCTAACCCTACTCCTATAGGAACTTCTAAACAAGAATTACCAGATCCAGATGAAAGTTATGCACCCTTATATAACAAACCACACCGACAATATTATGATAGAATCAGAGATAGACAACCACCTAGAGGAAATAAATATAAAGATAGATTTGAACCAAATAATAACTATGATAAACCTATTAATCATGGAGGAACAAAATTAGATCTTGATTGTAAAATAGATACTAAAAAAGCCTTATTAACTTGGGCAGATTCAATGATACTATTCTTTTTATACAATAAAGATGATACATGGGAAAATACTGATAGAATGATAAATTTTTTAGTAGCATCTTTTGAAGGACATGTTAGAAATTGGTGGGAAGGAATAAGTAGTGATACAAAAGCATTAATAAGAAGAAATGTACAGACAGAACTAATAAAATCAGATAGAAAAGGAATAGAAAAGATAGTAGATTATATTGCGGATGAATTTTTAGGAGAAAATTGGATAAGTAATTCTGAAGCAGAATCAATAAGAGAAAAAGATAATGCAAGAATAAGATTAATAAATTTAACAATATGTGATATGTGTGAAATCAAAGAATATACTTGTGAATTTAAAGAATATTATTATGTCCAATTCTATAGTAATGAAAATCAAGAAGTATATAGAGATATGTATTACAATAAATTACCAGGTTCATGGGGAATATACTTTAAAATAGAATTTGAGAAATTTATTAGAGATAACCCTGGAACACCTAGAACATTAGGATCAAGAATAAAATTCCTATTTGAAAGATTAGCATATATATGTCAACAAAGACAATTATTAAAGAAATCAGGAAAACTAACTAGAATATGTTGTGAAGATATGGAAAAATCTACCCAATGGTGATGTAACCCTGAAAGAAGAAAAAATAATAAAAGAAAATATAAAAATAAAAGGTTTAAAAAATTCAGAAACTTCAAAAAAAGATATATAAAACCTAAGAGGAGGTATTACAAAAGAAGATATAATCCAAATAAAAAACAAAAAAATAAAACTTATAAGAAAGATAAAAGCCAATGTAAATGTTGGAATTGTGGAGAAATGGGACATATAAGCCCTGATTGTAACAAAAATAAAGTTAAAATATTACAAAATGAATATCTAGAAATAGAAAGTGAACTAAGTCAAATATCAGATATTGAAGAATACTATGATCAAGAAGTATATATAAGTGAAACAGATTCAGAATCAGAATAAAGGAATAGAAGGTTATGGATTAAAAGTAACTTTTGATAATAATAAGTTCAGAAAAATACAAAAATTATCTTTAGATTTGAAAATAGGAAAATGGGAAATATTAGACAGAATATGGAAAAGAGAAAAAGTAGCAATAAATGAATATCATAAAATTGAAAGGGCAATAGATGTTAGAATCACTCAAGGAACACACAAATTAAATCTTTTAACAAAAAATACAGTTACAGAATTATTAACAAAGATCAATAGAAAACAAAGTGAAAAGATTCAATATGCACTACAAGATTTTTACATTCCGCATGCAAATTAAATTTGTGGGGAAAGGTTCTTATTTGTGGGGAAAGACTTTTCGAGACAAAAAAAATTTGTAGGAGCATTTGTAGCGCAAACATCGTGGGGAAAGGTATTAGAAGACAAAGATCAGAATTTTGTAGGCTAAAGTCTCTCCCTACAAATCCTTTGGAGACAAATAAAATTTGTGACTTAAATTATTTTCCTACAAAATCATTTGTCTACTAAAGCTAATTTAAATCACAAATCAAATTTTGTATGCACGTGGTATAAAACAAATCGAATTTTTCTCTACAATAACGCTTTGTAGGGAAAGCTTATTTGTAGGCTAAGTATATTATTTGACCCCGCAAAGACAAAATTTATTGGGAGAAATTATTTTTTATATATTTTATTTTTATTATATAATTTATTTACCTTATTTGAAAAAATATAAAGATTCCGAGACAATAAATTAAATGAAGAACTTTAATGTCAATCAATACAATATGAAATTCAACATATTATTGCAAAATACAAACAAATCTTTCACTAAGTATATAAATTACAATCAAGTTCATAATATCGGAAATGAACTTCCTAAACAAGTTTATACTCGAACGTTTCTCAAACTGTAAGTGCCATGTAAGCTCCTCTACTTTCTTTTCTAACTTGTCTTTTACTTCTTTGAGAGCTCCCGTTTCCTTTGCAACGTCGGTCAATGTTCAAACGTAATTATGAAAACAAATAACTATTTCCACAGTAATGAAAGCGCGGGAAGAATAGAGCTAGAACCATTTTGAGCTTTAAGAGCTCTATTGTTGCAAATCGTTGCCTCAACCACATTGAGTAACAATAGCATTCTTCTGAACAGTTATTCTTCTGAAGAGTTTTTAGGAAGAATAATCTCTACGAAAACGAACTCGAGCCTGAAATCAAGGAACAAATTCATGGATTAACATTCAGTATAGATATGTGAAACTGTCAGTCACTATTCTACACGTCTGACTTCTGAGAACTTATACATTGTTTCCATAGGAATAATTATTCTTGAAGTCAGGAAAAAAATGAGGTGGAATTAAATCCAAAGGATAATTACAAGGAGATACCTCACCAACACGATTGCAACTGGATGGCAGCTCTGCATAATGAGATGAACCATGAGTAAAGTTTTGGCAGCGATCACCAAGGTCTTTCAAATAGAAGCATATCACCAGTGACGAAACAATAATAATACGGATACACATTAAGCAAAATATTTTATGAAACATTCAATTGCTAGCAAATTTCTTGTAGTGAATATGAAATCAGTTGATAATTATCCCAACAAAGATAAAGTGGAGGATGGAACACAACAGTCATTGATAGGAAAAGCAACCTATCAAAGTATACAACAAACTTTGACCTGTAATAGACACTACATATACGGTATACTACTAAATCTTATATAAACCATGTGATTCGTATAAAAACTAAAATATAGAACAAAATAACATGTAAAGACGTAAAATATCATGGATATTGTTTATCTCCAGAGCATTAGCTAATAAGAATAGTAGGGAGATAGCAACCTTTGTATACAAAGTCTCAACCAATTCAAAGTTCAAAAACTTGCACAATAAATAGCATGAATTCAATGGGAATATTGAAATTATGCTTACCATTTTCATCATCTTCCTTGTAATTATCATAATCATATGAAAAAGATACTCATGGGTCAAGCATTTATTTTCAGCTTCTTGAGCTTCTGCCACTAGAGCTCCTTCTCCCTATAATGCAATATTATGAGAAAAATGAGAGACAAAACTTAAAGATATGCAATATATTGTGTGATAAAAGAGTCCTAGAATTTAAAAAGTAAAAACTGACAGCAAAAATTGAACATAATCCACTCTTGTTGCAGCTTCTGAGGTTTATCCTTTTCTTCCTCTTCAAATTTGGTCCTAATCTTCACTCTCTTCACCACAAAACTCCATCTTTAACTGTCCACATCACCGAAGGAAAAGGAACACAACATATGACTCTTAACAGTAACATTAAATACCATTTCGATGTATTCTTCCCTAGTGACCGGACCAATAGTTTCTTTCTTGAATGCAAACTCAAGAATCTAAACAATACATTCCAACAATCAAACTAAATGAATACAACCAACAAATAGATACTTCACTACACTCTACTGTGTCTGCTCATATATAACAAATAAACAAGACTGAAGTAATTTTAATTATATTTGATAAAACGATTCCAACGACCAAACCCTAATAAATATGAAAAAAAAAATAGATAATCCACTATAACCCAAAATTGATATAGTTCTGAATTCAATTTTGATACGAACCTGTGAGAGGCGTATGACCTAAACGGGAGGAGGCCTGTTTGTCCTTTCCTTTAGAGGATGAAGTTTTGTTCTTCAGCTCTTGGATTTTTTCGCTAAGCCTCTCGATATTTCTTGAGCCTATAGATCCTCACGGCGTCCAAAGTCGTGCCCGTACCAGTTACCCATACCTGCCATAGTTCATTTGCTTTGAGGTGCTCCTAGAGAAGGGTTTCACCATGGTTTTTCGATAAATCTGATAAACAATGACATTAATAAAAAAGGAGAAATGAGGAATGATTATAGTTGAAAAAAATTAGCTAAATGGAAGCTGTGAACTCTCTCCATTGTTACCAAACCAGATAGAGAATAGGAGGAACAGAGTAGCGGGTTAAGGTAGATTCCTTTTCACCTTCATAGAGTGTTTGGAGGAATTTTTCATATGATGGGCAGCTTCCTCTTCACATAGTCGACAAATTGAGGGAAGATTCGCGGAGGCAAGTTTAATTTAGGGCACAGATTCGTGGATTTGAGGGTGAGGGGAAAGTTTTGACGTTAGAAATATTTAGAGGGAACTTTTTGTTTTTATTTTTTTTTTATCATCAAAAAATTGGAGATTTTTTTTTTTTTAATTATTAGCCTATAAATTGATCATTTTTTTCGTTGGGCCAGGGTTATAGTTTTATTGGACATCAATTTAGTTTAATAATATTATAATTAACAATATTAAAAAAGTAATTTTGACTTGAAATTTGAATTATTATGCTTAATTTCTTTTTAAAATTGTAAGTTGAAAAATAGATGTACATGTAATTTCTTTCAAATTTAATTAACTTATTATTTATAACATTAGTGTAAAGAATTTTATAAAAAAGTGCTATAAAAATCTTAATTTCTTGTAGTGGTTAATTGGTGAATTTTTTGTGTCTCTTTCCTCCCCCCCCCCTCCCCCCCTTTAATTACTTTCTATGTTATATTTTATAATAATTAAAATAATTAAAAACTTATGAAAGTTTTTCGAGCTGTATTAGTCTACAAATGGATCAAATTTTTTGTCACCAAAAGATATATCTTGTTCAAGAAATTTGTTGTCGGGAAAAGTTCATGTATTTGTGAGCTTGAATCATCTCAATTTGAAAAATTTGGAGCAAAATCATATCACTATGAAAATTAGTTTTTGTAATAAAAAATAAAACTCTGCCTACAAATCTAATTTTGTGGGCGGAGAATTTGTAGTTTAAAGATAAACATTTTTGGAGCCAAATTCTTTCCCTACAAAAGTTCGTTTTGTAGGAAAAAGTAAACTCCGCATTTGTATGCGGAAAATTTGTAGTTTAATTATAAATATATTTGGAGTCAAATTCTTATCCCTACAAAAATTCATTTTGTGGGAAAAAGTGCACTCCGCATACAAATTTCATTTTGTATGTGAAAATTTTGTAGTATAAGCCTAATTTTCTTGTAGTGATGTTTACTTAGCAGGTATCCAAATAATGTTTAAATCCCTGTTTAGAGAAGGATTAGATTCGCCTTTGACTGTAAGTTTACATGATGGAAGAATTATAAATTTAAAAGACAGTCATTTAGGAACAGTAGAAGGAAATCTAGCATATAAGAAACTAATATTTACATGTTACCCAAAATATTGTATATCATTAAAAGATAGAAATTTTAATGAAGTTTTAGGACTATATTTTAAATTACATAAAGATGATATAATGGAACCAGGAGATAAAATTATGACTATAGAATACAGGGCATTATACACATTTACTAATTCTAATTATGGAAACATTTATTCCAAAAAACCATATATTGAAATTTATAAAGAATGTAAAGATTTTGGTAAAGCTGTAGAACCAGATAAACAAATAAGTTTAGTTCCAAGAAACTATGAACTTACTATAACAAAAAATAAACCAGAAATCATAGAATTACGAGAAGAAGAATACCCTAATAATAACATAACATTTGAAGATGGCAGATTAATTAGGAGATCAGCAAGTTTACCTAATAGAAAACAAATAGGAGAAACTAGTAATACAAAAGAAATAAAACTTAATAAAAATGCTGGAAATATGAAAATAGAAGGTGAATATTTTAATGGAATAGAACATATAAAAGGATCAAATATATTAATTGACACAGGAGCTAGTGAATGTCATATAGCTTCAAATAGAAATAAAGGACTAATATCTCATAGAACTGATCCATACAGATATATAAATTTTGATGGACAAGTACACATGACTGAACTTGAAGTAAAAGTACCAATAAAAATAGGAGGAATAAATCTCCTAGTACCATGTCATGTAGATAGTAGTATGGTAAATCCTCATGTATTATTAGGAATGAGCTTTCTAGATGGACTAGAAGATTATAGTATAAAACGTGAAGGATTATATATAACTCATAATGGTCAAACTATATTATGCAGAAAAGCTGAATAAATGAATAACCAAATAAGTTTCCCATTAGCCGTTTATATACAAGTTACAATTGTTGAAACAAATATAACAACCTGTGCATTAATTGACACGGGAAGTGATATAACAATATTCAAAAGTTTCTTAATAAAATCATGGAATACTAATGGAAAGATAAAAATTACAGGAGTAACAGGAGAAAGTACTCATATAATTAATAGTGCTGATAAAATTGATATAATACTTGGGAGTAAACAAATAGTTGTAAATAAAGTATATAATTATAACACATTAGAATGTGATATATTACTAGGAAATGACTTTATACAACAATTTCAATATTATAAACAAAATAATTACATGATAATGTTACAAACACCTTGTGCACATTTACTAAAAATACCAAGAGAATTTCGACCTTACAGAGTTCAGCCAACACAGCATGGTGATAAATGGGAGAAAAAACCAATTACACAAAATGAAATAAAAAATAAAAGAATAATGTATAAAAAAAGTCTTGAAAACAAACATAAAAATAAACATGGAAAAAATCATTGATCAACTAGAAAAAATTTGTGGAGAAAATCCATTATCATTTTGGAAACCACATCATCCAAAAGCTAGAATAGAATTAACAGAAAATGTTATTATAAGAGTTAGACCAATGATGTATACCATACAAGATATGCAAGAATTTAAAACTCAGATAAAAGAATTACTTAACCAAAAATTAATCAGACCCAGTAATGGACCCCATAGTAGTCCAACTTTTATAGTCATGAAACATTCTGAACAAAAAAGAGGTAAAGCTAGAATGGTGATAAATTATAAAGAATTAAACAAATATACTAAATTTGATGGATACTTTTTACCAAATAAAGAGGTACTGATAAATCTTGCAAAAGGAAAGCAATATTATTCTAAATTTGATTGCAAATCAGGATTTTGGCAAGTAAAAATGGAAGAAGATAGTATTCAATATACATCATTTAGTACACCCCAAGGTAAGTATGAATGGATGGTTATGCCATTTGGTTTAAAAAATGCACCACAAATATATCAAAAAAGAATGGATAACATATTTAGAAAATTTAATGAATTCTTAATCGTCTATGTCGATGATATATTAATATGTTCTAATAATAGAGAAGAACATAGAAACCATTTAATTAAGTTTATAAATGAATGCAAAAAAGAAGGAATTGTTCTTTCAAAAAATAAAGCTATAATAGAAAAACAAGAAATTGATTTTCTTGGATTATCAATAGATAAAAGGGGGATAAAATTACAAACTCATATATCTAAGAAGATAGAAAGTTTTCCAAACAAATTAGAATCAAAAGAACAAATACAAAAATTTTTAGGATGTTTAAATTATGCAGAAGGATTTATTGAAAATCTCTCAAAAAAGAGACATAAAATTCAAATTTTACTCAGGAAAACAAATACCAAAGGATGGAGTGATGAACATACAGAAATTGTCAAATCACTAAAAGAAGAATGTAAAAATTTACCAAAATTAAGATTACCAGATGAAAAAGATAATCTGATAGTTAATACTGATGCCTTGGATAAATATTGGGCAGCAATATTAAAAACAGATCTTAATGAAATTTGTAGATACTCAAGTGGAACGTTTAATCAAGCAGAAATAAATTATACTACTCATGAGAAAGAACTGTTAGCAATTATCAGAGGAATAAAGAAGTTTTCATTGTTTTAATTATCTAAAAAATTCATTGTTGAAACTGATAATTCTCAAGTTGCAGGTTTAGTAAAAAATAAATTACCACCTGAACCTCAATATAGAAGGCTCCATAGATGGCAAGCCTATTTGGCGTTTTATAATTTTGATATAATTCATATTAAAGGTGTTAATAATTATCTTGCGGACTTTTTAAGCAGGAATATTGAATTTGCAGATGGATAATATCAAAAGATCCCTGATAGACGTCAAAAAGCGAATGAACTTCCTCATGGAGGAAGCTGAAGATATAAAGCTTGGAATTGAACAACTTGCAGAAACTCTCCAAGGAAGTTTCAAGCAATTGATGGAAATCTCAACATTTCATCATAATTATACTAAAGAATTGAGCGATAACATAATTGAGATTGAATCTCAGTTTGAATCGTTGATTACCAAACAGGCTGATACCAAACAGGTTATATCAAAAATACAAACAGGTACATCTTTTGGATGCAGTGGTGGACCAACAATTAAAAGAGATGAACCAAGTCTTAAAAAAGTTGTTATAAATGAAGCCAGTCCTCGAAAAATCACAATCAATGCCAAAGATGAACATACAAGGGTAGTCAGAATTCGTGCTGAAGAGGAAGATGATTCCCCTTTTTTACCAAAAGAAAACGAATATAAAACCATTGTTGAAGTTATATATGAACTTCAAGAATGTGACTGCTATTACATTTCGTCTGGAGACCATGTATACCCACGATTGATCGTTACTCAGGGAGGAGATCCCGTCATGACAAAAATGGCAGCTGATTATGGATTCTTGGATCTTATCTATCCAGGAAAAGATCTAAAAGAAATAGAAAAATTTGATGATTTACTAAAAGGAGAAATTTCAAAGTTTGCTCAAGGAAGATCCATATATTTAAAATTTTATTCGATCAGTCCTGAAATTGATGGAAGAATATATTATCCTGCTGAGCATATTATCACGATTGGGTATGTTGCTCGAAATTTTCAAATTGAAGTTGGAAAAAATACCAAGCCAGTACCAAACATTACAAGATCATGGTTTAGGTCCCGAAGGGTGTTGGGAATTAAAGTTCTCTACAACATTGCCAAAAACCTATATGAGAAAAAATTCAAATGCATATGCCAGTACAATGGATGGACCTTACTCACTAATGGAGGAAAAGAAAAGTCAACAATCTTGCAAGAATACATCAATAAATTTGATACTCATCAAATCCATGGAAGTTTTGCCACTTTGCAAGAGGCGTGCATAGCTAGGAATTGCCCCACATGCCAAAGGAACTGATGGACAGGTGGAAGCCATTTGATAAGTCTGCTTTACATACCAACAGAAGTGATGGACAGATGGAAGCCAATTGATAAACCTGATTTAATGGAACAAGACAGCACAATGTAAGGGCTATGAGAAGATTGAAAATAGAGGGATAGGTGTCCCTATAATGTAGCCATGTGAAGAAATAAAGGGACAGCTGTATCCTTGTAATAAAGAATAGATGGACAGGTGTGTCCTTGTAGGTCCTTGTAAAATTCAAATTATTGTATCCATTACATAAGCAATGATGTAAGAGGTTGTATAGTAATACCTCGTGAAGTTGTATAAATAAGAGTCTTCTGATTAGAGAAAAGGCAGAACTCTCTTGAGCACTCAGTTTGTGAGAAAGCCAAAAAATCTTCTGTCTTTCAAAAACTCTCATACCAATCCTTTGTCAATCTTTATATTATCAATAAAATCCCAATTTACTTATCATATTATGATGAGTTTCTAAATTCTTGTCTTCTAAATCCTATTTCCAAAAAGAAGATATATTATTAAGAAAACTCCCTACACTCTGTCCTAAAATATTTTCCATCTAAAGAGTTATACAGTGAAGGCATCCAGGTTTAGCTAATAACCCGTGAAGGCAGGAAGCCATTTGAGGGTGTGGAGCAGAAATCTATAAGCCTGAAGGTCACTAACAATAGAAGGAAAATACAAAGGTACTGAGAACAGGAAAAGAGGTTAGTATTCTTAATATATCTATCTTTACGGAATTAGGAGGAAGAAGAACTTTTAAAATGACAGAATCCAGAATTGTTAAATTTAATTATCAAAACAGTCCTTATAATGATGAATATCATAGTATAATTGAACCTTTATTCATGCATAAACAGTTTACTAGACCAAATAATGAAATAAAAAAGTTATATCATGTCTATATGCCATGTTTGTTAACTATCTTTCCAACTTTAAAAAGAGTATTAGGATTAGAAATTACAAAATCTATTATTTATTTTTGGCTTGATAGTGATAACACTGAAATAAATAATGAATTATATTTAGGATATGTGTTTAGTAGTGATAATGATTATGATCCTGTAATAGATTATGACAGTGATGGAAGAGATGAATCTTTCTTTACCAGTTTTTGAAAATCTTAATATCATGAATAACAGTAATTATATCATGAAAAAACCCAGAACTAAAAGAGGTCCATATAAAGTTAAAGAGTATATTAAAAGTAAAAAAGGAATTGAATATGAAAATGAAATTGATAAAATCGGATACCAAGAACAACTCTACGCATCACAAGAGATATTAAAAAATTTTAAAGAAAAAAAATCATTGAGAAGTTACATACACAGAAAGATAAAAAATAGCGTCACATACACAGAAAGATAAAAAATCATTGAGAAGTTAAAAACTCACATGGCAAGCACCTTTTCATGAAATTTAGTCAAACATTCAGCTTGCTATCTCCCCCATACTTAAGTGATTTGGACAAAGGCTCAGCCCCAAATTTGAACTTGATGCTTGCATCTCAATATATTCATCTTGTTGTTTAACCATCCGGGAAAAAAAATTGTAGCTATGATAAAAGAAAAGGTTAACATGGAAATTTGAATGTTCATTTGCTTTAAAAGTTAACAATTAAACCGAACAACTAATTGGTAAGTTATGTATGCAACTATAAATTTGCAAAAAATTGAAAGAACAATGAGTAATAATGCATCAGATAAATCAAATAACAATTACACAAACCAAAAACTGGAAAAAAATAAAAGAGGGCACACAGACACTTACCGAAGAAAGGAAAAGGAAAAATGTGCCTACAAAATGAGGTCAAAAAAATGGGGACGGGGGGGGGGGGGGGCGGAGGAAGAACTAAGGATTTAAAAAAAAACCCCTTTCGATAACCAACTCAAAACCAGAGGAAGTAATAGATCTACACGAAACAATTTAAAAAAAAAAGGATCAACACTGACCGTTGATGGTGAGAGACGACAAAAACTGTAACCCTAGGCACGAACGATTTGTAAGTGCGATAGTATCAAAATCGGACAAAACAACAGAAATAGATCTACACAAAACAACAAAAGGGGAAAAAAGAACCTTTGATGGCGATCGACGAGGAACACTGTAACCCTAGGCACGAACGATCTCGAAGCGGGAGGGTAACAAAGAGAGAGTGATTGATAGAAGAGAATTGGAATTCTTTTTTTTTTTTTTTGTACGTACAAGTTCTGTAAGGCTAGGGAGAAAGCGCTATTATACGGATAAAAAAAAAGCTGGACAAAAAAAGCGCGTTCCCCTATTCAACTAAAAGTGCTATTTTTCGTCCTGAGAACAGTAAATATGGAACTTGATCTTATATATAGCAAGGATAGAAAGACTATAACCATTCTCATCCATTTTTTTTCTTCAACTCTTTCACAAGTTTTAATAGCCCATTAAGATAAGATTGACGTATACATAAAATTAATAAACCGTCATTTCTTTAATTTTATAATACCATATAACTTTACTACTATCCTAGTAAATTGGCTATTAAGATTCTAATTATTTAAAATAATCAAATGGATATCAAAAAAACATTTTATGTGTAATTGAAAACAAAAACATAGATTTAAAAACAAAAAAAGCACAAGCATTTAAACAATCTAAACAAAGATTAAATTTCATGAGATATAACATATGAAAATTATTTTTAAAAAATATCATAATATGTATGATTACCTACTTCCTCGTAATATTCCTGAACAATTTCAAACAAATCAACAGAATTTGAATCGCTAGAAGTATCTCCATAGCAAAAAAATATACAAAACATAATTATACAAAAAAATTAATTATACTTCTTCAAGCTAAAATTAAAATTAAAATATATCACACAATTAAAAATGGCATTTTCGTACCTTTATTTATCAAATCATCATAAACATAATCTACACTGTGATTATCATGCAAAACTTTCATCCCAACATCATCTTCATTCCATTGACGTCAAAATTTCTTTCATTAAAAACTCTGATTCATAAAACAGGACAAATAATTAAATCATATTACTACATATATATATATATATATATATATATATATATATATATATATATATATATATATATATATTTCACCCACTTCTCAGCCATGCAAGTGAATCTTAATTAACCAAACAGAACAAGAAATAACATACAACATGGTTCAATAACAATTTTTTAAATCTTCCAAAATGTAATTTCAAGACTCAAGCCAGTCAATCCAAGCAGCTCTCTTTCCAATTATCCCCATAAATGAAAAAACTACCGTAAGCCTTATTTTCCATTACTTTTACTCATGTTTCAAGAGAACTGCCTATATAAAAAATCTAATCATTAATACATGAAGAAGAACTCCCCCAGAAACAAAGCAAACCCTAGTATAAGTTCAATAATCATCCAATTTAACTCCCATAATTGATTTAATTAAGTATATTGATACACAAACGAATTGAAATATATAGATATCGTGCTGGTGATGTCATAAACGATGATTGTCGTTGCAACGCCATATGTAAGTATATGGGAACCAAGCTATCGTACCTTTCCTACCCGAACTGTGTCCCATATCTTAAAACATAATAAAGATATCAAAATCCTATTAACGAAAGTTCAATATTCATTCATAGTTGAAAATGATGGATCACAAAAAGAAAAAACAGATTATAAGTATTGTCTATTCATAAAATATATTTAATTATTGTTCTTCAAAAGTCAATAAATCTTCACATACAAGCATGTTTCTTTAATTATGAAATTACAAGTCAAATGCATGGAAAAATACATAAAATCTTTCACTATTCTCATAACATTTCCTACAAACCTATAGACAAACTCATTTTAAGTTCACCAGTCTCCCTTGTTTTGATCAATATACGTAAATCTCTTAAACAACAATTTTGAGCCAATTTTCACAACATTTTTGTAAAATAAAGTGACATAATGGATGGAAAAGTGCTAAAAAATGATAATATGTATCTAAAAATAGGTTGTACATGGTTGATCAAATTAAAATATATTTGTATATGTGTGTGTGTGTGTGCGCGCAGCGCGCGCAAGCAAACAATTTCAAAATGGCTTCTTTAAAGTAATTAAATATAAAGAATACTTAAATCTTAACCATATTTCTACCAGTTCATTTCTTTTCACATGTTAAATCTAATCAAACATTATTGGGACAAAATCTGCAAATTCATAGAATTTAACTACTGAGTAAACAATTAAAAAAGCAAACCAAAATTACGAAAGTACAAATGTTTATTAATTATTAAATCCCTAAAAGCATAATAATATTAGCCTGAAAATAAACATATCATCTGTCGAGACATAACTTCATCAAATAAGCATAATAAATTAAATATTCATCAATTTCATCAATTTTCACATTTGAAAATTGACAAGGATAAATCCGTGAAAATAACATGCATTTTGTCGACGTAGGAGGTGTTTTTCATAGCTTAAAAAAAATAGACTGCAATAAACCAACTGAGAACCCAATTACCATTTATCAAAAATCAATATGAATCCAATGCTTCATAAGATATCAATTAGTGAATTATAAATTTTTTCGATAATGGATAAACACAAATAAGAAATCTCAAAATCAAATTCACTTACGAAGTTCAATGATTTCATTCTGATAAAGTTTAAAAAGAACTTTTCTCCGATTACTGCAACTGTCATTAGCAATATTAACCTAAAGGCAGATGGAAATACCTGGATGAAATTGTCAGTGATGAGAAGTAATAGATAAAGAAACACTTTTAAATTATTTTATAATTGTAATGAGGAAACAACTGAACTTCAGAAAAAACAAGTGAGACCTTTATGGAAATAACATAAAAGTATGACTATTACTACATGGCATGAATAAATTATATGTAAGGAAGAGTCAGGAGTGAAATACATTGTGTGTGTTCTTATGGAAAACATCCAAACGTAAATGCCTGAAATAAAGTAGCTCCAACTTTACAAAATCCTCAATATATGGAAACTCTGCAAAACAGTAGTAGATTTCCCCATATTCTTCCCACATTTGAACCAGGTTTTCCGTTTTTGATGGGCCATGACAAAACCAAGCTAATAGAATAAATACTAACAATTGGTTTACATGAAATTGAAAATGCATACTCGCATAGACTTCATGTAGTAGAGGAGCCCATATCAGTCTACATTTTTCCAACTTTTCTAAATTTTTAGTTCATTATTTCTGATGGTTTTGCTTGGGAGGGGAGGAAGTGAAAGAGATAATGAAAGCAAGCGCTAGAATGAGGTTGAGAGAGAGAGAGAGAGAGAGAGAGAGAGAGAGAGAGAGAGAGAGAGAGAGAGAGAGAGAGAGAGAGAGAGAGAGAGAGAGAGAGAGAGAGAGAGAGAGAGGGCACCTAGAGAAATTTGAAAACCAAGCAATTTCACCATGAGAATAATCAGAGTAGAAAGTGTATTTCAAGATAAATCAAGCTATCAAAAGGATAATTATACAAAGAAGTTTTACATCAATATTAACATTAAAAAGAGAATATGATTAATGCATATAAAACCCAACTAATTTAACCAAAAATAAGAAGACAATTATGCTAGCAAATTAAATAAGGGAAACCTGCAGAAAATTTCTCTAAATTCTCAAAAAGCCTTTGTCCAATCCAACAGGAACTAGATTCTGTAAACCAATGACGATTTTTCCCCACCCCACTCCCATATCATCCTAGCACGACTCTTTTAGCTAAGTGAAATTATCATCTCATTAACCAGTTAATTGCCATACCATGACATTCTCAAAATCCCAAACTTATGGAAAGGAAAGAAAAGAAAACAAGAAATGTAATGTGTTAATTCATTTGAATTTAATTATTTTTCAATAAAGGGACCATTTTAAAGATTTATACAACCTGTAAAAAGTCCAACTAAAATGAAAAATCGGGTAGATAAAATTATTGATAACTCGAAGTCAGAAATTTATTGGGGATTTCACCATCAATTTACAATTCAGCTAGGTATTTTCAAAATTCATGAACATAAAAAGGACCCACTAAACAAATTCATCAAATATCTTCCGTAAAGAGTGCATATTTATAGAAAGTTAAACAAGGCATCTCAAAAAGCACGTAACTTTAATAAATTATCGGTAGAAAAAGCCAAAGATTCAATTGAGATTTACCATGGATCTTGAACTCTAAAACCTCGTGTGCATTTGGTGACCTCTCAATTTTTTGCTCCATAATAACATCAAATCTTGCAAAAATCACAAAAATCATTCTAACACCCCCAAAAATAACAAAAAGGAAAAGCTAAAAATAATAATTAAAATCTGCAGAACTCACTTGTAATTATTGCAAGTTCAGGTGGAACCGAACGAAATCACACTAAAATGAACTCCTCCAATCCACCTTTGATAGCATCTTCCCGACTGCCGACTTTGATTAACGTTGATGATGAATTCATTAACATCTCCACCCAGCTCACTTGTCAGAAGCATCGCTCTACTGGAAAAACAGGAACCAAAAATAAGTTAGTTCAAACATCGATATTTGAAGCAAAATTTTGTATATTTACCTGAAAATGGAAATCTGGGCACACAGGAATGCATCGACGAAAGGTAAATAGAAGATTTGTCTCGAAGAACAAAGTTCAACACCAAAACAACCAACTACGCTGAAGGAAAAAAATCAAAACAACCCATTCGCCATTTTATAATTTTTTTGCAACTTGATTTTGATCTTATTTAATATTTACACTTAGTTTATTGGATTGTTGAAATGCAAAAAAGGTAGATAAGTTGGCTGTAGTTGAATTTTTGAAGTGATTTTTGTTTACAATTTTCAACTAACAAAATAAATAATGTTGTTCCTCACCGCCTTGGGAAATTCTTTTTCTTGTGATAATTTTGGTGTATCAATTTATGATTTATAGGTTTACAACTCAATGACTGGAATAATCTATTGAGTCAATTTTGTTGAGAACAAACTGAAATTAAAGTATAAAGACTTGGTAAATTTATTATTAATAGGCTATGTAGTAATATTTATATCCATTTATTCCTGTAACAATTTGTTTTTAAGGATAGACCAAAATGTGCACATCAAAAAACAATTATATTGCTTACAAAATTCTGCTAACCATAACGGTTATAGTTGTATCAATAGAAAGGAGTTTCTCCAAGTTGAAGTTGGTTGTATTTAGTTTTGTTAATTAATACATTTGATGCTTACTATTTTTTGCAATTTTTATAGTGTGTTTGCATATTATTTAGTATATTTGTCTTTTACGAATTTGGATTTCCTCAATATTTCTTTATTCTTTCCTAAAAAAATTAGTATAGGTCTGCCTATGACAAGTAAGGGCCCAATTTTTCCCAGGATATACTGTCTGTTTGAGGCCCTAAGAATCACAAGTACGGCTTTGTTGAAAAGTGTACCCGATCACAAAAATAACTTGTGCGATAATACATTGAAATTGATTATTGGTTGTAGGGAGAGAGAGAGAGAGAGAGAGAGAGAGAGAGAGAGAGAGAGAGAGAGAGAGAGAGAGAGAGAGAGAGAGAGAGAGAGAGAGAGAGAGAGAGAGAGAGAGAGAGCCACTCGTGTTTTGTTACTTTAGATGCAACCAAAGGTAATTTAACAAACATAAAAGAAATATTTGACCATACTAATTTATGAAAAGACTCTTTATTTTGAAGCAATTAATAGGTTTCAGAAGTGTGCTTGCTAACCATATAAAGGAGTAATAATAATTAGAAAATCAATGCCACCCTGGAATTAGAACCTTAGACCTCTATTTGAAAGTGATTTTTTGCGATTTTTTGAAAGGCAAAAAATCACTTTTCCTCAAACTTATTTTTAGCCACGCATCCTTGGAAGTAAAAATATTTTCACAATGGACCCATAACTTTCCCTACATTTTAACCAAACATTCTTCAAAAGAATCACTTTTCACAAAATCCTTCTCAAAAAAAATTAACGTCACACAAGGGCTTAGTATTGAATTTGACCAATCAGTACTGATCAGACCATTTTCTCGTCATCTCAATGTGGGCCTATGATTTAGAATACACCAGCTCGATCCATCTCGATAACATGGTTGGCCCTATTGCTCGACCAATCTATTTCCCGACCTCATTAATTTATCAGGTATAATTTTTCTCAAGTCAAAATGAAAGCCCGAGCTAATCGCCATCGGAGGTCAGGCATGCCCAGCCTCATCAAATTCTTCATTCGTGACATGTTACGTGGCTGGCCTAACCCGGTCACTTCACGCTAGTTAGCCCGCCACAAACGGGACTCTAGGTATTCTTTGTTAATGGGCCTTGCCAAGTGGCCTTCCTCCTTGGACCCCTCAAAGGAACAAAAGGGTCATAACCCGCGAGGGAACCTCCTGAAAAGGGGGAAAATCACTCCTTGTAATAATGAGATTCTTCATAAAAGGTAAGTTTATGTCAAAAGAACTCCTTCTTTAACCAAAAGAGGTTATGGGCTTTTCAGCCCTATAAATACAGTTCTTTTGATAACAAATCATTATTCATTATTCTCTACGTTTTTCAGTTAAATATTCTCTCTCTACTTTTCTCCAGAAAACTGACTCTCACACCGAGGGGTGACAGAGAGAATCCTCATCGCCTTTTTTGCAGGTCATCCAAGGCGAATTCATTGGTCTTTTCCAGCAATCAAGTATCATCAGATCTTGCCACATCAAGGTTACGATTTTTTATAGCATCAAGTAGAAAAACTTTAGACAAGTAGCATTGATGAATTATATACTACACATTAATAGCTCAAATGGATTTCTGACAGTCATAATGACATGTTCTCCTGATTTCTCTAATTGCCTGTTAAATGATGCAAACAAAAATTTACTTGTGAAAATGAAATTAAAGAACACTGGTCTTGTATGATGAAAACAAAAATGAACTTGAGAAAAGAAAATAAAAGAACACTGGTCATCTTTATTTGCACTAAAATTTGAACTATTAAAACAATTATTGTATTAATAAATTAATTGTACTAAGAATTCTGCATTATTATTACTATATAAAACATAGATAATACAAGTTTAAGACACTAAAACTTAACTCTATATGTTCCTACTTATGAGAATTCTATTTCATTTTCAGATTCCATCTTAAAATTTCTAACTTGCTAAAAGGTCGTTACACAAAGATTTGTGATCATTATTTTCATATTTAAGCAATTTCTAATTGAATAACCAATAAGAATATTAATTTAAGTAATGCAGCTGGTTATGATATAAACTTTGAAGTTATGAAATTACTTCCAACTATCAAATTTCATATTGCAAGGAACTCTTATTTTGATTAATGGTACAGTTTAATCCCTCACTAGGTACTCCCTTACAATTTACAAAACGAAAAATGGGACAATACTAATATAGTGCAACAGGTAATGACCCACATAATATTGCCAATAGAACTATACACATATTAGCCAAGAACTGGAAAGTTGGAGCAAGATATTCCCGTTAAATGTGGTATTAATTTGTAATCTTAGAAAAATAAATGAAGTTACATGAATGGAACAAAATGTATCTAGGAAAATACATAATGCTAATTCATGAATTACTAGGTGTCCACTTATATTCCAAATGTCTCTAGAGTTATCCATGTGGTCCTATAAATAGAGGTCATTCTTGTAGTAGTCTCATGAATGTAGAAAAAGAAGCAAGAAATTATAGAGTGTGCCGTAGCAACTCAAAAGCTATCAATAAAATTCAAGTTTTTCTTCAACACTTCCTTTCCGCACTAACAAATTTTGTATTAGAGCCAAAATTTGTGATTGCTTTTTCAGTGGGATAATAACCATCTTGTTGCAACAAATTTTTTTCATGGCTTCAATTCAAACAGCTTCGTTGTTTACATATTCTTCGAGTCAAGTCCCAATCTTCAAAGGCGAACATTATGAATATTGGAGAGTCCAAATGCAAACTTTCTTCATCTCCTTGGATCTTTGGGATGTCATTGATGATGAGGAGTAAGAAGAACCATCCGAAGAAGATGAAGAATACGAGAAATTGCAAAAAGAATTTAAAAGAAAAGATGCAATGGAGCTTCGCTATATTCAACAAGTAGTCGGGAAATCAATTTTCCTCGTATCTTTGGTGTTAAAAAAGCCAAAGATGCGTGGGAAATATTGAAGAAATAATTTCAAGGAACGGAGAAAATGATCGCCTTGAAACTTCAATCCTTATGGAGAGACTTTGATAATCTCCAAATGAAAGAACGAGAATCGGTTCGTGAGTTCTCTTCACGAGTAGCTGAGACTGTAAATCAAATCAAAAGTTGTGGAGACACAATTCAAGGTAAAAGAGTCGTGGAGAAAATGTTAGGATGCCTTCCTCCAAAGTTTTACCATGTTACAGCCACAATTGAAGAATCGAAAGACTTGTCCAAAATGACCGTTTATGAGTTAACCGGGTCACTTCTTGGTCATGAGCAAAGGATCAATTCTTTGAGTAATCAATCAACCACCGAACAAGCTTTCCAATCAAAGCAAATATCCAAAAGAGGATCGAGGAACTATGGAGAACACAAAGGAGGCTCAAATCAAGCGAAACAAAAGGATGGCTATTGGAAGAAAAGCGACAAGCAAAGCAAATAAAAAGGCAAGCAAACAAAAAATTATGGTGGTCACAATCCAACTTCCATAATTTGCAAAAACACGAATCATGAATCAAGGGAGTGCTACTTTAGATGCAAAAGGTGCAAGATTCCCAATCATTTTCAAAGGGATTGTTGGTTTCAAAATAAGGAGAAGATAGAAAGGAAACGTGCAGCAAACCTTTCTCAAGAAAATGAAAGAGAAATTCTATTTTATTCTCAAAATCATGAAAGTGGAGATCAAAGCCTATGGTATTTGGATAGCGGTTGTAGCAATCACATGACGGGGAATCGCGACATCTTTGTGGACCTTAATCCAAATATCACTTCACAAGTGGTTCTTGGCGATGGAACGTGTAGAAATGCGGAGGGAAAAGGCACCATTGCAGTCCAAATTGAAGGAGGTAATAAGAAACACATCAGGGATGCTCTCTATATTCCTAATCTTTCTCATAATCTATCCATTTTGATGATGGAAAATGCAAAATTTTTGACAAACAGAAAAATATTTGTGTAGTAAGTATTGAAATGAAGAACAAGATATTTCCTCTCATGATGCCACTAAATGAGAATTGCGTACTCAATGCAAGATACGAAGATTTGGCGTATTTGTGGCATTTTCGATATGGACATCTTCATGAAAGAGGCCTTCATTTACTTTAACTGAAAAACATGGTGATGGGACTTCCTCACATCCAACTCACAAACAAAATGTGCCAAGGATGCATCTATGGAAAATTGCACAAGTTTCCATTTCCAAAAACTTCATGGAAAACAAAAACACCACTTGAGTTTGTGCACTTGGATATTTGCGGGCCAATGAAAACTCCCACTTTTGGAAACAAGAGATATTTTATTATCTTTGTTGATGATTTTCACGAGGATGATATGGGTTTTCTTCCTCAATAAAAAATCTGAGGCGTATTCCACATTTCTTCAATTCAAAGCTGAAGCAGAAAGGCAAAGTGGTTTTTCGATAAAAACTCTAAGGACCGATCGTGGAGGTGAATATCTCTACAACCCCTTCATGGAATATTGTAGAGGAAATGGCATCAAAAGACAACTAACTGTGAGTCGAACTCTGCAACAAAATGGAGTGGCCGAAAGAAAAAATCGCACAACTGTTGAAATGGCAAGAAGCATGCTAAAGGGAAAAGGACTTCCAAATTTGTATTGGGCAGAAGCTGGAAGTACGGCAGTATAAATTCTCAATCAGTCTCCAACAAAGGCTGTTCGGAATAAAACTCCATACGAAGCTTGAAACAAAAAGAAGTCGATCGTTGATCACTTCAAGTATTTGATAGCATTGCTTATGCTCTTTTCCCTTCTCAAAATGGGGAGAAATTTGACGAGAAAGGACAAAACTTGTCTTTGTAGGCTATAGTGATGAATCCAAAGGCTATCGGTTGTTAGATCCAACTACAAACAAAATTATAGTTTCTCGAGACGTTGTCTTTGATGAAGTTGCATCTTGGGATTGGAAAGGGAATGAAGTTATGGACCAGACACCATACTATATTGATAATCCACTAACATCTCAAGCATGTCCGTCACAAGTTGGAAATTTAGAGCCAAATCCAACCCCCACTCCAAGAAGCGAGGAACAATCTGATCCGGAAGCCCTCCAAGAAAGACACGTTCACTACAAGACATCTATGATTCATGTGAACTTGGATATTTCTCTAGTGAACCTCAGTCATTTGAAGAAGCCTCAAAGGATGCGTGTTGGACAAAATCCATGAATGAAGAAATGTCCACAATCGAGAAAAATAAAACTTGGAAGCTTGTTGCCTTACCAGAAGGGAAGAAAATCATTGCACTCAAGTGGGTCTATAAAATAAAATACAATGAAGATAGATCGATCCAAAATCAAAAAGCACAGCTTGTTACAAAAGGGTATTCTCAACAGCCCGGAATTGATTACACCGAAACGTATGCTCCGGTTGCAAGAATGGAGACAATTCGTACTGTTTTGGCGCTGGCAGCTCAATTGGAGGTATGTGTTTATCAACTTGATGTAAAATCGGCATTCTTAAATGGTGAAATTCAAGAAGAAGTTTACGTCGAGCAACCCGAAGGATTTGAAATCAAAGGGCAAGAAGAAAAAGTCTATCGTTTATGCAAGGAACTTTATGGTTTAAAGCAAGCGCCGCGAGCATGGAATAACAAAATCAATAGCTATTTCATCCAAAATGGGTTCAATTGAAGCATGAGTGAATCATCTCTATATGTCAAGAATCTTGGAAGAGACTTTCTTGTAGTTTGTCTTTATATGGATGATCTTATCTACTTTGGTACAAATAAAAGCATGGTGGAAGAATTCAAGAAAAAGATGAAGAAAGACTTTGAGATGAGTGACTTGGGTCAAATGAAATATTTTCTCGGCATCCAAGTCAAACAAAGTTCGGGAGAATCTTTCTATCTCAAGAGAAGTATATTGACAATCTTCTAGAAAAATTCAGCATGAGCCAGTGTAAGCCAGTCTCTACTCCAATGGGGACGAATGAAATGTTCCAAGTCAATGATGATGCTGAAAAAGTAGATGCTACACTCTACCGAAAGTTAATTGGTTGACTCATCTACCTCAACACAAGGCCGGATACACTCAATCTGTAAGTTTACCCTCCAGGTACATGAATGAATAGAGCAAGAATTATTTCGCAGCAGCAATAGGAATTTTGAGATACCTTAAAGGTACAAAAAATCAAGGCATTGAGTTAAAAAAAGGAAAATAACTTCAAACTTGTTGGCTACACTGACAGTGATTGAGCAGGGTCCGTTGTTGATCGCAAAAGTACATCAAGCTACATCTTTTGTCTTGGAACAAATATTATTTCATGGAGTTCAAGGAAGCAAAACTCTGTAGCACTATCGTCTGCAGAAGCAGAATACATTGCAGCTACGGATGCCGCTTGTGAAGCAGTTTGGCTCAGAAGAATTCTGAAAGACTTGATGTTTGCAGAACAAGGGTCGACAACAATATATTGCGACAACATGTCAGCAATTGCTATGACAAAAAAATCCAGTCTTTCATGCCAGATCGAAGCATATTGAACTACGTCATCACTTCATTCGAGATTTGGTAAGTCGAGAAGAAATTTGCATGGAATTCATAACACAAATGATCAGCTAGCAGACATTTTGACAAAAGCAATAACATTTGACAAGCTTGACAAGATCAAGAAAAAGCTCAAGATTACAAATTAAGAGGGGGTGTTAAATGTGGTATTTATTTGTAATCTTAGAAAAATAAATGATGTTACATGAATGGAACAAAATGTATCTAGGAAAATACATAATGCTAATTCATGAACTACTAGGTGTCCACTTATATTCCAAATGTCTGTAGAGTTATCCATGTGGTCCTATAAATAGAGTTATTCTTGTAGTCTCATGAATGTAGAAAAAGAAGCAAGAAATTATAGAGTGTGTCGTAGCAACTCAAAAGCTATCAATAAAATTCAAGTTTTTCTTCAACACTTCCTTTCCGCACTAACAATTCCATCTTGGTCAAAACCCAGTTAGAATATAGGGAAATAAACACCCTTTCACAGCCAAAGAACTTGTCAAACAGTAGAGGTACTCTGTAACTGAAGATCTAGTGCATCAAAGTGCCACCCTTTGAAATATGCAGCCATTTAAAAACCAAGCAAGAGTAAATATAGCCAGATAAATTGAATATTTTTGAGCCCACCACTATACGTAATTACAGTGTGGATATAACCCTCAGTTAGGCAATCTATCACTTGTTTTTTAAGTAACTGATAGTTATAAAGCAACATTAGAATATTCTTGCTAAAATTTAGAACACAACCATCCATCAAATGCCAAAACAAATTAACAGTAAATACAAGTTTTAAAAAAAAAATTAGAAATGATAATGTATTTTATGCCTTACCAAACAAAAAATCATAAGAAACTTGCAATACATTTAGGTTCAGCATCCAAACAAAAGTGAAAATATTTCAGTTACAAATAGGCAGAATTTATTTTGTTCTTTTGGTGTGACGATTTTACTCCTGAATTTTTCGCCAAAAAATGCTAGCACATCATTTAACAGCCAAAGTTAAAAACGTTTTTTCGATAATCAAGTTATGTATTGTAACATCTTTTAGTTTTAAGTGAAATTACAAGAATATTTAGGTATTTAACTATTTTTAAAAATTCTTATTTTATCAACTTTTTGTTGATTTCATATACATATATGTGCATATATATATATATATCAATTTCATCAACTTTTGAGTTATTTTGGGGAGAAGGTTAATTTGTTTGCACTAAATTATACCCTTTAAATTAATTTAAGCGTGACTATTTTGCACTATTCAAAAAATTTAAAACCTTGACTACTACTACTACTACTACTACTAATATTATTATTATTATTATTATTATTATTATTATTATTATTATTATTATTATTATTATTATTTTATTTGATTAAAATGATAAATTACCTATTTAACAATATTTTAATGAAAAAATAAAATGTAATGATCTTTAGTGCAAAGAAAGGTCATTGAAGGTCCAAATGCTAATATTGAAATGATAGGGACTATTTGTGTAATGAAGGTAAACGATAGAGGCAGTTTGCACAATTAAACATATTTGACGAAAAAACTTGACGGAATGTGACGGCAAGGACGAATTCCCCAAGAAAAGGTTGAAATAAGGGAGTAAATGCCAAATTTGAAACGACAAGGAATATTTCCACAATGAGGGCAAATGATAAGGACATTTTGCACTATTTACTCGTTATATATAGATATAGGTCACCGGAAGTTTCCACAATTCTCGTCCGACACTACCAGTTTGTTGACTATTCTTGGTGGGAAAAACCAATTTTCCAATAAGCCTCGATTTAAGTTTATAAATTACACAATTTTCAAATCACTTTTTAGCCACACACATTTGACATTATGAGTTTTTAGGAGAATATATATGTAATTGAAATTTGTGAAAAGTGAGGAATCTCATAGAATGTTTGTTTAAAAATGAATTTCAAGAATAATGCAAAAATTTCACTTGGACCAAACAAGTTCTTAGAGTCCGTTTGATTGTGATGGAGAAATTTGGGTGAAAAGAAAACGAACTCAAAATAGTTGAATTCCTGAAATTAGAAGTTTAATGTGCTTGAATAGTTTAATTTTCTAGGTGGAAAAAGTAGAGAATTTTTCAAGTTTTGTTGTTTGATTGACATTATTTTCCTTGAAAAATAAAGCAAATTTTGCTATTTCAATCATTTTTTTTAAAATTTTCATATATTTGTACTTGATAATAATAATGTTAAATTCTAGAAAAATAAGTCAACTAGCAACAATAAAAATGACAAAATGAGATGAAAATGGTCAAGGAAAATTAAGGATTTCTAGAAAAGTTGGAAAATGAATTCCAAGAAAAATTTAGGCAATCAAATGATACAAAAGTTGAAAAATGAAAAATATTTTCCATGAAATTTTTCTGAAATCAAACAGAGCCTTAGTGTTATATGGAGATATTCATACTCGTTGCAATGGAATGGGAATTAACACATCTCACACGCAGGGGCGGAGTCATCTCTCTCTCTCTCTCTCTCTCTCTCTCATGTGCACAGACCAACCACACTCATTTCTCTCCCTCTTTTCTCTCACAATCAGTCACATACACATAAAACCTTGACGGAGATTTCTTGTGCACCTTTTTTTTTCTATTTTTTGTGCTGGGAATTTCTCCCTAATGATGCTACCAAAATCAGGTAAGATATTCCCAATTTTTTCCAGCTATTTTGGGCATTTTCTCACTTCTTACTTCTTCTCTCACTTACTTACATCTTACTAATTCCCTATATCGATTCGAATTTCAGTGTAGGCTGGAATTCATCTTTAAAGGGCGGAGCCAAATTCAGTGCAGTCGCGAGCCTAAGCTCGGCCTGAATTGGCTCCAGTGTAGGCTGTAATTCATCTTAATATTTTGCGATGCTTGATTTCCCATTAATTTGATGTTGAATTCTCTATTGTGGCTTGTTCTTTGGAGAGACAAATGTTTTCATTTCGTGCCTCATAAGTTGTATTTATAGGTTAGGGAAAAACCTAGGTAAAAAAGCCCAAAGCCCGTTAAAAATTGCGAGAAAAATTTTATCTGCGGCCCAGACATATAACCGCGCGACTGCGTGGTTCAACACTGCGCGATCGTGCAACCCAAGGTGAAAGTCTCAGATCTGATTTTTATACTATCGCTCGACCGCACGCCAAGATAAGCCGCAATCGCATGGTTCTTTCAGTTTGTGCAATTTTCAACTTTCCCTTCTGTATAAGTTGGTCCCTTCCTTTTAATTGCACCTTCAGTCCTCAACTTCCAATTATTGCGATTTCATCCCAAAATTTTAGGCCCTGTTCTCTTTGTTGTTTTGAGGTCGTTTTCTGTTTTTATTTTCGGAAATACTGAAAATGCGTTCTCTTTATCATTTTCGAAAACGCATTTTGGAAAACCAAAAAAATTGTACACAGAATGCAAAATGTCCAAAACCTCGTTTTGGGCGTTTTGCGTGTATTTCAACAAAAAATGTTCAAAACACGGAAAATACGTTTTGGGATTTTTTTTTTTTTTTTAAAGAATTATCTTAACTTGGAACTAAGCTTAATATAAAGTTTTTATTTTTTTTATTATATTTTTTTAGAATTATCTTAACTTGGAACTAAGCTTAAATAAAGTTTTATTGAATTCAATATCAACATTACAAAAAAAAAATTGTTAGTTTTATGATATTGGCATTTCCTATTTTTCACAAATATATAATTTAATAAAACTTGATTTAATTACTATATACGTGTATTTAGTAATATATTAAGTTCAATTAAATTATGCATATTTTTATTGAAGAAAAATATCATTGATTTTCGAGATAAATATTGTTTTATTGAAAAGATAATGATCAAGAAAATATTGATATTTACTTGATCATAATCACGAAAATCTTTGATCATAATCTCGAAAATATGTTGGTAGTATTCTTGATAATATCTTGTGTTTATTCTTGGTATCTAAGATATGGTAAGTATCTTCTTGATATGGTCAAGAATATTTCATTCTTATCCTTGCATATGGTAAGATGTGTTGGACGACAATCTATGTAGGGAAATTCTTAAGGGCCGAAAATATGAAGTCCATATTTATGTTAATCACGTGATTGATTAACTTATGGTAAGATTACATGCTTTATCTATATCTTGGTTATGGTAAGATTTAGTTAAGAATATTTATCTTACCTTTTATTAATTATCTCTACCATGTTTTGCAGGTTGTAGAGATCTTGTGCAATAAGGAAACTTGGGAACCAAGTAAACCTAATTGCACTATAAAGAGAAGGAAAACGGGACGTTTTTTGTGTGACGTGAAAATACAACAAATCCGTGTGGTGCTTACAATATTACACGTCCACTAAAATAAGTCTTGAAGCTATATTTTTGTATTGTGCCAATAATTAAAGCTTCATTCGAGTGGTGACTTCAACACTCCGGGAGGGGGATTCAATCACTGAGAGAAGGAAAGTAGTTCAGGGTGAAGATCAAACGAGAAGTTTGGATCGTGTTCGAACGGGAGTTCGAGGTTGCTGAAAAGGTGTTGCAGATTCAAAGAAAACTACTGAAGAGTGGTGGGACGCCATCTCGCATTACCTTCCACAGAAGGATCAGGGAGTGATGTATTTCTTAGATGTTTGATAAAGTCTATGCGTAGATTTATCCTGTAGTTTAGACTGATCTGTATAAACTCTTTCCTTATATAGTGATTTGTTTTTTGTTCGCAGGATGCGAACCGTGGGTTTTTCCTGTTAGGGTTTTTCCCACGTTAAGCTCAAATTATTGTGTTCTTGTCCATTTATAATTCCGCACAAATTATTCTGATTGTTTACGTTTTACCATCCAGACGAATCTACCTTAACAGGATTCATCTGGTACTGCGCTAAATAATGATTAACGATTTACTGTTAATTGGTTACTGTCTAAACTTGTCCGTGACAATCTGTTTATAAAATTTAGACAACCTCAAATTTTCAATTAGTATCAGAGCAGGTTCACTTCTAGAAAGTGAGATCTGTTTGTCTAAATGGAAAACTCTGCATCTCTTAGGCCACCTCTGTTAACTGGTAGTAACTATGCATATTGGAAAATCCGTATGGAAATTCTTATTCAATCTATTGATGAACGTTGTTGGACTTCTGTTCTTGAAGGTTACACATCACCCACTGTCACTGTTGGAGGTGTTGTTACAACTATAGCTAGAAGTACTTATACTGCAGATGAATTAGCTAATGCAAATTGGAATTCTAAGGCACTTAACGCTATTGTTTCTTTGGTTGATCCAGGTCAATTCAGACTCATCTCCTCGTTAAGGACGGCCAAGGAAGCATGGGATGCTTTGAGGATAGCAAACGAAGGAACCAATGCTGTCAAAACCTCCAAGCTGCAGATGATCACTTTAGAATTTGAACAATTATCTATGGAAGAGAAAGAAGACTTCAAAAGCTTCTATGCCAAATTAAGCGATCTCACCAACTCAGCTGAAATGCTTGGGAAAACCTACTCAAATGAGTAGATTGTACAAAAGATCCTTAAATCTTTACCAGACAGGTTCCATTGAAAAGTGACAGCAATTGAAGAAAGCAAGGATCTTTCAACCATGTGAGTTGAGGAACTTGTAGGGTCATTGATGACCCATAAGTTAAATTTGGCCCGAAGAAAGAAAGACAAATCACCAGGAATTGCTTTCAAGACGAACAGTGCAAACCCAGACGACTTTGGCGAGACTGACGAAGATGAAAATTTTGTACTTCTGTAACACCCCAAGTTTCAGTATCTAAAACCTAGGCGTGTTAACTTCCATTCACATTAAATGCGGAAATAAATCATTTACACAACTAAAATGTTCATTTATCTATTATAAAATTTTAGCGAAATTTCGACAGAGTCTCCTCTATAAATTGGACATAGCCAACCTGTAGAGGGACATCAAAAACCATTTTAAAATACACATCTCAACTCATTCAAATCCCAAACATCATCAAACCCCTTTACGAAAAGGATCCCAAACTCCTCAACAATATAATTCCAAATAATAACTTTAACAAATACAACAAGAGGCAATTTAACCTCAAATACGATACTCATACTTATTCGAAACTAACTCCAACCAAGCAATTATCAATTATAGATAAATTAAAGAATAATTAATAAGACATTGAAATAAATTCTAATTTGACTTTATTTAAAAGGTAGAAGCG
Organism: Ligustrum vulgare; assembly: GCA_963555705.1. Lineage (NCBI taxonomy): Eukaryota > Viridiplantae > Streptophyta > Magnoliopsida > Lamiales > Oleaceae > Ligustrum > Ligustrum vulgare. The sequence continues at coordinate 71,787,886 of OY743168.1, read as the reverse complement.
AGTATATTCTGAGTCTGCCACCAATTGCTCTCCTTGTCTCATCTGGCATTCATCACATGAAATATATTGGAAAGGGATTAGGGTGAGCTAAAGCTCAGTAAGTAAACTTTATGCACGTGATGCATGCCCATTACATGAAATGCCTTAGACCATTCAAAGTAATTATCCCCATTTACTTTACTTTTCAAGACTTCAGACTTTCCAACTTTCACTTAAACATTTCCAAAACTTTAACTTCATTTCAAGACTTTCACATCATTTCAAAACTTTTACTTCATTTCAAGACTTTTACTTCATTTCAAGACTTTCACATCATTTCAAGACTTTTACTTCATTTCCATCGTGAGCGTAATTAGTGTATCTTCTAGCCAATCACAATGCAGTGGGCCATTTCCCTTATTTAAAACCAGGTTATCACTTTTCTACCGCATAGCGGTTTAATATTTGCCACCGCCAAGCGGTTTAGCAATCGTCACCGCAAAGCGGTTTAATATTTGCCACCGTCAACCGGTTTAGCAATCGTCACCGCAAAGCGGTTTAATATTTGCCACCGCCAAGCGGTTTAGCAATCGTCACCGCAAAGCGGTTTAATATTTGCCACCGTCAATCGGTTTAGCAATCGTCACCGCAAAGCGGTTTAATATTTGCCACCGTCACCGAAAAGCGGTTTAATATTTGCCACCGTCAACCGGTTTAGCAATCGTCACCGCAAAGCGGTTTAATATTTGCCACCATCAACTGGTTTAGCAATCGTCACCGCAAAGCGGTTTAATATTTTCCACCGCAACAGCGGTTTAATTCGGGTACGCCGGTCTCCCGCGCCCCATTTCCCACTCACACCTTTCATGAATTAGAAGTACACCCATTCTTTCTTAAAAACTTGGGATACATAACTTTTGAAAAACACATTCCTTTCATTTAAAAATATTTGATTTCCCAATTTCGATGTCAATTCATGCTTGATGATGCAATGACATAATAATGTGCATGCTTTAACATTTCCTTAAATACACATACTTGCACGTAGTAACTAAAAGCATTAAAATTAGTTAACACGAATGTCGATCAAGTACATTAATTCCACATTAACATTCAACTTTGATGAAAGTAGGGGGAAATTTACTTACTTGACGTCCTTAGCATTTACCGTTATCTGAATTTGCAAGTGGAAAAGTCCCGGATGCCCGTGACGTCAATGTACCAAATATCCGGGCGGTGGTGGCGCAGACGACATCGCCGGCGGAAGGGATGACCAGCACTGGTTGAGTGTGTGAGGTGAAAGAGCGTCGAGAGAGGCAGAGAGGTAGGAGATTGAGAGAGCCGAGACAGAGAGTGAGAGATCGCGAGAGAGAGAGCGGACGTGAGGGAAAGAGGAATGAGGTTTAGGTTTAGGATTTTAAATGTAAACTTTGTTAATTGCAAATCAGTCCTTTGACTCTCATAAATAGGTAATTTAAGTCCACATCCCTCAAATAAAATTCAAAGTGCCACTAAACTTTCCCCAATTCCCATTTAACACAATTTAGGCCACTTTCAACTTAATTAAATAGAAAATAACAAGATTAATAAATAACGTTAATAATCACACATAAATTGCACATGGACAATTTATGAACTTTCTATTTGGTACATTGATCAAGACGGCGTCCAAGTCCTTCCACTGCAAAATAATTCAAATCATTGACATAAAATTTATCAAATTTATAATAACATTAATATAAATGTCACGTGGATTTAAAGATGCACGTAACAATGAAACACGGTATTACAACTTCTCACCAAACAATTTAAAAGGTTCCTCAAGGGCAAACAAAAAGAAAGGTCCACAAATCTTCAATGCCAGAATAAAAAACCACAAAAAAATGGAAGAAAAATAATTTCTATCCAAAGAATAATGCCAACACGTCTGACGGGAAGCCTAGGAGTCGAATCCAATGCAGAGAATGTGAAGGATATGGACACATTGCAGCTGATTGTCCTAATACTCAAAAGAAGGCCAAGGGAAGGAAGGCCATGAATGTTACATGGAGTGATGGAGACTCAGATGAATCTGAATCAGAATCAGACAGTAGCAATTCTGAAAATCAAGTAACTACCTTTACTGCTTTACAGCTGTCTGGTGCTGAATCTGGTAACTCTTCTTATGCAGATAAATCCAGATCAAATACTGAAAACTTGAGGAAGGAACTTCAAGATGCAGAAGAGAAGATTCAGCTGTTGCAGGCCTTCGCTGAACACAGCAGGGAATGTCAACTGGACGACGTATCTGCAGTCTCAGATGATGAACAAAATGAGGTGAGCATGTTAAGTTCAGAACTTGCTAACGCACAAGAAAAAATCAAGAAGCTGGCACGTGGATCCGTCCAGCTTGATGAAATCCTAAATAGTGGCAGACCTGTCAGCCTAAAAATAGGTCTTGGATATGAAGGTAAAGGTAAAAATCATGACCATAAAATAAACTTTGTAAGAGAATCTGGATACAGGTACATGGAACAGAATAAAAATCATACAGATGCATCTACCTCTCATCATCATCAACATAATGCGGCTAGGACTCAAAGCTCACATCCAGCCAGGAACTATGCAAGACGACAATTTTAGCCGAATCTATGCAAGCCAGACGAGTCTGTCCATCAGAACGGCAAGAAATTTCAACGTCGACAGAATCGGCAGGATACATCTGTGTTTCCAGGTATTCTGTAATTTTTGTGCTAAATCTAGTCATGATGTATTTAGGTGTCATGAGTACTTGAAGTTAATCAATTCACACAAAAGAAGACTTGTTTCTAGACAAGAGAAGAAAATTCGAACGAATGTTTATGCAGTTCAATTGTCTTTGAGTGCTTTGATTCCTAACACATGGTATTTTGATAGTGGTTGTTCTAGACACATGACAGGTTATCTCTCTCTACTTACACATTTTGAAAAAGGCGAAACAGGTGCTGTTACATTTGGTGATGGCCAAAAGGGTAAGATAGATGGATCTAGTATCATCAACATTAAGGGATTACCGACATTAACAAATGTTTTATATGTTATAGGGCTTAAGGAAAATTTGATCAGTGTAGGACAATTGTGTGATGATAACTTGCTTGTCATGTTTTCAAAAGAATATTGCAAGGTATTAAGCTGTGACAAGAAGTCTAACCCGTTAAAGAGTGTTTTATTTAAGGGAGTTAGATCTAGAGATAAATGTTATACACTCGAGAGTCTCAAAACTTACAATTCTGTTAAAACAAAAAATGAGAAACTGTGGCACAAAAGATTAGGACACCTAAACTACCATGATCTCATGAAGCTGACCAGACTACAGGCTGTGAGAGGCTTACCCAGCATAAACAATATTCCAGATGAAATCTGTGGTGATTGTCAAAAGAGTAAGCAAATCAAAAGTCAACATAAATCAGGTACATCCATTAATACCTCTCATATACTTGAACTAATTCACATGGATTTGATGGGTCCTATCCAAAAGGAAAGTATTGGTGGAAAGAGGTATATTTATGTATGTGTTGATGATTTCTCCAGATACACCTGAGTCATGTTTATTCGAGATAAATCTGATACCTTTGACAATTTTGTTAATCTTTTTTAGAAATTGAACAATGAAAAGGCAGATGAACATGTAAGAGTCAAAAGGATCAGAAGTGATCATGGAAGAAAATTTGAAAACTCGAGTTTGCTGATTTTTGTACCCAATACGGGATCAAGCATGAGTACTCGTCCCCAAAGACTCCTCAATAGAATGGAGTGGTGGAAAGAAAAAATAGAACTCTACAAGAGATGACTCGTGTCATGCTAAATAGCAACAAATTGCCCACGAAATTTTGGGCAGAAGTTATAAACACTGCTTGTTATATTGTCAATAGAGTCATGCTTAGATCTGGAACAAACCAAACTCCATATAAAATTTGGAAGGGTAGAAAACCTAGGGTTGATTACTTTCATGCCTTTGGGAGTAATGCTACATTTTGAAAGATAGAGAACACCTAGGAAAATTTGACTCAAAATCGGATGATGGAATATTTTTGGGTTATGCTGAAAATAGTAGGGCCTATAGAGTTTACAATCTAAGAACCCAAACTATTCTTGAGTCTATTAATGTGAAAGTGGATGACACTAATTGTTTAAATTCTGATTTGCAAGAAGTAAATGGTGATCAACTGGAAATTCCACCAAAAGAAGGAGCTGGAACTGAAAAATCAGAAGAAGAACAGAATCAAGCTGAAAGCCTCAATGATACTGAAGAATCCGATCAGGATGAGTCTGGACACCCAGTAATATCTGATGACCCAGATACACCTGATATTGCTGAATCAGAAGCATCGAGACTACCACCTGCTAGGATCCAAAAGTCACATCCACTTGACAACATTCTCACTGATATGTCTAAGAAAAATGTGACCAGAAGAAAATTTGCTGAAATGAGTAACATCTGTCATATGTCTCAAATTGAGCCAAAAAATGTCAAGGAAGCTTCGACAAATGAACACTGGGTACAAGCTATGCAGGAGGAGCTTAACCAATTTGAAAGAAATAATGTCTGGGAGCTGGTTCCACGTCCTAAAGAAGGTAATGTAATTGGAACCAAATGGATCTTCAAGAATAAGTCAAATGAACAAGGAAATGTGGTAAGAAATAAAGCCAGACTTGTTGCTCAAGGCTATACCCAGATTGAAGGGATAGACTTTGACGAGACATTTGCTCCGGTAGCCAGACTGGAATCCATCAGGCTGTTGCTAGCTGTGTCCTGCTACATCAACTTCAGACTATTTTAGATGGATGTCAAAAGTGCCTTTCTGAATGGTGTGCTAATGAGGAAGCCTATGTGGAGCAGCCTCAAGGCTTCACAGATCCATCTCACCCGGATTATGTCTTTAGACTCAAAAAGGCGTTATATGGGTTGAAACAAGCCCCCAGAGCTTGGTATGAAAGGCTCACATCATTCTTTCTGAGCAACGGATACAAAAGGGGAGGAACTGATAAAATTCTTTTCATTAAGCATCTAAATCCTGGACTAACTGTAGCTCAAATATATGTTGATGACATAGTATTTGGGTCTACATCTAAGTTCAAAATTAATGAATTTATAAATACAATGAAAAGAGAATTTGAAATGAGTATGGTTGGTGAGCTAACCTTCTTTCTTGGTTTGCAGGTACAGCAGGATGAATCTGGCATATTCATATCTCAAGCAAAGTATGCTAAAAATTTGGTGAAGAAATTTGGACTTGAAGATGCAAAGGCAATGAGAACTCCCATGGCGACTACTCTAAAACTTTCAAAGGATGACAGTGGTAAGGATGTAGATCCATCCCTTTACAGAAGCATGATTGGAAGTCTTCTGTACCTTACTGCCAGTAGGCCATATATATATCTTTAAGTGTTGGAGTTTGTGCAAGATATCAAGCTAAACCTAAGGAATCACATGTTGCTGCTGTGAAAAGAATCATCAAATATGTAAGTGGTACGTTGAATTATGGAATTTGGTTTACAAGAGATACCACTGCCAATCTTGCAGGTTTTTCAGACGCAGACTGGGCTGGGAATGTAGATGATTGAAAGAGTACATCTGGAGGATGTTTCTACATTGGGAACAACTTGGTGGCATGTCTAAGTAGAAAGCAAAATTCAGTGTCACTATCCACAACTGAAGCCGAATATAAAGCAGCCGGGAGTTGCTGTACACAACTCCTGTGGATGAAACAAATGTTGGAGGACTATGGAATCTCTACAGAACAAGCCACTATGTATTGTGATAACACCAGTGCCATCAATATCTCAAAGAATCCAGTCCAGCACTCCAGAACAAAACATATTGACATCAGACACCACTTCATCAGAGAATTGGTGGAACAAAAGATTATCAATCTAGAGCACATACAGATTGATCTGCAGCTGGCAGATTTGTTTACTAAGGCCCTCGATACTGTCAAATTTGAAAGCCTTAGGAAACAGATTGGAGTATCACCTCCTTCTGAATAGTAACATGCATATTTTTTTTAAAAAAAAATTGTTTTTATTGTGTGTATTTAACTTTTCCTATTCTTATATTAAGTAGATCATGTTTTTGCTTGCAGATATATCTGAGTGCTTGTGGCTGATAACGAGATAGATACGTCTGGCTGATAGCAGTCAACATGTCTCCGGATGAATCTAACTAGCACTCAAATCTGGACAATCCTAAGGATAAGTCACTGCTGTCTATGTAATATGGTTGTTACTGGACGAGATTTTATATTCTGCGTGTAGACCTATGATCTAAATCTTGCTTATAGCATTGCACGCATTTTTCTTATTATCCAAGGGTAGGGCTAGTAGAAAAGAAGGCTGCCTATCCAAGCCAAGTTCATACTCTTTAGCTTCAAAATATGATGAATTGAGATAAATGTGGTAATATTGAAGAAGTAAGCGGAAAACCTAGTAAGTTCATACTCTTTAGCTTCAAAATATGATGAATTGAGATAAATGTGGTAATATTGAAGAAGTAAGAGGAAAACCTAGTAAGATATCTTCTGGGGATTGTGTGAATTTACCAATCCAAGCCAAGTTCATACCCTTCTTCTAATCTAAAGGGGAACATATTGTAAGATAACTTCTGGGATTGTGTGAAGCTGTTTCCACCTCCAAAAGACATTGCCACAATATAGAAAAAGTCGGCAAGCTGGATTTGAGAAAATGCACTCCTTATAGATTTTGATCGGTCTTATTGTGCATTACGGTGACAAGTCAATAAGCCAGGGCAATTATATGATTTGTTGCAGTATGTGGATGACTAAGGATTGCTCGGACCACACACGCACATCAATCAACATAATCTTGCTCGTGGTGGACTGTCTACTGCCAGATATATCTGACTCGACAGATGCCAACAAGTGCTCAGACGTGTCTCAGGTATCCAGATGCATTTAGATTTTTCTTATTCACGAATTTTTAGATTTTATTCTGAAAATCTTTATTTTTAAGGCAGTATATCGTGGGCGAATAAGTGCAAATCTTACAGAACAAGTTAGTTGATTGTGGAGCCCAATTTTTGGTACTTTGTTTGTTTCCTAATTCTTAACATATTTGTTTCTATACTTATCTATTTTTTAAGGAAAGAAGTTGACAAGAATCAGGATTCTGCAGTTACCATAATGAACTCTAATTCCTTTCATATTAGAGTCCTTCTTAAACCCCAAAAAACCCTCCCGCTCTTTCATAAAACTTCTCGTCTCAAGATTCAAAAACCCCAAAAACTCTCTCTGCAAAACCCTATCTTCTGTCTTCCTCTCTCTCTCTCTCTCAAAAAAAAATAATAATACAGACATGGCAAGGAGCAAACAAGTCGAAAGAAGGAGAATCACGAGAGGAGGCGGCGAATCGTCATCTGCACTGAACCCATCTGAGGAGGGAACTCCGAGCCGCGCCATTGTTCCTGCACCGCCTTCCGGCACCATCCCAACGCCGACCTCACTCTCCACCGCCAGTACTACTCCTACACCTGCTCTTCTCATGGCCCAAATAAGCAGAAGCACGCCTATTATTCCATAAACCATGGGCGTCAATCAAGCCCCCAGTTCAGGAGATCTTGGATTCAGCCATATCTCTCCATTGGACATTCGGAGTGACTTGCAGGGAGCCCGAAAACTTGCTGCCATGAAGAGTGCAAGAGATGCGAAAATTGTGGATGAAGAAGGGGGAGATGAATCTGATGAGACTGAATCTAGTGATGAAAAAGAGAAACCAGAGGAGCAGGAAGAATCTGGGGAAGATGAAAAACCTGAAGGAGTAAAGGAAGGAGAAGAATCTGAGGATGAGGCACCACCAGAAGAGCCAGAGGAATCTGAGGATGCAGACGAGTCTGAGCAGCTGGAAGTAGAGTTTGAGAAAGAAGCAGTTATATCAGACAGGAAAGGAAAACAAAAGGTAGCAATCGTTGTGAGTTCGAAAAAGAAAATGGGGGTCACCGATGCGGGTCCAGTGAGGTCCAGGTTTGATATTTCTTCATTCGTCTGCACACCTATGCAGACAGCAAGAGGTATGTTTACCCCATTCAGTTTCAAATTTTGGTTATCTGAAGCATACAATGATTTCCAAAAACATATTTCGAGTAAACGATTGCATTATGAGTCTAGGGTGACTGTAGGCGAATTTGATGACTTTGAGATTGATGATATAGTGTCACATTTTGGATTGAAAAATATGACTGATTGCAAGGGAGATATCAATGAGACTCTGGTCAAGGAATTTTATACCAATATCCCCATTGACTATAACTCCAAAAAATGTCTTTTTACCACTTCTCTTTTTGTTAGAGGACAATTGATTAAAATTTCAGCAAAAGAACTTAGGAAGTGGTTAGGCCTGAATGATGATGTGGCTGATGAGGATGAGTCTATGGAAGCCACTAATGATGAAATTGCTATGGAGTTGTCGGGGGGTAAGATCACGTGGCCAGTAAAAGGGTTAAAACAATTTCCTAGGTCTGAAATGTCTAAGAAATATCAAATCCTACACAATATTGTTAAGGAAAGTTTTGACCAACTAATTCATGATTCGAGTTTTAAACGAGAATTTGCTAGAACCCTTTTTCTGCTGGGGACCAAATGCAACATTGATCTTGCTACACGAATCTGGAATTCCATCATTGGTAGAGTGTCGGGAAGTGGTCCTAGACAAGGTAAAACTTATCTGTTGGTTTATCCATGGGTTATTTCACAATTTTTGAATGATCAAGGTATCCAAACATTGGAGGATGATGTGGTGGTCACCCCCAAGGTGTTAAACAGGGCAAGATGCAGAAAAACCTTGGAGGCGCAGACGGGTCAAAAGAAGCAGGTTCTGGATGAAACTGCTGGGAGTCAGTGATCAGCTGATACAGATGCCAGGCTGGGTCAGCTAGAAGCAGAAAATGTTAGGATGAAAGCTAATTTATCTGCCCTTGGTGTACGGGTTAAGCGTCTGGAGGACACACTTGATCAGTTGCATGGAGGGTCTTCAAAAGATGTGGATCCAGTCGAAGCCAAGGAAAAGAGAAAGGTTGTAGCCAAAAAGCTCCCTGCCTCGAGGAAGCAAAAGAAGCCCTGAGCCTGATCTCCACCCTGCCAGTTCCATCTGATCATTTTCAATACTTTTGAAACAGTTTTCTTATGTTTTCAAAAACTACTAGTTTTATGATTGGATTTAGATTGTGAATTTTTGCATGCAGGATTTGTGAACCATATGGCTTCTCCTCTTTCTCCGAAAAGGGGGAGTAGCATTAGCATGGATGAATGGATATCATCTTTTTAATTTTTAATTTATGCTCTCTATGTGTTAATTCTTTACATGCATTTTGATTGATTGTGTTTATCTTGATGCATATCTTGAGGGGAGATTTTTTATAGGGGGAGCTAATTAATTTTCTTTATTATAAAAAGATGATTGATTTCGGAAAAATAGAAAAAGTCAAAGGGGGAGATTGTTAGTTTTATGATATTGGCTTTTCCTATTTTTCCCGAATGTATAATTTAATAAAACTTGATTTAATTACTATATACGTGTATTTAGTAATATATTAAGTTCAATTAAATTAAGCATATTTTTATTGAAGAAAAATATCATTGATTTCCGAGATAAATATTGTTTTATTGAAAAAATAATGATCAAGAAAATATTGATATTTACTTGATCATAATCACGAAAATCTTTGATCATAATCTCGAAAATATGTTGGTAGTATTCTTGATAATATCTTGTGTTTATTCCTGGTATCCAAAATATGGTAAGTATCTTCTTGATATGGTCAAGAATATTTCATTCTTATCCTTGCATATAGTAAGATGTGTTGGACGAAAATCTATGTAGGGAAATTCTTAAGGGCCGAAAATATGAAGTCCATATTTATGTTAATCACGTGATTGATTAACTTATGATAAGATTACATGCTTTATCTATATCTTGGTTACGGTAAGATTTAGTTAATAATATTTATCTTACCTTTTATTAATTATCTCTACCATGTTTTGCAGGTTGTAGAGATCTTGTGCAATAAGGAAACTTGGGAACCAAGTAAACCTAATTGCACTATAAAGAGAAGGAAAACGGGACGTTTTCTGTGTGACGTAAAAATACAACAAATCCGTGTGGTGCTTACAATATTACACGTCCACTAAAAGAAGTCTTGAAGCTATATTTTTGTATTGTGCCAATAATTAAAGCTTCATTCGTGTGGTGACTTCAACACTCCGGGAGGAGGATTCAATCACTGAGAGAAGAAAAGTAGTTCAGCGTGAAGATCAAACAGGAAGTTTGGATCGTGTTCGAACGTAACAATTAGTTAGCTACCTGTTTTGTGAGAATCTTAAGTTTTTGTTTAAATTTTATCAAAATTTAATTTTAATTCCAACTAAATACGAATTTAATTTCAGAAAACGTAGAAGAAACGCGTCCCATATAATGACAAACATAACATTACTGATGAAAAGGACACATGCTACCCAATTTTGTACCAGTAAAAGAATATTTGAAACAGTGATTTTCTAATGACACATGAGTTTGTATATCTCCTACTCAAAAACCCTAATACCCACCATTTCACTCACTTGCTCACTAACACACTCATCTTCTGAAACTTTCAGTTCAAAGAAAAAGAAACAAAGACTGAAAGGAAAGTTTAGTTTCTTTTTGCGTTTTAGCTTAACTGTAAAAATTGTTGCTACAAAGAGATGTTTGTGTGCTGGACTTCATCATTTCTTTTTAGCTATTCTTATTTCGTTTTAGCTTAACTGTTAAAATTGTTGCTACAATGAGATGCTTGTGTGATGGACTTCATCATTTCTTTTTAGCTGTTTTTGTTTCTTACATTTTCTTGGAAAAAAAAAAACATTGTAGCTGTCTTACTGAGTTAGTTGGTTTACTTCTAATTTAAAACATTTTAATAGTTATTAATTTTTTGATTTTGTGGTAATGTGATATATGTTAACCGTTTAAACATATTTTTAAGTCACCTATTAGTTGAAAAGATGATTATTATATTTTCAAGAATGCCATGATAAATGAAGTCTCCAACACAAATTAGAAAATGAAGTCTCTGCAAGTTGGGCATTCAGGACTTGCACGCTCCAACTTGAGGGAGTGTATTAGAATATTCTTTGTGCATTAGCTGTTATTAGTTGTATCATAGCGGCCCTAATTTAGTAAGAGAATATTTCAGTTATCTTTTTGTATAAGAAAGCGGATATTTGGCTGCTTAATTGTTGGAATGCAGTCACATATATATGTGTACATTGCTTTATGAATAAAGATGATCTTGAATCCCAAATATATCAACCTTTTCAAGATTAAAATTTTGATTCTAATTTAAATCAAAACTAATAATTAGTTAACTACACGTTTCGTGAGACCCATAATTTTTTATTAAATTTCATCAAAATTTAATTTTAATTCCAACTAAATTAGAATTTAATTTCAAAAAGCATAGAACAAACATGTCCCATATTAAGGCAAATATAACATTAATGATGAAAAGGACACATACTATCCAATTTGGTAAATGTCAAAGAATATTTGAAAAAGTGATTTTCTATTGACACATGAGATTGTATAGCTCCTTCTCAAAACCCTAATACCCAATATCTCACTCACTTACTCCCTAACACACTCATCTTCTGAAACTTTCTGTTCAAAGAAAAAGAAACAATGACTGAAAGGTAAGTTTAGATTCTTATTGCGTTTTAGTTTAGTTTTAAAATTGTTGCTACAATGGGATGTTTGTGTGCTGGGCTTCATCCTTTCTTTATAGCTGTTTTTGTTTCTCACATTTTCTTGGGGGACAAAAAAAAAACATAGTTGCATTCTTATTGTGTTAGTTTATTTACTTCTAATTTAAAACATTTTAATAGTTATTAATAATTCAATTTTTTGGAAATGTGATTTATGTAGACCGTTTAAAATTATTTTTAAGTCACCTATTAGTTGAAAAGATGATTAGTATATCTTCAAGAATTCAATGATAAATGAAGTCTTCAACAGTAATTAGAAAATGAAGTCTCCTTAAGTTGGGCATTCAGGACTTCAATGCTCCAACTTGAGGGGTGATATTTAGCAGCTTAATTGTTGGAACGCAGTCATGTATATATGCGTACATTGCTTTACGAATAAAGATAATCTTGAATCCCAAATCTATCAACCTTTTCAAGATTAAAATTTGATTTTAGTTTAAATCAAAACTAACAATTAGTTAATTACATGTTTTTTATGACCCATAATTTTTTATTAAATTTTATCAAAATTTAATTTTAATTCCAACTAAATATGAATTTAATTTCAAAAAATGTAGAACAAACACGTCCCATATAAAGACAAACACAACATTAACGAAGAAAAGGACACATACTACCCAATTTTGTACCTGTAAAAGAATATTTGAAAAAGAGATTTTCTATTGACACATGAGCTTGTATAGCACCTACTCAAAACCCTAATACTCAATATCTCACTCACTCACTCGCTAACACACTCATCTTCTGAAACTTTCAGTCCAAAGAAAAAGAAACAATTACTGAAAGATAAGTTTAGTTTCTTATTGCGTTTTCGCTTAAACGTTAACATTGTTGCTACAATGGGATGTTTGTGTGCTGGGCTTCATCCTTTCTTTATAGCTGTTTTTGTTTCTTACATTTTCATGGAAAAAAACGTAGAAGCAGTCTTACTGAGTTAGTTTATTTACTTCTAATTTAAAACATTTTAATTGTTATTAATATTTCGATTTTGTGGTCATGTGATTTATGTAGACCGTTTAAAGATATTTTTAACTCACCTATTAGTTGAAAAGATGATTAATATATCTTCAAGAATTCCATGATAAATGAAGTCTTCAACACGAATCAGAAAATGAAGTCTTCGCAAGTTGGGTATTAGGGATTTGCAGGCTCCAAATTGAGGGGTGTATTAGAATATTCTCTGTACATTAGCTGTGATTAGTTGTATCATAGCTGCCCTAATTTAGCAAGAGAATATTTCGGTTATCTTTTTGTATAAGGAAGCTGACATTTGGCTGGTTAATTGTTGGAATGCAGTCACGTATATATGTGTACATTGCTTTATGAATAAAGATGATCTTGAATCCCAAATATATCAATCTTTTCGAGATTAAAATTTTGATTTTAATTTAAATCAAAACTAATAATTAGTTAACTATAAGTTTTGTGAGACCCTTAAGTTTTTTTTTTTTTAAATTTTATCAAAATTTAATTTTAATTCCAAAAAAATATGAATTTAATTTCAAAAAACGTAGGACAAACGCGTCCCATATAATGACAAACATAACATTAATGATGAAAAGGACACATACTACCCAATTTTTGTACCAGTAAAAGAATATTTGAAAGAGTGATTTTCTAATGACACATGAGATTATATAGCTCCTACTCAAAAACCCTAATACCCACCATCTCAATCACTTGCTCACTAACACACTCATCTTCTGAAACTTTCAGTTCAAAGAAAAAGAAACAAAGACTGAAAGGAAAGTTTAGTTTCTTTTTGCGTTTTAGCTTAACTGTTAAAATTGTTCCTACAATGAGATGTTTGTGTGCTAGACTTCATCATATCTTTATAGCTGTTTTTGTTTCTTACATTTTCTTGGGGAAAGAAAAACATTGTAGCTGTCTTACTGAGTTAGTTGGTTTACTTCTAATTTAAAACATTTTAATAGTTATTAATTTTTCGATTTTTTGGTAATGTGATATATGTTAACCATTTAAACATATTTTTAAGTCACCTATTAGTTGAAAAGATGATTATTATATTTTCAAGAATGCCATGATAAATGAAGTCTCCAACACAAATTAGAAAATGAAGTCTCCGTAAGTTGGGCATTCAGGAGTTGCATGCGCCAACTTGAGGGAGTGTATTAGAATATTCTCTATACATTAGCTGTGATTAGTTGTATCATAGCAGCCCTAATTTAGCATGAGAATATTTCAGTTATCTTTTTGTATAAGGAAGCTGTTATTTGGTTGCTTAATTGTTGGAACGCAGTCACATGTACATTGCTTTATGAATAAAGATGATCTTGAATCCCAAATATATCAACCTTTTCAAGATTAAAAATTTTGATTCTAATTTAAATCAAAACTAGTAATTAGTTAACTACATGTTTTGTGAGACCCATAATTTTTTTATTAAATTTTATCAAATTAATTCCATCTAAATTAGAATTTAATTTCAAAATACATAGAACAAACACGTCCCATATAAAGACAAACATAACATTAATGATGAAAAGGACACATACTACCCAATTTTGTACTTGTAAAAGAATATTTGAAAAAGTGATTTTCTATTGACACATGAGATTGTATAGCTCCTACTCAAAACCCTAATACCCACCATCTCACTCACTTACTCACTAAAACACTCATCTTCTGAAACTTTCAATTCAAAGAAAAAGAAACAATGACTGAAAGGTAAGTTTAGTTTCTTATAGCATTTTAGTTTAACTGTTAAAATTGTTGCCACAATGAGATGTTTGTGTGCTGGACTTCATCCTTTCTTTATAGCTATTTTTTTTTCTTACATTTTCTTTGGAAAGAAAATGTGGTAGCAGTCTTACTGTGTTAGTTTATTTACTTCTAATTTATAACATATTAATAGTTATTAATATTCCAATTTTGTGGTAATTTGATTTATCTAAACCGTTTAACCTCATTTCTCGATCTTTCTCCACCTCGCGTTGAACCCGCCGTGCGCCACCCCGTTCCCCTCTCTTACCAAGCAGCGTTCCACCCGGTTCCCCTCTCTTACGGCGCCGCCATCAACCCGCAGCCACCCGCACTTCCGTCGGCATCCACCCCGCAGCCACCCGCCCTAGCTCGCCCCACACAGTTGTTTGGTTTTCTTGATAGGTACAATAAAAATCTCTTGTTATCGAAAAGTGTATCTAAATTTTGATTTTTTATATTAAGGTGTGGAGATTTTTTAACTCCAGTGTAATGAATATAAATTTAATTAATTTCAAATTTTATTTGTTGAGTTATTGAATTTTGTTACGCATTCCTCGAATACATATTTATTGAGTGATGATAATTTGTTGATCATGTGATTTTTATAGTGTATATAGCTACAATGACAAAAAAAAACTTAATTAAAAGGCGTCGGTTGTGGTGGTTGCAACCGACGCCTTTAATAAGACATTGGGCGTCGGTTTCAAATGTACGATCGACGCCCGAAACCAAAATAAAGGCATCGATTGTTAGCCAACAACCAACGCCTTAAGGTATGTTTGGGCATCGTTTTACAACCGACACCTTTAGTATGGCCTTTTTGCGTCGCTACTATAGGCGTCTGCAGTAAAATCGACGTCTTTTCCCATTTACAACCGATGCCTTTTATTGTTACTGTACTAGTGTACATTGCTTTATGAATAATAAGATCTTGAATCCCAAATATATCAACCTTTTCAAGAATAAAATTTTGATTTTAATTTAAATCAAAACTAATAATTAGTTAACGACATGTTTTGTGAGACCCATAATTTTTTATTAAATTTTATCAAAATCTAATTTTAATTCCAACTAAATATGAATTTAGTTTCAAAAAACATAGAACAAACACGTCCTATATAAAGACAAATATAACATTAATGATGAAAACGACACATACCACCCAACTTTTTACCTGTAAAAGAATATTTGAAAAAGAGATTTTCTATTGACACATGAAATTGTATAGCTCCTACTCAAAACCCTAATACCCACCATCTCACTCATTTACTCACTAACACACTCATCTTTTGAAAATTTCAGTTCAAAGAAAAAGAAAAATGACTGGAAGGTAAGTTTAGTTTCGTATTGCGTTTTAGTTTTACTGTTAAAATTGTATCTACAATGAGATGTTTTTGTGCTAGACTTCATTCTTTCTTTTTAGCAGTTTTTCGTTTCTTACATTTTCTTCGAAAAAAAATGAAGTAGCAGCCATACTGAGTTAGTTTATTTACTTCTAATTTAAAACATTTTAATAGTTGTTAATAATTCGATTTTTTGGTAATGTGATTTTTATAGACCGTTTACAAATATTTTTAAAAAAATAACAAATTCTAGTCGTTTTTCGAGGAAAACGATCCCTGTAAAAACACGATGGAAAAATTTTAAATAATTTTTTTACAAAATGAGCCAAAAATATCGCCCAACTCTGGGCGTCTGTTCTTAAAAGAACCAACGCGATTTTCATAAAAGGCGTTGGTTCTTATAAAGATCCGACGCCTTAACTTGAGACATTTAGGGCCTCTTCACCGATTTTTCAGACACATTCCACTCTCTCTTTTCAAACCCGCGGCGTGCCTCTCTTCTCAAGGCGCCACTAGCCCGTTAATTTGATGTCGTCGCCACCGTTGACCACCACCATCTGGCTTCATTTCTCGATCTCTCTCCACCGCGCACTGAACTCATCGTGCGCTACCCCGTTCCTCTCTCTTACCACGCAGCGTTCCACCCGGTTCCCCTCTCTTACGCCGCTGCCATCCAGCCGCAGCCACCCGCACTTCTGCCGGCATCCACCCTGCTGCCACCCGACCTAGCTCGCCCCACACAGTTGTTTGGTTTTCTTGATAGGTATAATAAAAATCTCTTGTTATCGAAATATGTATCTAAATTTTGATTTTTCATATTAATGTGTAGAGATTTTTTAACTCCAGTGTCATGAATATAAAATTAATTAATTTGAAATTTTATTTGTTGAGTTATTGAATTTTGTTACGCATTCCTCGAATACATATATATTGAGTGATGATAATTTGTTGATCATGTGATTTTTATAGAGTATATAGGTATAATGAGAAAAAAAAAACTTAATTAAAAGGCGTCGGTTGTGGTGGTTGCAACCGACGCCTTTAATAAGACATTTGGCGTCGGTTTCAATTGTACGACCAACGCCCGAAACCCAAATAAAGGCGTCGGTTGTTAGCTAAAAACCGACTCCTTAAAGTACGTTTGGGTATTGGTTTACAACCGACGCCTTAAGTTGGCCTTTTTGCGTCCCTACTATAGGCGTCTGCAGTACAACCGACGTCTTTTCCCATTTACAACCGACGCCTTTTACTGTTACTGTACTAGTGTACATTGCTTTATGAATAATTAGATCTTGAATCCCAAATATATCAACCTTTTCAAGATTAAAATTTTGATTTTAATTTAAATCGAAACTAATAATTAGTTAACGACATGTTTTTTGAGACCCATAATGTTTTATTAAATTTTATCAAAATTTAATTTTAATTCCAACTAAATATGAATTTAATTTCAAAAAACGTAGAACAAACACGTCCCATATAAAGACAAATATAACATTAATGATGAAAAGGACACATACTATCCAATTTTGTACATGTAAAAGAATATTTGAAAAAGTGATTTTCTATTGACACATGAGATTGTATAGCTCCTACTCAAAACCCTAATACCCAATAGCTCACTCACTTACTCGCTAACAAACTCATCTTCTGAAACTTTCAGTTCAAAGAAAAAGAAACAATGACTAAAAGGTAAGTTTAGTTTCTTATCGCATTTTGGCTTAACTGTTAAAATTATTGCTACAATGAGATGTTTGTGTGCTGGACTTCATCCTTTCTTTATAGCTGTTATTTGTTTCTTGCATTATCTTGGGAAAAAAAAAACACAGTTGCAGTCATACTGAGTTAGTTTATTTTCTTCTAATTTAAAACATTTTAATAGTTGTTAATATTTCGATTTTGTGGTAATGTGATTTATGTAGACCGTTGACACATATTTTTAAGTCGCCTATTAGTTGAAAAGATGATTATTATATCTTCAAAAATTCCATGATAAATGAAGTCTTCAACTCTAGTTAGAAAATGAAATCTTCGCAAGTTGGTCATTCGGGATTTGCATTCTCCAACTTGATGAGGGGGGGTAATTAGAATATTCTCTGTGCATTAGCTGTGATTAGTTGTATCATAGGGGCCCTAATTTAGCGAGAGAATATTTCTGTTTCTTTTGTATAAGGAAGGTGATATTTAGCTGCTTAATTGTTGGAACGTAGTCATGTATATATCTGTACCACTAGTACAAAATTATTCAAAAAAAATAACAAATTCTAGTCGTTTTTCGAGGAAAACGACGCATAAAAAGGTGAAGTTTGAGAAATAGAAGAGTGTGGTGCACTACAAGAATATTAGTCAACAGAGACGACAAAAGTCGTCGCAAAAGGCCAAATAGTCGTCGTAATAACGTATTTGCGACGACATTTTCGTCCCTAATTGTCGGCGCTGTAGGTCCGTGGCTGATACTAATTAGCGACGACAAATGTCGTCCCTATTATTAGGGACGACATTTGTCGTGCCTAAAATCAGGGACGACAAATGTCGTGCCTAATAATAGGGACGACAAATGTCGTCCCTAATATTAGGGACGACAAATGTCGTCCCTATTATTAGGGACGACATTTGTCGTCTCTGATTTTAGGCACGACAAATGTCGTCCCTATTATTAGGGACGACACTTAATAATAGGGACGACATTTGTCGTCCCTAATAATAGGGTATCAGGGACGACAATGTCGTCCCTATTATTAGGGACGACACTTGTCGTCTCTAATGACAGGGTATTAGGGACGACAATTGTCGTCCCTAGTCCCTAAAACTGATTTGGACACATAAGTAGCTAAAATATTGGAGATTTGTTTATTTATTTATTTATTTTTGTTTCCCCTTTTTATGACCAAATAAATATTGAAAAATATTATAATTATCAATTATTTTTAACATAATTAAAAAGTAGAGAAGTAATAAAATCCATTATATAAGATTGTCTACAAAAGTGATTATTTACAACATGAAAAAGTACCCTACAAGTCTAATCATCATCATCGTCCTCGTAATAATCATCACCATCGTCCTCGTAATCGTCATCGTCCCCGTCCATCCTAGCCGAGGGTTTGGAACCCACAATAGGCGTCACATCTAAGCCCGAAGCTAGTCCGGTAAAATTCTGCGAGAACATTGCATTTAGTCGAATAAGCTGAGACTGGAGATCAGCCATTTGAGCAGCCTGGGTCTTCATCTGAGCAGCCTGGGTCTCCATCTGAGCAGCTTGGTTCTTCACTATCTGCTCGAGCTCTAACACACGCGCCGACTCTACAATAGAAGCTGAATTAGCAGTCGACGATGCCGAATTGGAGACGCCAGTGATGGTCCGGCCAACTCCGCGCACGTGGCCCCGTCGCTCTCCTAGCACATCCCGAATGACATTGTGCTCATCAAATTGTGTCCCAGAGGAGTTGG
Organism: Ligustrum vulgare; assembly: GCA_963555705.1. Lineage (NCBI taxonomy): Eukaryota > Viridiplantae > Streptophyta > Magnoliopsida > Lamiales > Oleaceae > Ligustrum > Ligustrum vulgare. The sequence continues at coordinate 71,768,625 of OY743168.1, read as the reverse complement.
CTTGCTGCGTTTGCGTCTCCCTCACTTCAAGCATAGCGTTCTTAATTTTCAAAAAATGAAATGATTAGGTAAAAAAACAAATTTAAATTGTATAAATTTTTTCAAAAATGAAAAAAATTAAATAATACTTACGTAATGATTCTCGGCCTGCTCACTGACCCAAATTTCACCTTGATCGGTCAGTCGGGTATGAGTAGATCTCCATGTATCCAGAATGGGAGCCCACTCTTGTGTCTCAGGATTTCTCTGAAAATATAAAATAAATCAAAGCTAGTAAATAATAATCACTAATAAGTAAATAAATAAATAATATTATATGAAATTAAGTACTTACGTTAGCATAGCGCGTTGCCACAATACTCTTAGACCCCTGCAAACTTTGGTACGGGGTCTTGGCTCGATTGGTTATGTTCCTCAGAGACGCAGCCTAAAAAACACAAAGTAAAACATTATCTATAAAAATGCTGTTATAAATGAAATATAAAAAAATTTAAAAATTATTAAATCAAATATAAATAGTTAATGTACCTTAAATGACGCACTCTCGAATAAGTCCACACAGTTGCCCCACTCAACCATGTCAATGTCTTCGAAAGGTTTTGTGCGTCCATGTCTCTTATAATATTTGTGGGCCTTGCTTTTGTAATCCTTATAACGCTCAGCGGCACTTCTATCAATGCCCTTATCAACCCAATGGTGTTTCTCTGGTGCAACATCGCCTTTTATGTTGAAATATTTCTGTGAAAAAAGTAATATTTCATTCTTTAATAAAAATTGCATAATTTAAACACATTGACATTTTAAAAAAAAATTAAATCTCGCTACCTCAATCTCTGCACGAACGCGGTCCTTCAAATGTTGTGGAATTTTTTTCCATCCCATATACTTGGGAACTATAAATTGGCGTACCGTTGTCCCCAAAAAACGGATGAACTCCGGCTCATTGGGACCAATAGGACGAACTGTCCTCTCTATGTCCAAGTCAAATGCTATTGGCAATGGAACACTACCATTATCTTTGAAATGCCTCACGACCTTCAACATCCGTGACTTACCACGCCTCTTTGGCGGTGGCGCTAAATGAAGTGAATAAAGTAACAAAGTTATTATTCTATAAGTGTGAAAAATAAAACCAATATATCTTGAAAAGTAAAAATGATCCAACAGTCTTAAGAAAGAGGTACCTGACTCGCAAGAGGGCGACAATCGACGTCCACCTCTATCGGGGTCCTGATTGCCCCCGTCTCCTCCATGAGACAATACATCGGCCATATTTTGGGACTATGAAGCATTTAAAGACAACCAAATAATGCATGATAAATTGTGGTGAGAAATTATTAACCTTTGGACTTGATATAATGCAAGACCACATTAGAAATGCTTTGTTTCCCAACATTAACAAAAAATTTATTCTCACATAGGTAACATTTGATTTGAATAGAACCTGTGTAAACTTAAAAATAATAAAAGCTAGTAAAAGAAAACCTTAAATAATTGACACTAATCTACAAAAGAAATGGTAAAACATAATTTTATGATTTCTCATTAAATTTCAATAAGCAACTGCAATAGAAAATTCACAACTTCATTAATAAAACATTTCATATTACTTGAAATGTTGATAACCTAAGTGCAGCACAATACATAGCAACAGAAGAAGGGAGGGGGAAGAAGAAAAACTAAGTAAGAGCTGTAGAAGAACAAGAGGGATGAAGAGAGAATTGGGAAGTAAATCAATTTCAATCTGAATCCAATTCCATAGTTTGTATAATTTGGAAACTTTATTCCTAGTTTTATTGGATAATTTAAATTTGGTCTAGCTCTTCGGCTTCTAACCTGTTATAATTGAATAAAACTGCTAATTTGTCCATTTGTGCACTCATAAAAAAGTGTAGTAAGTAATCAGACCTCACCATCAGATAATGGATAAAGCATTCCCAGGATAGGGCACTTTGCTGTAATAAGGAAACTACCATCTTTCATCTTCACAACTTCCTGATACATCTCAAAGTTCACATGCTGAAAGAATCTATTCTAAAAAACTGAATGAAGCTTACCCCTTGAGGCACGGGTGTATCATAAGGCTTTCATTAAAAGCACAGGTCCATTTCATGAGGAGGATGATGACAAACAATGAGAAGAAACTTTAGAGAGGACTCAGAGGAGAATAACTAGGGAATCAAATTTTAAAGATCCTAGAATATATGAGAGACTTCAAGACAAGTTTTACTTCTAGCAGCAGATTACAATTTTGTTATTTGATTACTAATTTAAAAACGTAGTTTTTGCTACTTATGTTCGCTTGCAAGTTAAGACTTTTAGATGTGAGTCATGTAAGAGATCTAATAATAGATGGAATCTACAAATTATCTGCTCGCATTTCTGCCACTACTTGATTACAGTTGATCAGTTCACTAACTACTATATAAATCTTAGACAAGTCACTTAATAATGATCAAATTAAACATAACAAGAAAAAGAAAACAAAATCGAGCGAGAATATATAACCAAGAACAATATCAAGGGCTCTGTCTTTACATATTTGACCCCTTATGATCTTGACACTAGGTTGAAGGCTCTCTACAATAGGCGTTGGCTGGATCTGGTTTGAATTTGTATGTAGAAGATAATTTTTAAATCTAAGAGGCTTAGTAATTGAAATCTAGAGCTGGTGAAGATATTCTCGAGTACTTTTTAAATATTGCCGTATTATTCTCCATTACTCTTCAAAATTAATGAACTTCTACACACATAGAACATTTATAATCTTCAGCAGCATGAGTATAAAAAAGCTGAATGATTCGAATAGTATCAATTATGCAGTTAAATGTAATGCACGAATACCTGATAACACCAGTTGTAAGTGTATGGTCAAGGCCAAACTGCAAAAACATACATTTAAACACAAGGATATTGTCAATTGTCAAACAAAGGTTTATGATGTCATATTCAATGCAAATGAAATGTATTCCGTATATTAAACTGGATAAATCCCACATTATACGTTAAAAAGACACCAATTTCCATTTTGGTATTGATTCCATGCTCGCATTTGATAGGGAATAATACAACATTCTAGTACAAGAAAATCATTGAACAGTCTATTATTCCTATAAACAGTAATATATAATAGAGCCTCAGTTCGATAATTGAATCTTAAATTAAAAAATATGAAAACAATTGATTAAGCTAAATTTGGCTTCCAGTGCTCATTTAGTTATTATTCAGTTGCTAAATATATTTTCTGCATAGTCAAAATGAAGAGCCTCCATGATTAGAAGAATGTGTATTTTTCAAAGGAAGTCACCCATTTATTGAATCTCTTACTGACTTTCTAAGTTTCATGCATATGTTTTCCTATGAAAAAATGAAATACATAAATATGAAAATAATTGATTAAGCTAAATGCTCCATTGTCCATTTCATGATTATTCAGTAGTTTCCATTATAGTCCAAATGATGAGCCTCCATGATTAGAAGTATGTTTATTTTTTAAGTCACTAGTTCCTCGAGTCTCTGACTGGTCTCCAAAGTTTCATATATATGTTTTCCTATGAAAAAATTAAATATAATAATTCTCTAGACTAAGAAAATATTATTCGTACTGCAACTAATTGAACGATCACTAGTCTATCTGTTTGGTCCTCATTTGATCTGTCATTCAGCAGTCAAGGGCATTGACGGAGAAAGGTGCCTGCAAATGCAAGGTGCTTGAAAAAGTAGGGATAGTGGCTTAGTGGAGATGATCAAACAAAATCAAACATTTTGTAAGCATATTAGACAATGTTGATTATGTCCTCTTTTATTTTATTCTTTTTGGGTTTCCTTTCTTGATGCTAGACAGGACAATGATGATAGTGATTCTTTGCACAAAAATGCACTTTAATGAGATAATGGACAGACTAAACTAGAAAAGAGAACGTTTGAAGCAAAAAAAAAAAAAATTTTGAGGCTTGGATTTGCCCAGCATATATCAGTCTTGGATTTTCCCAGCATATATTAGTCATTGACAATAAATAGCCCACCATCAAGCAAGCCCAGCAAATCACAATTCATAGTTCAATCACAATTCACTCTACATCATAAGCTAAAGAAAAAAAAAAATTAAAAGAGGGGGGGGGGGGGGGGGGCGCTTTCTGGAGAAGAAAAAACAAGGATGAATGAAAGTGACCCAAGGCAAATTCTCATCCAAAAACACCCAATCTATCAACTACAATAAAATGCTTTATCAATTAGAAAATACAATTGCAAACCGAAAGTTTGATACAAACTGGGCAACGAAGAAATAATCGACCAATAACTACCTGGACAAAGCTGGAACACGCTATTCTCTTGGGGACACCGTGGCGTTGGCGGCGTGACTGAGGTGGTGGCGGTGGTGTGACTGTCGGCAACGAAGATCACGAAATGAAGAGGAGTAAATGTTGAGAGATGAAGTGGGTCTCCATTTCTTAGACTATATTTAGGGCTCCAAGTTTTGGCGGGGTCGAAAATTGAGGGAAATCTAAATAATTTGACGTCAAATCTTTAAAATAAGCTATTTTAGCTTTTTTAATTTTTTGTCAAGATAAAATATATTGTTTATATATTGGTTTATGTATGATTTCAAAGTAATTAAACCTAGTATTTTCATCCGTACGATGCACGAGAATATATTAATACTAATAAATATATTCCAAATTTATAAAAATATGTTAATTATACAATCATATAAAATAAAAAATAATACAATAATATTTTAATAAAAAATACATGATTGTTAATGTGAATAATTTTTAATTGTATATCATGTTTGATGTAATATTATGAGTACAATATTAATTTTAAAAAAATGCAAATTCGTTAGTTTATTTAATTGTATATCATGTTTGACGTAATATTATGAGTACAACATAAATTTTGTGGAATACATCAATATATTTCTCATGATATTTACAAACACCAATCGTATTTTTTGAATTGTTCAATGGAGTTATAACGGGAAATAAAATATGATGGGACAATATTCTAAAAGTAAATTAAAATGCAAAACCTTGAAATGATAGGTCATTAATAGGCAGTGTCATAAAACGATTGGTCCTTAATAGACAGTTACCTAAACCGATGGGTCTTTATTGGACTACTTACTCGAAAAAACTTAAAGGCAGTAGATGGAGGTCATTATAGGTCCTTATCGTATTTTAACATTTTCCCCCCAATTTTTATTCAAAACCATCAATCACATAATAATATATAGGATAAATAATTCATAATATTAAAATAAGAACAACAAATAAATAAAATACCTCATTAAATAATAATAATAATAATAATAATAATAATAATAATAATAATAAAAGGCAATTTATAGATTACATTAATAGTTCAATGTGAAAAATATGTCATAGATTACATGCAATACCAATCATCTAGTCCGAATCACTATAGGACTGCACTCGATCCTCAACGTTGTCATCAATGTCTTCATTCTCCGTGTCAGATATCTCGGAGACTCTTGATTGATCGGTCAAGTGTACTTCCCTAGCACCCACTGAGACATCGAGATCCCCACTGGTCACTCGACGCAAGTTGATCTCCTCTAACGGACCTAGATCTACGAACAGTGTGAACCTCGATGATGTGTCAATGTGAACTACATCAGTCTCGGTACCATCCGTCTCACGTACCTCCCACGCTCTCCGATGGTTAACTTCTTCGACAACTCGCCAGTTGGGACCCCTAAGAGGATCATTGATATAAAACACCTGTCGTGCTTGAGACGCTAGTATGAATTGGTCATCCTTGAATGCCTCGGCACTGACGTCAATGCTCGTGATATTGTTGTCAGTTGATGTTCTTTTCCCTTGTGTCCTAAACCATTTGCACCTGAAGAGTACGACTGAAAATCCACCAATATATGACAACTCAAGTACTTGTTGCAATTGCCCGTAAAATGTTTCACCTTCCAATCCTGCCACACTCACGCCACTGTTTTGAGTGGTTAGTCTAGCATCCCGATCAGCCGTCAGAAATCGAACGCCATTAACAATACATGCCGGGTAAGATTGGACATTATGTGAAGCGCGAGACGCAAGAGCCAATATTTCTGATGTGACAGTTGTAGGGATCTCTCGGTGCAGATTATAAATCTATCATAACGAACAACAATGTCAAGTAGCATATTTCAACATTAATTGTATATCAATACACATAAACATATTATATTGAATATATAAACGCACCTTCGTGTGGAACCATGCGACGAACTGCTGCCTATGCAATTGGTCAACGTTTTCTACACCATGGGAATGCAATTCTCTCTTGTGTTAACTATTCAAAAGTGACGAAGGAATTAAAAAATTATGTAGTCAATACGAACTACATATCCAACAGTTTAATCTATACATATTTATAAAACTAAATACTTACTTCAAGTAGACCTCAATTTCAGGGCAATTGTTAAGGATGTAGAACTCAGCCTGGTTCAATGCATGACGATCAAGTATCATTACAGTTGTTTTTCCAACGGGACGACATTGTGACTTGAACACTGATAGATGCCTGCCTTGATCGATATCATCCTCGTTCCTCTCGGCCCAATTGAAACGTGTCTCGATGTCGTCAAAATACCTCGAACAATATGTCAAAGCTTCTTCTGCAACATACCCCTCTGCAATTGATCCTTCGGGCTTTGCTGGATTTCTGACATAGTCCTTCAATTTCTTGAGATACCTTTCAAATGGATACATCCAGCGCATGTACACAGGACCTCCCAAGATTGCCTCATCCGGTAAATGCATAACAAGGTGGACCATAATGTCAAAAAAAGCAGGAGGAAATATGCGTTCGAGCTTGCAAAGTATTAGAATTAGTTGTTCCTTGGCATTCTCCATGTCACTTTTCTTTATCGACCTGGGACAGAGCTTCTTGAAAAATGTAGAAAGCTCAGCTATAGTCGAGGAGATATTCTTGTTCAAATATGCTCTACACCCAATAGCCAACAAACGCTGCATAATGATGTGACAATCATGTGATTTCAATCCGGTGATGCGAGTGCCACTATGATCAACATTCTTCTTCAAACTTGACGCAAATCCATCTGGAAATTTGACTGATCTGATAAAATCACAGAATCTTCTACGGTCAGCATCAGTGAGTGTGTATTCTGCAGCAGGCTTCATCAATCGATTCCCATCATGATATAAGTGCAACTCGTGTCTGATATCTAATTCCATCAAATCACGTCGTGCATTGTCCGTGTCCTTAGATTTGTGTGGATCACATAAGATAGTACCGAGAAAGCTATCACACACGTTCTTCTCCACATGCATTACGTCTAGATTATGCTTCAACTCGATAGTGCACCAGTAAGGTAGCTCATACAAAATACTCTTTTTTCTCCAGTTGAGTTTACTCGGATCTCGTTTCCTTTTACGACCTCCATATTGTGGGTGCTTCCCTGGAATTCCATTAGTCACTCCCCTCAACTGCATCATTATATCTACACATGTAAATCGACGTGGAGGTTCCCCAACCTCTGTTTTCCCATTGAACTCACGACTTTTGCGCCATGGATGAGAAGTTCCCAAAAACCGGCGATGTCCCACATAAGCTATTTTCCCTAATACGCGTTCAGATGGCGTATCAACATTGCAAGTTGGACATGCTCCATAACCCTGTCCACTCCAACCTGAAAGACTAGTTCTGGCTGGAAAATCACTGACGGTCCATAACAATGATGCACGAAGTCTAAATAATCCATTATTTGTTCCAGCATCACGTACATAAACACCAGTATACCACAGTTCCTTTAACTCATCAACTAGTGGACGAAGGAAAACATCCATATCTTTCCCCGGTGATCGCGGGCCAGGTATCAATAGAGTTAACATCAAGTTTTCTTCTCTCATGCATAACCACGGAGGTAGGTTATAGGTGCATAAAATTACTGGCCACATACTGTAGGACTGACTCATGTTTCCGAATGGATTAAATCCATCTGCAGCTAATCCCAGTCGGACATTTCGAATCTCACTCGCAAAATCCGAGTGTGCTTTATCAAAGTCCTGCCACGCCTTCCCATCAACAGGATGACCCATTTCATCACCGTCCATCGATCGTCCAGCATTGTGCCACCTCATCTATTTTGCAATGTGCCGAGTAGAGTAGAAGCGCTTAAGCCTGGGAGTCAATGGAAAATAACGTAACACCTTATGTGGGATATTCATACTAGATGACTTTCCTGACACCTGAGTCCACCGACTTTCGCAGCATATTGGGCAAATCTGTTTATCAGCATTCTCCTTCCAGAACAGTGAGCAATCATTCTTGCAGACATGAATCGACTCATAGCCGAGCCCTATCTTCCTCATTAGCTTCTTAGCCTCGTAATATGAATTCACAAGATTTAAATCTGGAAATGCTAACTTCAGCAATTTCAGCAACTCATCGAATGACTTATTGGTCCACTTGTTCATCACTTTAATATGCATCAACTTAGCCAAGAAATTCAAGGAAGAGAATGACGAGACGCCTGGATACAACTCTGACTGCAATGCCTCAAACAGCTCATCGAACCCAGCATTAGCCCCTTCCTCACTCGGTTCTCCCCCAACTACATCATGTAGAATGTCTGTCATCTCATCTCTCGATACTATTGGTTCATCTTGTTGAGGCATGTCGACAGGCACTTCCATCGGCTCTCCATGATGAATCCATCTTTCGTAATGTTCTAAAAAACCAAATCGAAATATGTGGTCATCTACAACATGTACCAGTTGCTTTGCTCTGTTTAAACATTTATTGCACGGACAAGAAATCATCCCCCTGTCGTTTGCCAATGGCCTCACCATTCTTATAAATGCTGCAACTCCATTCGCAAATTCGGTGGACTTGCCACGTATTCTGTTCAGTTTAATCCAACTCTTATCCATATCTACTTTTACTTCATTTTCGCTGTGAAATAAAAAAAATACACATATAACTGAAATATTCGAGTGATGTGAGCATGTACCTTAACCACTTATTGCTCCCACACTAATTCAAGGTACGAATCCTAACCATTCGACTCTGATTAGCGACTCAAGATTTGTGTCAATTTTTCCTGTCAATATTTTAGGAGACGCTACCAACGTGAAAATAAAAAAGCAGTTGCAGGAAAAAATATTTAATAACACAACTCTAATCATTGTCGAAATGTCCAATAGTATGACAATTCAAAGATTAATTTATAAACATCAAATAGTCCTGTACTAGGACGTGTGAGCTTAAACTAATCTTTAAACGGTAGTCTAAGCTCGATGTAAGTGTAAATAAAGTGTAAAAGAAATTAATAAATAATGCACGCAGAAATTATAATTAGATAAAAATGACATACCACAATCTCAAAATTTTCACATTCCAACCTCGTCAATCAACAGCTTCAAGTTCCAAAAACAACGTTGCTAGCTAAAAAGAATTGATGAAAACATATTATTAATCAATCAATAAAATTTCTATAAAATACAGAATTTAAGTGCAAATATCTTACCTAAATCAAAGAAATTGTATCAACTTGAGAGCAGTGTTAATAACAACTTAAAGACCATATGTTTTCAACTTGAAAATGAGAGAAAAAACGAGTTTGAAGTATATATATACACAGTGTATTAGCGACGACTATTGTGGTCGCTAATTGAATACGCGCGATTTTTTTGCACCAATTTTCGGTAATAGAGACGACTTTGTCGTCTCTAATTGCATACGCGGGAATTTTTAGCGCCATTTTTTGCCATTAGAGACAACAACAGTCGTCCCTGTTCCGGATATTTGCGACGACTACATGTCGTCTCTATTTTCAGGATAATAGAGACGACATGTAGTCGTCGCTATTACCTCATAATAGAGACGACTACATGTCGTCTCTATTATCCTGAAAATAGAGACGACATCTTGTCGTCTCTAAGTATTAGAGACGACTTTTGTCGTCTCTATTACGAAACTTCTAAGGGCGGGATGTGTTCCCGCTTTCCCTGGTTAATTAAGACGACAAAGTCGTCGCTATATCGTCCTGTATTGGGACGACTTTTTTGTCGTCGCAAATAATGAAGCATTAGAGACGATATTTTTTGTCGTCGCTAATTTTCGTCGTTTTCGCTCAGTTTTCTTGTAGTGTGCGATGGCAAAATTTTAAATAATTTTTTTACAAAACGCAAGAAAAATATCGCCCAACTCTGGGCATCGATTCATAAAAGAACCACTGCGATTTTCATAAAAGGCGTCGGTTCTTATAAAGAACCAATGCCTTAACTTGAGACATTTAGGGCCTCTTCATCGATTTTTCAAACACATTCCACTCTCTCTCTTTTCAAACCCGTGACACGCCTCTCTTCTCTCGACGCCACTAGCCCGTTAATTTGACGACGTCGCCACCGTTGACCACCACCATCAGGCCTCATTTCTCGATCTCTCTCCACCACGCGCTGAACCTCTCCCACGCTACCCCGTTCCCCTCTCTTACCACGATGCGTTCCACCCGGTTCCCCTCTCTTACGCCGCCTCCATCCACCCGCAGCCACTCGCACTTCATGCGGCATCTACCCCCCTGCCACCCTTCCTAGCTCGCCCCACACAGTTGTTTGATTTCTTGATAGGTGCAATAAAAATCTCTTGTTATCAAAAAGTGTATCTAAATTTTGATTTCTTATATTAACGTGTAGAGATTTTTTAACTCCAGTGTAATGAATATCAAATTAATTAATTTGAAATTTTATTTGTTGAGTAGTTGAATTTTGTTATGCATTCCTCGAATACATATTTATTGAGTGATGATAATTTATTGATCATGTGATTGTCATAGCGCATATATGTACAATGAAAAAAAAAACTTAATTAAAAGGCATCGGTTGTGGTAGTTGCAACCGACACCATTAATAAGACAATGGCCGTCAGTTTCAATTGTACGACCGACACCCGAAACCCTAATAAAGGCGTCGGTTGTTAGCTAACAACCGAAGCCTTAAGGTACGTTTGGGTATTGGTTTACAACCGACGCCTTAATTATGGCCTTTTGGCGTCGCTACTATAGGCTTCTGCAGTACAACCGACGTCTTTTCTAATTTACAGCCGACGCCTTTTACTGTTACTGTACTAGTGTACATTACTAGATGTACTAGCTAACTACATGTTTTGTGAGACCCATAATTTTTTATTAAATTTTATCAAAATTTAATTTTAATTCCAACTAAATATGAATTTAATTTCAAAAAACGTAGAACAAACACGTCCCATATAAAGACAAATATAACATTAATGATGAAAAGGACACATACTATCCAATTTTGTACATGTAAAAGAATATTTGAAAAAGTGATTTTCTATTGACACATGAGATTGTATAGCTCCTACTCAAAACCCTAATACCCAATAGCTCACTCACTTACTCGCTAACACACTCATCTTCTGAAACTTTCAGTTCAAAGGAAAAGAAACAATGACTAAAAGGTAAGTTTAGTTTCTTATTGCATTTTGGCTTAACTGTTAAAATTATTGCTACAATGAGATGTTTGTGTGCTAGACTTCATCCTTTCTTTATAGCTGTTATTTGTTTCTTGCATTATCTTGGAAAAAAAAAATGTAGTTGCAGTCATACTGAGTTAGTTTATTTTCTTCTAATTTAAAACATTTTAATAGTTGTTAATATTTCGATTTTGTGGTAATGTGATTTATGTAGACCGTTGACACATATTTTTAAGTCGCCTATTAGTTGAAAAGATGATTATTATGTCTTCAAAAATTCCATGATAAATGAAGTCTTCAACTCTAGTTAGAAAATGAAGTCTTCGCAAGTTGGTCATTCGGGATTTGCATTCTCCAACTTGATGAGGGGGGTAATTAGAATATTCTCTGTGCATTAGCTGTGATTAGTTGTATCATAGGGGCCCTAATTTAGCGAGAGAATATTTCTGTTATCTTTTTGTATAAGGAAGGTGATATTTAGATGCTTAATTGTTGGAACGCGGTCATGTATATATGTGTACCACTAGTACAAAATATTTCAAAAAAAATAACAAATTCGAGTCCTTTTACGAGGAAAACGACGCCTGTTAAAACGCGGTGGCAAACTTGTAAATAATTTTTTTACAAAACTCGTCGATTGTTAGAAAACAACCGACGCTAAAAATATCACCCAACCTTGGGCATCCGTTCTTATATAAGAACCGACGCGATTTTCATAAAAGGAGTCGGTTCTTATAAAGAACCGACACCTTAAGTTGAGTCATTTAGGGCCTCTTCCCCGATTTTTTAGACACATTCCACTCTCTCTCTCTCTCTCTTTTCAAACCCGTGGCGCGCCCCTCTTCTCACGGCGCCACTAGCCCGTTAATTTGACGTCAGCGCCACTGTTGACCACCACGATCAGGCCTCATTTCTCGATCTCTCTCCACCGCGCACTGAACCCGCAGCATGCCACCCCATTCGTCTCTCTTACCACACTGCGCTCCACCCGGTTCCCCTCTCTTACGCTTCCGCCATCCACCCCACAGCCACCAGCACTTCCGCCGGTATCCACCCCACTACCACTCACCCTAGCTTGCCCCACACAGTTGTTTGGTTTTCTTGATAGGTACAATAAAAATCTCTTGTTATCGAGAAGTGTATCTAAATTTTGATTTTTTATATTAACGTGTAGAAATTTTTTAACTCCAGTGTCATAAATATAAAATTAATTAATTTGAAATTCTATTTGTTTAGTTATTGAATTTTATTACGCATTCCTCAAATACATATATATTGAGTGATGATAATTTGTTGATCATGTGATTGTTATAGCGTATATAGGTACAATGAAAAAAAAAAAAACTTAATAAAAAGGCGTCGGTTGTGGTGGTTGCAACCGACGCCTTTAATAAGACATTAGGCGTCGGTTTCAATTGTACGACCGACGCCCAAAACCCAAATACAGGCGTCGGTAACAACCAACGCCTTAAGGTATGTTTGGGCATCGGTTTACAACCGACGCCTTGAGTATGGCCTTTTTCGTCGCTACTATAGGCGTCTACAGTACAATCGACGCCTTTTCCCATTTACAATCGACGCCTTTTACTTTTACTGTACTAGTGTACATTGCTTTATGAATAAAGATGATCTTGCATCCCAAATATATCAACCTTTTCAAGAATAAAATTTTGATTTTAACTTAAATCAAAACTAATGATTAATTAACTACATGTTTTGTGAGACCCATTATTTTTTGTTAAATTTTATCAAAATTTATTTTTAATTCCAACTAAATATGAATTTAATTTCAAAAACCATAGAACAGACACGTCCAATGTAAAGACAAATATAACATTAATGATGAAAATGACACATACTACCCAATTTCGTACCTGTAAAATAACATTCAAAAAAGAGATTTTCTATTGACACATGAGATTGTATAGTTCTTACTCAAAACCCTAATGCCCACCATCTCACTCACTTACTCACTAACACACTCATCTTCTGAAACTTTCACTTCAAAGAAAAAGAAACAATGACTGAAAGGTAAGTTTAGTTTCTTATTGCGTTTTAGTTTTACTGTTAAAATTGTTGCTACAATGAGTTGTTTGTGTGCTGGGCTTCATCCTTTCTTTACAGCTGTTTCTTGTTTCTTACTTTTTCTTTGAAAAAAAAAAACGCATTAGCAGTCTTACTGTGTTAGTTTATTTATTCTAATTTAAAACATTTTAATAGTTGTTAATATTTCGATTTTGTGGTAATGTGATTTATATAGACCGTTTACACATATTTTTAAGCCACCTATTAGTTGAAAGGATGATTATTATATCTTCAAGAATTCCATGATAAATGAAGTCTTCAACACTAATTTGAAAATGAAGTCTTCGCAAGTTAGGCATTCGGGACTTGCATGCTCCAACTTGAGGGGGGGTATTAGAATATTCTTTGTACATTAGCTATGATTAGTTGTATCATAGGGGCTGTAATTTAGCAAGAGAATATTTCTGTTATCTTTTTGTATATAGAAGGTGATATTTAGCTGCTTAATTGTTGGAACGCAGTCTTGTATATATGTGTACATTGCTTTATGAATAAAGATGATCTTGCATCCCAAATATATCAACCTTTTCAAGAATGAAATTTTGATTTTAACTTAAATCAAAACTAATAATTAGTTAACTACATGTTTTGTGAGACCCATTATTTTTTGTTAAATTTTATCAAAGTTTAATTTTAATTCCTACTAAATATAAATTTAATTTCAAAAACCATAGAACAAACATGTCCAATGTAAAGACAAATATAACATTAATGATGAAAATGACACATACTACCCAATTTCGTACCTGTAAAATACCATTCAAAAACGAGATTTTCTATTGACACATGAGATTGTATAGTTCTTACTCAAAATCCTGATGCCCACCATCTCACTCACTTACTCACTAACACACTCATCTTCTGAAACTTTCACTTCGAAGAAAAAGAAACAATGACTGAAAGGTAAGTTTAGTTTCTTATTGTGTTTTAGTTTTACTATTAAACTTATTTCTATAATGAGATGTTTGTGTGTTGGGCTTCATCCTTTCTTTATAGCTGTTTTTTGTTTCTTACTTTTCTTTTTTTTTTTTTGAAAAAAAAAAACGTATTAGCAGTCTTACTGAGTTATTTTATTTACTTCGAATTTAAAACATTTTAATAGTTGTTAATATTTCGATTTTGTGGTAATGTGATTTATATAGACCGTTTACACATATTTTTAAGCCACCTATTAGCTGAATAGTTGATTATTATATCTTAAGAATTTCATGATAAATGAAGTCTTCAACACTAATTAGAAAATGAAGTCTTCGCAAGTTGGGCATTCGGGACTTGCATGCTCCAACTTGAGGGGGGTTATTAGAATATTCTTTGTATATTAGATGTGATTAATTGTATCATAGGGGCCTTAATTTAGCTGGAGAATATTTTTGTTATCTTTTTGTATAAGGAAGGTGATATTTAGCTACTTAACTGTTGGAACATAGTCATGTTTATATGTGTACATTGCTTTTTGAGTAAAGATGATCTTGAAACCCAGCACTAGTACAGAAACTGGAAAATGCGTCGGTTGAAAAACAGAATACGATTCGGTTGTCGCGGCTATGCCTATGATGCAGACGCCTAAAGTCTTGACTTTAGGCGTCGGTTGTAAACCGGCGCATAAAGATCAACTTTAAGCGTCGGTTGTAGAAACTGACGCTTAAAGTCGGACTTTTGGCATCCGTTCTAAGTACAAACCGATGCCTAAAGTCAAAAAAAAAAATCAACTTTGGACGTCGGTTCTAAATTTAGAACTGACGCCCAAAGTTTTTTTTTTTTTTTTTTTTTTTTTTTTTGCAGTAAAAATAATTCCCATTATATGACCTGCAATGACCTAGGCCACTGCACATCGTGGGCTGCAGTCATGTAAACGTGGCCTGCAATGACCCAGGTCACTGCAAGTCGTGGCCTGTAGTGACCTGGACGTGGCATGCAGTCACCTGGACGTGGTCGCAATGACCTAGGCCACTGCAAGTCGTAGCCTGCAGTGACCCGGACGTGGCCTGCAATGACCCAGGCCATGGCACGTCATGGCCTGCAGTCACTTGGACGTGACCTGCAATGACCCAGGCAAAGGCACATCGTAGCCTGCAGTCACCTGGACTTGGCCTGCAATGACCCAGGTCACTGCAGGTCGTGGCCTACAGTCACCTGGATGTGGCCTGCGGTGACTTGAACATGCGCATCACCAAATATATATATAATCGACATATACGTAATAAATTAAATTAACAACAATTATACTTACAAAATTGTTAATTTAAGATACAAATTAAATATATATGTAAATGGAAATTTGATTACGCTTCGATTTACACAAACCTATGAACAAAGTATTTTGCCCATAAGTTTTGAGTCTCGATTACTTCCTCCGTTGAATAGTATTCTTTAAATGCCTACAAACAATCAAAATGAATTATTAGTTATTTTTTCATAAAATATAAAGTCATTATTAAAAATTCTCATTTTCAATGACTTATATATTTTCTAACGAAGTATGTTGAAAGTGTTCTGTGACTATCTCATACATATTTATCATAACGTAGTAGCCACACTCAGACCCTCCAGGTTGCTGAGGACACTGAAAAATTCACATTGAAAACTAACAATATTAGTAATCAAACTAAATAAAATATAGAAATAATTCAAAGATTTGTAATAAAGTTTAAATCTGTGTTTTTATACTTTTACATTTTTTCCATGTTGTATTGGATTTTGTCCTCATGCCTCCAACTGTCCAATACGTTTTGAAAGCCCTAAAATTTTAATAAATTATATCAACAAGTACGGAAATTTTGGCAGAGTCTCCCCTATAAATTGAACTTATCCAACCTGTAGGGGGACCCTGTTGTACATAGTCACAGCCTAAGATTTCTATCTTCGCCCCCAAATTCAGGAAACAGCCTGTTAATGTTCCTCCATTGAGGAGAATCGGCCACGTGTCTTAGTTTTCCATCTTCTTTTCTCCCGTCGACATGCCACCGCAAGTTCTTTGCATCCTTTACATTGGCAAACAAATTTTTAAATATTGGTATTATAGGTAAATACCATAACACCTTTGCCGGAGGGCTTTTCTTATCACCACAATTATCATTTATGTTCTTTCACTTATACCGTGATGCCCCACACTTTGGACATAGACACAAGTCCTTGTAATCATTTCGATACAGTAAACAATCATTTGGATATGCATGTATCCTCTCAATCTCCATACCCATCGTAGATTGAACTAGGAAGTTCGATATCTTCCGGAAGCATCTCTCGTAACAGTTCCAATAATGTCGTGAAACTCTTAGGCTGCGTTCTCTTTGTGTTTCAGTTTCCTGTTTTCAGTTTCGAAAATGTTTTCTGTTTCCCATTTTCTGTGACTTTTTTCGAAATTGCTGAAAACGTGACGCGATCCCAGTCGGGGAATCTCGTCGAACAACGCGGAATAACGAAATTTAAAACCCTAGGAAAGATCTAAATCAGATCTGACTCGAAAATAACAAGAACACGAATAAATAGATGGAAATTAAAATAAGATTGACGATAGGACCTTGACCCAAGATTCACGACGCAATTAATTGACGATGCGGAATCGAGATCCAAGGTTTTCGAAACACCACAAGGACTTGTCAATTTCCTTGATAAGATTCTAATTGGAAAACGCCACAAATATTTTCACAATATTTGATAAGTCGGATTTGTTCTTGAAGAACACAAAAGAGACTCCTCAACCTTTTAATTGGAGAAAACTCTCTCAACTTTATTAATCTCAAAATTAAACTAAAGTTAATGTTTACAATGATGAAAAGAAATATAAATAAGCAAGAAAACCTAAACTAGGGTTTGCCGCTAATTGGGCTCAAAATAGAATCCTAATTGACCTAAAATACTAAAATAGGAAAATAAATAATTAAAAATGGAAATTAAAAATAGCGTGTGAATCTGAAACGGAATGCAGGTTATGGCCGTGTTGCAACTCTTACGGCCGTAAGAGTTCCCCTTTTGTTGATTTACGGCCGTGACTGAGAGATTTGCGACCGTGAGTGACAAATTCTGCAATTCCTTTTTTTAACCGAGGCCAGGTTACGCCCGTAATGTCTTTCCTTGCGTCCGTAACTCTTGTATGCTTGATTTGTTGTTCTAAACCCGTGGCGCTCTTACGGCCGTGACCCATGTGGTTTGCGGCCGTGAACTTCAATTTTTCCTCCAAACTTCGACCACCCGGTTCGGCTTGATCCGCTCATCGTCTAGGCTCGATTCCAACATGGAACTTGCTCTGTTTTCCATATAGATCACCGTCATACTGCCGATGTCTCGACTTCGCCTTTCGATGCCTGGTCCGGATCACATCATACTCCCTCTCTTGAAAAGGATTCGACCTCGAATCCATTTTTGGTCGGCTTTTCAAATTCCTCCTGCTTTCCTGGGCTCGATGATCATTTTCAAGCTTAGTGCAATCCTTTAGACTCTTGGGCTGCTTATTTTGGCCAATAAATTTCTTTCCTGTTTTAAGCTCATGGTTTGACTTTGGTACCTGTAAAACAAATTTTAAAGAACTGGGGAGGGGTTTGTTAGCGTGAGTAAGTGCAAATAGACTCATTTTTGTGGTAGACTCTCTTTTTGTTTGCTTTTTGTACTCAGTCTCTCCTTTTTCTGAGGTTTGAACATCAACCTTTTTTTCTTTATTTTTCACTCCCTCTCCTTTTTCTGAGGTCGTAGCCTCAACTCTCTTTTCATTAATCTCCACTCCCTCTCCTTTTTCTGAGGTCGTGGCCTCAACTCTCTTATTTTTCCCCTCAAACTCACTTTTCACTTTCAATTGATCTTTCAGGGCTTCAGTGGGAGATAGTGGCATTAGAGTAAACTTTTTCCCCCCTTTTACCAAGCTGTATCTATTCGTATACCCATCATGTAGCACAGCCCTTTCATGTTGCCAAGGTCTCCCCAACAGTATATGACTAATTTGCATTGGCACCACGTCACAAATTACCTCATCAGAATACCCACCCAAAGAAAAATTCACCAAGGTCTGTCTCTTCACCTTAACTTCCCCCGACTCAGTCAACCATTGTAATTTATAAGGTGTTGGATGTTTTATTAAATGTAAGCCTAATTTTTCCACCAACATTGTACTAACTACATTAGTACAACTTCCCCCATCAATCACCAAGCTACAAACTTTTTCATCCACTAAGCATCTACTGCGAAAAATATTATCTCTTTGCCCATCCACATTTTCCAAAACATTCACCTTACACTTAACGCTAAGAACATGCCTATCAATAATTGACTCATCCACCACAACACTTTTAGCCCCTTCACTATCACACCTAACCTTTTTACGTGGACAATCAAGTGCAATGTGACCCCGTTCCAAACATTTAAAGCACTTAACATTTTTACCCTTGAGAGGCTTGGAATCAGAATTATTTTTACCTTTGGTTATCGGTTCCTCCCTCCTTTTATGAACATGATCACTACTCTCCCGTTTTGATGTCTCTTTATACTTCAATGGCTTTTCATCACCCCCATCTCCACCTCTAGAATTGGCTTCACGCCCCTTATGCCTCCTAGCCCTAGAATCCGCCTGATGTTGCTCCTTTTCCCAGTGAGCAAGTTCTGCTTCCCTTCTTTCCATCCTAGCCATCAATCTCTCAAGTTTTACCTTCATGGCCTCCATCTGTTTAAAATTCTTGTGGTCACCTGTTGATGGAGATTTTTCCCTGCGAGACATGGTTAGCTTTCAAAGACAAACAAAAATTCCTCTCGTGTTTATTTTCACTCGTGTATCACACTCAATCCCTTCAAATTTCACCCAAGAACAAACCAATGATCAACAATCAAGAAATTTATGGAAGATACGAAAAGTAAAAAAATTAGAAAATTCTAGGAAAATTCGATTTTTTTTTTTAATCTGCCAGAAAATTTGACTACAAGTATGGCAGAAAAAACGGAATTGGATTTGGACGAGAAACGAACAAGAAAAACACTTTTGAATTTTTGGGACTGACTCGTATGGATCAAACTGAAGAAAATTATGACTGACACGAAGAACGCGAAGAACACGAAAAAAAATCAAGAAAATCAATAAACGCAAGAATCTGAAATAGATCAAAGCTCTGATACCAGATGACGCGATCCCAGTCGGGGAATCTCGTCGAACAACGCGGAATAACGAAATTTAAAACCCTAGGAAAGATCTAAATCAGATCTGACTCGAAAATAACAAGAACACGAATAAATAGACGGAAATTAAAATAAGATTGACGATAGGACCTTGACCCAAGATTCACGACGCAATTAATTGACGATGCGGAATCGAGATCCAAGGTTTTCGAAACACCACAAAGACTTGTCAATTTCCTTGATAAGATTCTAATTGGAAAACGCCACAAATATTCTCGCGAATATTTGATAACTATAACGCCACAAATATTTTCACAATATTTGATAAGTCGGATTTGTTCTTGAAGAACACAAAAGGGACTCCTCAACCTTTTAATTGGAGAAAACTCTCTCAACTTTATTAATCTCAAAATTTAACTAAACTTAATGTTTACAATGATGAAAAGAAATAAAAATAAGCAAGAAAACCTAAACTAGGGTTTGCCGCTAATTGGGCTCAAAACAGAACCCTAATTGACCTAAAATACTAAAATAGGAAAATGGAAATTAAAAATAGCGTGTGAATCTGAAACGGAATGCAGGTTACGGCCGTGTTGCAACTCCTACGGCCGTAAGAGTTCCCCTTTTGTTGATTTACGGCCGTGACTGAGAGATTTGCGGTCGTGAGTGACAAATTCTGCAATTCCTTTTTTTAACCGAGGCCAGGTTACGCCCGTAATGTCTTTCCTTGCGGCCGTAACTCTTGTATGCTTGATTTGTTGTTCTAAACCCGTGGCGCTCTTACGGCCGTGACCCATGTGGTTTGCGGCCGTGAACTTCAATTTTTCCTCCAAACTTCGACCACCCGGTTCGGCTTGATCCGCTCATAGTCTAGGCTCGATTCCAACATGGAACTTGCTCTGTTTTCCATGTAGATCACCGTCATACTGCCGATGTCTCGACTTCGCCTTTCGATGCCTGGTCCGGATCACATCATACTCCCTCTCTTGAAAAGGATTCGACCTCGAATCCATTTTTGGTCGGCTTTTCAAATTCCTCCTGCTTTCCTGGGCTCGATGATCATTTTCAAGCTTCGTGCAATCCTTTAGACTCTTGGGCTGCTTATTTTGGCCAATAAATTTCTTTCCTGTTTTAAGCTCATGGTTTGACTTTGGTACCTGTAAAACAAATTTTAAAGAACTGGGGAGGGGTTTGTTAGCGTGAGTAAGTGCAAATAGACTCATTTTTGTGGTAGACTCTCTTTTTGTTTGCTTTTTGTACTCAGTCTCTCCTTTTTCTGAGGTTTGAACCTCAACCCTTTTTTCTTTATTTTTCACTCCCTCTCCTTTTTCTGAGGTCATAGCCTCAACTCTCTTTTCATTAATCTCCACTCCCTCTCCTTTTTCTGAGGTCGTGGCCTCAACTCTCTTATTTTTCCCCTCAAACTCACTTTTCACTTTCAATTGATCTTTCAGGGCTTCAGTGGGAGATAGTGGCATTAGAGTAAACTTTTTCCCCCCTTTTACCAAGCTGTATCTATTCGTATACCCATCATGTAGCACAGCCCTTTCATGTTTCCAAGGTCTCCCCAACAGTATATGACTAATTTGCATTGGCACCACGTCACAAATTACCTCATCAGAATACCCACCCAAAGAAAAATTCACCAAGGTCTGTCTCTTCACCTTAACTTCCCCCGACTCAGTCAACCATTGTAATTTATAAGGTGTTGGATGTTTTATTAAATGTAAGCCTAATTTTTCCACCAACATTGTACTAACTACATTAGTACAACTTCCCCCATCAATCACCAAGCTACAAACTTTTTCATCCACTAAGCATCTAGTGCGAAAAATATTATCTCTTTGCCCATCCACATTTTCCAAAACATTCGCCTTACACTTAACGCTAAGAACATGCCTATCAATAATTGACTCATCCACCACAACACTTTTAGCCCCTTCACTATCACACCTAACCTTTTTACGTGGACAATCAAGTGCAATGTGACCCCGTTCCAAACATTTAAAGCACTTAACATTTTTACCCTTGAGAGGCTTGGAATCAGAATTATTTTTACCTTTGGTTATCGGTTCCTCCCTCCTTTTATGAACATGATCACTACTCTCCCGTTTTGATGTCTCTTTATACTTCAATGGCTTTTCATCACCCCCATCTCCACCTCTAGAATTGGCTTCACGCCCCTTATGCCTCCTAGCCCTAGAATCCGCCTGATGTTGCTCCTTTTCCCATTGAGCAAGTTCTGCTTCCCTTCTTTCCATCCTAGCCATCAATCTCTCAAGTTTTACCTTCATGGCCTCCATCTGTTTAAAATTCTTGTGGTCACCTGTTGATGGAGATTTTTCCCTGCGAGACATGGTTAGCTTTCAAAGACAAACAAAAATTCCTATCGTGTTTATTTTCACTCGTGTTTCACACTCAATCCCTTCAAATTTCACCCAAGAACAAACCAATGATCAACAATCAAGAAATTTATGGAAGATACGAAAAGTAAAAAAAATTAGAAAATTCTAGGAAAATTCGATTTTTTTTTTTTTATCTGCCAGAAAATTTGACTACAAGTATGGCAGAAAAAACGGAATTGGATTTGGACGAGAAACGAACAAGAAAAACACTTTTGAATTTTTGGGACTGACTCGTATGGATCAAACTGAAGAAAATTATGACTGACACGAAGAACGCGAAGAACATGAAAAAAAAATCAAGAAAATCAATAAACGCAAGAATCTGAAATAGATCAAAGCTCTGATACCAGATGACGCGATCCCAGTCGGGGAATCTCGTCGAACAACGCAAAATAACGAAATTTAAAACCCTAGGAAAGATCTAAATCAGATCTGACTCGAAAATAACAAGAACACGAATAAATAGATGGAAATTAAAATAAGATTGACGATAGGACCTTGACCCAAGATTCACGACGCAATTAATTGACGATGCGGAATCGAGATCCAAGGTTTTCGAAACACCACAAAGACTTGTCAATTTCCTTGAAAAGATTCTAATTGGAAAACGCCACAAATATTCTCGCGAATATTTGATAAGTATAACGCAACAAATATTTTCACAATATTTGATAAGTCGGATTTGTTCTTGAAGAACACAAAAGGGACTCCTCAACCTTTTAATTGGAGAAAACTCTCTCAACTTTATTAATCTCAAAATTTAACTAAACTTAATGTTTACAATGATGAAAAGAAATAAAAATAAGCAAGAAAACCTAAACTAGGGTTTGCCGCTAATTGGGCTCAAAACAGAATCCTAATTGACCTAAAATACTAAAATAGGAAAATGGAAATTAAAAATAGCGTGTGAATCTGAAACGGAATGCAGGTTACGGCCGTGTTGCAACTCTTACGGCTGTAAGAGTTCCCCTTTTGTTGATTTACGGCCGTGACTGATAGATTTGCGGCCGTGAGTGACAAATTCTGCAATTCCTTTTTTTAACCGAGGCCAGGTTACGCCCGTAATGTCTTTCCTTGCGGCCGTAACTCTTGTATGCTTGATTTGTTGTTCTAAACCCGTGGCGCTCTTACGGCCGTGACCCATGTGGTTTGCGGCCGTGAACTTCAATTTTTCCTCCAAACTTCGACCACCCGGTTCGGCTTGATCCGCTCGTCGTCTAGGCTAGATTCCAACATGGAACTTGCTCTGTTTTCCATGTAGATCACCGTCATACTGCCGATGTCTCGACTTCGCCTTTCGATGCCTGGTCCGGATCGCATCAAAACGCGTTTGGTTTGTTATTTCTTAAAACTGTTTTCGAAAATGAAAAGCTGGAAAACGCGTTCTGTTTAAAATTTTGAAGAAAATTATTTCATATTGTTTGTGAATATAAATGAAATAAAGATATCATATTTTGAGGTACACAATAAAAATAAATGAAATAACCCCTATCACACAATTTGCTTATACCAAAAAAGTTCAAAAATTCATGTTGCCCTTCTAAAGTAATCGGTGGGCATTTGGGTAGTAATTTTTCCTTCTAAAGTAATCGTTCCATTTAATACTTTATATAGATACATCCTTCTAGTAAGCATTCATAACGTTTAAAATTTAAGTTTCAATAAAATTTGCAAAAATCAATTTACGTTAATTTGGAGTTCTACGCAAAAAACAGAGTGCAATTCGGAGTTGTACATCAAAAGTTATACATGTTTGAAGACAATGACCTATAAAGAAAATATGAGAAGGACTAAATTGAAAGAAAAGTAAAATTTGTGAACTAATGTGCAACAAAATCTGAAGTTGAGGGACCTAAGTTGCAAATAAATTAGGATATTTTCGAAAGAAATTTCAAAATTGAAGGATTAAAATGACAAATTTTGAAAATCAGGGACCAATAATGTAATTAAAAATGATAAATTTTGACAAATTTCAAAATTTTTTGATTATTTTAAATTTTTTTTTTCTTTTAAGTGGAAAACGCGCGTTTTCCACTTACAAGGCATAAATTTCGGAAAACGCGGAAAACGTGATTTTCACGTTTTCCATTTCCTTTACAAATTTTGAAAACGTTTTCGAAATTTTTTTTCGAAAACGGCGCAAGAGAACGCGTTTTCTGCGTTTTCGAAAATGGAAAACGGAAAATTGCTGGAAAACGCCAAAGAAAACGCAGCCTTATCACTCCACTTATTGCTTGCTTTCAAGTTATACAATTTTAGTACAGCAAACAATTTAGTGAATTTATTTCAACCAGAAAATAAAGGCTTCTCAGAATCGTTGAACAAGCTATCTAATACATGAGGCTTTTCAATGTATTCCCCTTGTATATCACGCATCATTTCGTCTATCATATCATTCTCATCATTTTCCAAATCATTCTCACCAATATTGCTCAAATTATTCTCCTGCTAATCACAAACATCGTCCCCAGTGCTCATCCTGGGAAGCATACTCTCACCATGCCATATCCATCGTGTATAACCTTCCTTAAACCCATGACGAATCAAATGACTCTTCACTTGATCAAAACTACGAAACTTTCTCAAATTCTTACAATCATAACAAGGACACAAAAATCATTGCTTCACCTTTCTTTCTCTTGTGTTTATCCGCACATTTCACAAACTCATCAACACCTTTTACATATTCATGTCTATTACGTCTGCCATACATCCAACCCCGATCCATATCAATGACCTATATGTGAAGATATAATTAAAAAATTTATTAGTTTTGAGTTAATATTTTTAATGATACAACCTTAAACCAACTATATATTAATAGTTGAAATCAAATACGATAATTTATTAGGCTGGAAACTTCATAATTTTATTAGGATGATTATATTCTATGTAATTATTTATTTAGTATGGTCAATTCTGTATTAGTGAAAATCACTTTAAATTATAATTTTCATTTTTTATTTACAAAATCCTACAAAAATTTCGGCATAACCTCTCCTATAAATTGGACTTAGCCAACCTGTAGGAAGAATCAAAATACCACAATAAACCAAAATGTTCAACCTCGACATATTCAAAACTCAAATACAACTCCAATCAAACTTCAACATCATCAACTACTCCAAGTTTAATCCAAAATCCATTCTCAATTCCTAAAAAGTCAAGATAAGATTTCATAATTTAATATTTCAAGAGAGAGTGGGAGAGGCGCGAGAGTAAAGATATGAAATGTTCGCGGTAAAATAATAAGGTATTACGCGTCGGTTCTTATTAAGAACCGACGCGTATTACAAAAAAATTATTACGAAAATGCCACTTTCGCTTTTTACACGTCAATTTTTTGAAAAATCGACGTGTATTCTTCTTTTCTTATGCTCTTTTGTACTAGTGCAGATATATCAACCTTTTCAAGATTAAAATTTTGATTTTAATTTAAATCAAAACTAATAATTACTTAACTACATGTTTTGTGAGACCCATAATTTTTTGTTAAATTTTATCAAAATTTGATTTTAATTCCAACTAAATATTAAATTAAATTCAAAAAACATAGAACAAACACGTCCCATATAAAGACAAATATAACATTAATGATGAAAATGACCCATACTACCCAATTTCGCACCTGTAAAATAATATTCGAAAAAGAGATTTTCTATTGACACGTGAGATTGTATAGCTCCTACTCAAAACCCTAATACCCACTATCTCACTCACTTACTCACTAACACACTCATCTTTTGAAACTTTCTGTTCAAAGAAAAAGAGACAATGACTGAAAGGTAAGTTTAGTTTCTTATTGCGTTTTAGCTTAACTGTTAAAATTGTTGTTACAATAAGATGTTTGTGTGCTGAACTTCATCCTTTCTTTATAGCTATTTTTTGTTTCTTACATTTTCTTGGGAAAAAAAAAACGCAGTAGTAGTCTTACTGAGTTAGTTTATTTACTTCTAATTTAAAACATTTTAATAGTTATTAATATTTCGATTTTGTGGTAATGTGGTTTATTTAGACTGTTCAAACATATTTTTAAGTCACCTATTAGTTGAAAAGATGATTATTATATCTTCAAGAATTCCATGATAAATGAAGTCTTCAACACTAATTAGAAAATGTATAGAAAGCTAGATTGGGAAACGGGTGGTCGAGTACCGGGAGAGGGTTTTTAGAACCCAAGTTGAAAAACTGTTGAACATGATTTTTTTTATTTTTATTTTTGGTGGTTTGAAATATGATGTGAAATCTATATTTTTTAAATGTTTGTCGGGTTATTTGTGTTTTCAATAAAATTAATTTTATTTTTATTCTGTTGAATTAATCGGTATTCCATGGTAAATCAATGAATACATAGCATTTCTATTTTTTGCCCCCTAAAACTGCCAATGGATATGCATAATTTCGATACATATGAATACTCTTTCACTCCCGCAGTCAAACAAAGGGCACAGATAAAAATTTAGCTTAATTATTGCTTAAAATAAGCTATGATATTTCTTGATATTCTTTCTTCAAAACTACTCTTATCTTTTATTCTAAATGGACACTAAATGTTTAAATTATTTTAGTTTACAATGGAATTACTTATTGACAAGCATGTGATGATTTATTTTTATACCTAGGACTTGTGTTCCAATAATATCAATTAAATAGTTAAATTGTGTAAAATGAATCTCAGGGTCCATTTTCTTATAGTAATGGGTTGTGGACGTTTATCGATTCAGTTATTGAAAGAATCGAAGCAGAATCGAAGATTTCGGTTCCTTCAAGTACAAGAACTGAACGATTTCAGTTTTGGTTCAGTTTTCGATTATTTTTCGATTTATGTTCTGTTCCTATTAAAAAATAATTAAATTCCATTGTCAAACCCCAAATTCTATTCCTCCTTACATTTTATTATAACCAGTACATACATACAAGAACAAGAGTAAGGCTGCCTCCCTTTAATTTACTCCTTTTCTTGCCTTCTTACGGCATTATGCTTAATAATCTTCACTTGGTGACAAAAAAACTGTTACATAACAAGCAGCCCTCCATTCTATGGCTTACCAAAGACAACAAACTATGCATTCTAGAATTCCAACAAATATGGGACTACTATATCAATCATTTTCCTCCTTCACTCCATTTGACGCTAAATCACCTACTTCAAACACTTCAGAAATTAAGTTAATGTATTGTCAATTTCTAGATAGCTTTATTTTGGTGTAAAGCTTAGAAAATCTACTTACCTACATTTAATCACTAATATGGCTCCGATAAGTTTCATGTTTTTCTAAGCTCTCTTCCATCATCAAATGTTAAATACCATGATGAAATTTAGGAACAATACATTTAAGGAAAGATTCAATAAAATATGTTTTATCAGTTTTTTTTCCGTTTTAGGTCTTGATTTTTAGAATTAATCGGTTTCATTTTTTTTTTAAAAATTGGTTTCAATTTTTTTAATTTTTGCTTTTAATAAATCGAATAGTTTCGATTTTTTTTTTTTTTTCGATTTTTTTGTCCACCCCTAGTACAAGGTGCAAATTTTAGTATTCAAGTTCTTAACACTTTTGGGTACAAGAATAATCTAAATGCATCATTTGAATTTAATATTCTTTCATTTTGATCCATTGAATTTAAGGTTGAACTGTTGCTAAGCAACTGAGTGAGTTGGATAACACTTATTACTAATTATTGCTTATAAATTGTTTCTTTTAATGTTGATGTAAATTAATTTTCATGTAGACATGCTTTGTGTGATAATAATGCTATTGACATGGTCAGCCTTCGAGATGGTGACAACACCTCGAATGATGAGATCCACGGAGTTAATGAGGGTGAGGCTGAGCTCCGAGAAACTACCACTGATTGTCCTCGTGCTCGAACTCTTTTTTGGGGGGTTTGCTTCTTGATTTTTCATGTGTGCTTTTTGGCCCTTCTCATTATCACCATCGTACATGGAGAACGGATGGAAAAGTCTATGATGATTGTACTTGCCTTGTTTGTGTTCGGCTTTCTAGCTTTCTTCTTCTATATATGGCTGGTTAGAGTACTTAGATTGATAGGTAGATATAAAGTTCTAGTGCATATACTTGGTGTAGTACTCCATCAAATATTCAGGAAAAAATGGAGAAAGTGATGAGAACAAACAAATTTTATTTGCATTTCACATGACTTCCATCATATGCTTCATTACGGAAGAAGTTGAAGGCGATCCATCCGGTTTTATCCTAGTTACGACATTGGCCCTCGTAAGATCTGCCGAATCTCACCCCGTAATGGATAATCCCGTCTTTGTCATTTATGTAATATGTTTTGCAGTTGCTGTTGCTGTTTCTACATTGGTACGTCTTCTTCCTCACCTTGTTTTATGTTAAATTTACTTGAAAACGAAATATTACCAACTCCTTTTATAAAATTTGTGGTTTTTATTAGGGTTTTAATGGCGATGAAGCAGCAACGATTGTTCAAATGTTAAGACGATGTGCGACACTTTTACGACATATAGAAGGTACCGTACAAGAAGGGCAACAAATTGGAGAAGAGGATCATCAAACTCATGCTTAGTAAAGAAGTCAAATGATAGTCGTTGCTCCCCTAGTTTATTTAATTCCACTGCAGTAAACATTGCTCAAAAATCAGTTTATATATGAATTAGTTTAATAATTTGTAATTTTTTGGTAAATTGTTAAATCAACCTAATAAATGTTGTGAACTTTTTCCTCATTTTAAATTATTGTGTAATATTGACCCAGGCATAAATGTGTATGAATTAAAACACAAACTCAATACGTTAATTCGAATGAATACCGAATTTAATTGAATATAATTGGAGAAACTCCAAGAAGAACAAAGTCGCATGGACTGGGGTTTTCTCTACTCGGTGTTGAAGAGCTTTGGTTTTGACCAGTTGTGGATTGATAGGATTAGGAGGTGTGTTTCAGGATGTATGTTTTCGGTCCTCCTTAATGGACGCCCATGTGGTTTCTTTCCATCTTCACGTGGTCTCAGGCAGGGAGATCCTATATCACCTTCTCTGTTCATTATCGCTGCTGATTACTTTTCACGTCTTCTCACAGTGCAGTTTGAGAGATATCCTAGCATGGCTTTTCGACATGGGGGTAATTCTCTATTCTCTCACTTATCCTTTGCTGATGACATGATCATCTTCGCCAACGGTCAGAAACAGTCAGTTCGGAGAGTACTTGAGTGCTTGGGGCACTACGAGGGGGTTTCTGGACAGTTGGTGAATAGAGACAAGAGCGGCCTCATCCTTCCTAGACGGGCCTCAATCAGTCAGATCAGACGACTTGAGCATTTGACAGGGTTCAAACATCAGCAGCAGCCTTTCACTTATCTGGGGGTCCCCTTATACAAAGGAGCCAAGCGGACGTTCCTTTACGATGAGCTCATCCAGAAGGTCAGGAGCAGGATTTCTGGTTGGGCATCTCGGCTGCTTTCCCCAGGAGGACGTATTACTTTGCTTAGATCAGTCCTCAGCTCTCTCCCACTTCACCTTATTCAGATCTTGCAGCCTCCTAAGGCAGTTTTGAAGAAGCTAGAGAGCATCTTTGCACGCTTCCTTTGGGATTCTAAGGAGGGTGCTCATCGCCTGCATTGGAGGAGATGGAAGGATTTATGCCTTCCTACTGATGAGGGAGGTCTTGGTTTCAGACGCCTACATGATATGGTTGATACTTTTTCGATGAAGCTATGGTGGCTTCTTAGATCGCAGAAATCCTTTTGGGCTCAGTTCATGATGGGCAAGTATTGCATGGGGACTCACCCTACACTTGCTGTTATTCGACACTCGGCTTCTCCTGCTTGGAAGAGGTTGAAAAGGTTTGGATCACTTACTGAACCGCACATTGCGTGGCATCTTGGCACTGGACAGATATTTTTCTAGCATGATTGTTGGATGGGGGATACTACTTTGGCAGCACTGTTCCCAGACAGACATCACTCATCGGTGACTGTGCAGGAATTTTTTGATAATGACAATGGATGGGATATTGAGCGACTTATTCAGGTTCTTCCACCTATTATGGCTGCACAGATAGGGGCGATTCCTTTATGTGTTGACGTTCCGGATCGGATTGTTTGGAGGGATACTTCTGATGGTAGATTTGCTACCAAGTCAGCTTGGCATTTGGTTCGGACGGCTCATCAGACCCATGATTCTTATCGTCTGATGTGGAGTAATACCTTACCTGTTACGGTCTCATTCTTCACCTGGAGACTATGGCAGGGTCTCATACCTGTCGACGTTGTTATTCAGCGGCGTATTGGATGCTACTTAGCATCTCGATGTCAGTGTTGTTCACAGGTAGAGACTATTACACATATTTTCACTGGCAGCATTATTTCTGATCAAGTTTGGCGGCACTTCGGAGAAATTTTCCAGATTCCCATGATTTTGGGTGAGGATGTCAGGCAGAGGTTCCAGCGATGGAGGTATTCTGGACGCTTTGTTCGATTGGGCCATATTCGCACCATTATTCCTCTTGCCATATTTTGGTTCCTATGGACTGAGAGGAATGATTCGAAACACAGGGGTATTCGGATGGAGCCGAGGAGGATTATTTGGAGAGTATACCGGATGCTTTCATTCTTACATACTGGTCGACTCCTTAGAGAACAGCATTGGAGGGGGGATGTGACTTTTGCTCCCCTTTTTGGTAAGTCTGTTGCTCCCCACATCCCCTCATTTCCTATTATGGTCCTTTGGCGCACCCCATCAGTGGGAGCATTCAAGCTCAACACTGATGGATGTGTCAAGGACGGTGCTGCTAGTGGTGGAGGTATCATCAGGGACCACGGTGGACATTGTATCAGGGCATTCTCTGCATTCTATGGGAATTGCCTTATTCTGGAGGCCGAGCTGCGGGCTATTCTTGATGGTGTTCTTCTTGCTCGTCGATTGGGTATCACTGTTATTTGGGTTGAGGTTGACTCTGCGGTGGCCATTCATTGCATCACTAGGGGTGGAGGACCTTGGATGATCCAAAGCATTCTCAGACAGATCAGAGACACCCTTCGCTTAGATATTGACACTATCTCCCACATCTACAGAGAGGGTAACCAGGTTGCTGACTCACTTGCTTCTGAGGGTTGGGATCAGCGCTGCTATCAGGAGTTTAGTTCACATGATTTACCTCGACGCATCATAGCACTTGTGCAGATTAACAGATATGGACTACCTAGCTTCAGATGACAGTAGTGTTGTCTCTTTTACGTTACTTTAGTTGTCTGGGGATGTTTGTTTCCCCCATTTGTTGCTTTCATTTCTTCTTTTCCATTTTCTACATTTGCACATTCTTGGAGGTCAGGTTTTTACCCCCCTCCTTTCTTGTACTATTTCATTTTAATGTTAGCTCCTGGCTCGCACGAGGATAAACTGTGAACGGCTAAAAAAAAAAAAAAAAAAAAAAACTAGCAATAACGTGAAAAGACAAAAAAAAAAGACATGAAAACTTAAAGAATGTCCGTTTTAATTGTTTATATGACCTCAAAAGCCCAAAAACCATAATTTGTAGCAGCAAAGCAGCTAGTCCAATCCGGCTCGTCGAGACGATTCCGAAAAAGCAGCGGAGGGTGTTTGTGCTGCCAACTCCAAGGCTGCTACTTTCGAATCCGACGAGGAGGAGAGTGATTAAATTTGAAAATATGCATCCAAATGGACTTTTCATTTTGGTTCACTCTATCTTTTTTTTTGGGCTAATCTCTATTTTCCCCATTGACATTAGATCCATACATATATACATACATTGATTAAAAGTTTTGTAATCGAACAGTGAGTTGTTGATTATATAATTTATGTTTTTATTATTATTATTATTATTATTATTATTATTTGAAAAAATTTTTATTTTTTATTTTTATTTTTATTTATTTATTTATTTATTTTTGAGATTGTTTGGATATTGTGGTTTTGGATTAGTTTGTTGTATTTATGAAATTTGTGTTGAAATTTGCTGAAGAATTGATTTTTTATGTTATTTATTATTCAGATTTTCTTCTTGAAATATCTAGGCAACCCTTCACCCTTTGGTCCAAACCGTTAAGTGGCAAACAGTTCCAAACCTTTTCAATTGTGGCAGTCCTTATAGATGGATTCAGGCCAAAATGGTCGTTAATATAAATTGATTGTTATAAAACTTTGATAAAAATAACAATTTTGTACCTAATTAATTATTCGTCTCATTTTTGTCGTTAAAAGTAGGGATGAACGTGGTTTAGTTTGGACGATTTTGTTTTTATTTTTTAGTTTTTATATATTTTTTTTAAACTTGAGGGTTGGCGATTTGAAACCCCGGTTTCGACAATTTAAACTTAAATCAAATCATTTAAAGCGGTTTGAAATTTTTTCAAATCAAACCATTTCGTATTTGAAATCGAACCAAACAAAACTAATTGTTACGGTTTGATTCGATTTGATAATTTATTTGTTCACCTCTAGTTAAAATATCTCTCTCCTATTGATATGTATTTTTGAAAATAGAATAGAAGTTTGTTGTGGAAGTACATTTTTTGATCATGGGCGATGAAGGTTGCTAGACGTAAAGTTTGTTGGTAAAGAAGGAGTTGATTTTTAAATTTTTTTTTTTCAGTTTTATATTTTACATAAATACTCTCTCTCTCTCTCTCTTAAATATTCTTTATTTGAAGACGAGAACAATTTAATCTTTTAAGAATACTTTAATCCGAGCTGCTTACTTTTAATCTCTAAAAAGATTGGGGACAAAAATAAGATCGAAAATTGGTTAGTTTGGGTTACTTTATAACTCATCATTTTGTACTAATATTGTTTTTAAATTTGAAAAGTCATATATTTCATATGTCGACTAGTTAAAATATATTATAGAATCATAATATGTGATATGAATTAAAATAAATTTCATTTTTTTTTTCTTTTAATTCATTATTTAAAATAATTACTTTTATATAAAGTTAATTTCCAGCATTTTGAATCTTTTATTAATTGTCATTTCAATATTGACATTTTTTCTCATTCATGAATATCTTAATACTTCAATTCTTATTTCTAAGTTTAGTTTAGACATTTTTTTAAAAAAAAAAAAAGTTTAGGCAATCATATTTTATTAGTTTGAACAAAAAATTAAATGCTAACCTGTCAGAAAATAGAAAATAGAAAAATCGATTCAGAACCAAAGAGAAATTTGTTAAAATTTCTAATACGATCTAACCTGCTTATAAACATTTGAATAACACTTAGATCAACACGATAAATTGAATCGAAGATTACCTCCCGCAATTGTTGTCTTTCTCGTTCGGTTCTTGATATGAAATTTCCTCTCGGTTTTGGATTCTAAGCTTTTGAACATCCCGTATAATGGTGTATAATGAAAAATAAATGGTGATCAACCTTAGGGACCAAACCAATCTATTTATACATGTCCTCCCATCAAGGACGTGTGATCTTTACCATTAATTCTAATAAATGAGAAACACTTAATATCTAACACTTAATATTTCATAAATGCTAAATTAAAGGCAAGATAAAGAAAATGTATAGACCACAAAAGAAAATGTTACATTCTCCCACTTGGTCAATACGGTTAACCTGATGCCTTAACTTAAATCTCATTGATTGTCTTTTCTTAAGAAATAAATACATGAATCATGGAGGCAAGTCCTCTAACAACGAGTATTACCTTCCATGTATCAAAACGCATTTAATTTCTCAAGTGCTATTCTTTATATGGCAACATTACTTAATGAATAAACCCTAGGCTTATTCTTGGTCCTATATAGATGTAAATTTCTCAAATAAACTAAGGTGCACATAAATATGAGAAATCATCACAGTGAGTATGAGTTTCATTCAAATATTGTATATCCAATCACATAGTGGAACCAAGTCCCATCTTATCTACATGATCTTTGAATTACAATGGTGGCATGCCCTTAGTCAAAGGATTAACGATCATCAATTTAGTACTGACGTGTTCAATGGCCACTTTCTTCTCTTTAACGCGTTCCCTTATGGCTAAGTACTAAATGTCGATGTGGTTACTTCGACTTCCACTTTTGTTGTTCTTACCCATAAAAACGATAGCTGAATTATCATAGTAAATTCTCAATGGCCTACAAATGGAATCCATAACTCTAAGCCCAGATATTAAACTCTTAATCCATACACCATGTGAAGTCGCCTCAAAACAGGAGACACACTTAGATTCCATAGTGGAAGTAGCAGTCAAGGTCTGTTTGGCACTCCTCTATGATACAGCTCCACTAGCCAACATAAAAATATATCCCGCTATTGATTTACGTGAATCAACACAGCCAGCAAAGTCAGAATCTGAGTAGCCAATCAGTTCTAGATTATCTGTCCGTTTATACATAAGCATGTAATCTTTAGTCCCTTGAAAGTACCTTATACATAAGCATGTAATCTTTAGTCACTTTCTTTGCCTCTCTCCAGTGGTCCATACCAGGATTACTTTGATATCGTCCTAACATTCCTACAATAAATGCATTGTCAGGTCTTGTGCAGACCTGAGCATACATTAAGCTTCCAACAACAGAAGCATATGGAATGTTCTTCATTTGTTCCCTTTCAAAATCATTTTTGGGCATTGGTTCAAATTGAACCTATCACCTTTCACAATAGGAGCTACACTTGGTGAACAATCCTTTATCCAAAATCTCTCTAGAACTTTATTGATAAAGGTTTTCAGAGATAGACACAAGATTCCTCAAAATCTATCTCTATGGATCTCAATTCTAATGACATAAGATGCCTCACCCATATCCTTCAGGTCGAAATGTTGGAATTATATATGCCCATAGAGTATAATTCACGACATTTAAAAGTAAAATATTAATTGATTGTATTAACATGATGTTGTGTTTGTCCACGGGTCGATTTGATATTACAAATTGAGTGTTTAAGTTGTTAAACACGGAAAGATTCAATTTGTGATTCAATCTAAAATTAACGTTCACGATCAGTAAATAAATATGGACAATTTATTTTGATAAGATCGTCTCGATTTTATTAAAGTCTATCTTTGACTTTGGTAATAAAATTGAGAGTACGTTTGGAACGTATTGGACGGGACCACGTGAAATTAATTTGTGACATTGACCGTACAAATTTAATTTCACTTGATTATCGTACGTGGGACCTTAATCCTAATCGAATAATGGACTTCGATTACTAACTTGAAGTTCTTTGATGTATCAATGGGTGAGATCAAATTGCTGATCAATATCTCGATACTTTGGGAATTAAAGTGAACTAACGAGGAACATATATTCGTATTATGGAATCTGTCACCTTTTAGGTATGATCATAATCTCACTGGTTCTTCTAGTGGACAGTTGAATCTGAGCTCAGTAATTCGACGGTGACTGTTGAATTCTATGATGTGATGGGATCACATCGAACTGTCAGATAGAAGATGAGAGTTGAGAATTTATGAATATTCGGAGAAGGGCATTTTGGTCATTTTAACTTGCTCCGAATATTCAGTTGATCGACGGGGGTAACATGTAAGAACGATAAGTCAGAGGATATAATTATTGATTAATTGTTTCAGTAATTTCAATTTTACTAAGAGTGCAATCTCGTTCTTTTAGTGGAATAGAACGTGATTAATAAATTAATTTTGACTGATCAAGAGTTGATCGGGTCATAATTAATTTATTGTGCAGAAATGGGCCTGGGTTATGGTACTAGGCCTGGTAGGGCTTTGGAGTGTAAAGAGGTTACAAATAGTCTCCCAAGACTATTTTTCTTAACCTAATGTGAAAAGTGGCGAAACACACACTAAAGTGTGTAGTGTGTGTTTCTTCTTTACAAAGAAACCCTAATCCTAGTTTAACCTAGATCTTGAGAAAGGTGACCACACACCTGCACAACTGACATTGGAGAACACCGAGGAAAGCTTGAGGGTTTGAAGCTTTGGTGGAATCAAGAAGCAGTTGATGAAGATTATTGTAAAGCACGCTACAAAGGTAATCTTCTCAAAATCCTTTTTGTGTGCAAAATTATTTATTCCAAGTTAAATACATAGAACAGATAAATCCTGTAACGGGATGATCTATCACAAGAAATCAATTTTTGTGATAAGAGCAACCCGGGTTCCCAACACGAAATTCTTAGAGAAGAATTGTTTCACTTCATGTAGCAAACACTTATCATTGGTTTCTAGCAAGATGTCATCCACATATAAAACAAGAAAACATATTTTACTCCCACTGATCTTTTGGTATATACATTGATCCATATGGTTCTCAATAAATCCGAATGAAGAAATTACTCCATGGAACTTAAAATACCATTGATAGGATGCTTGCTTTAGACTGTATATGGATTTCTTGAGCTTATGACCCAAGTGATCATCATCACTAGAGAGAAATCCTTCAGGTTGTTTCATATAAACCTCATCATCTAGATCACCATTGAGAAAATCTATTTTCACATCCATTTGTTGTAACTCAAGGTCAAAATGGGCTACAAATGCCAAAATGATGCATAGAGAATCTTTCTTGGATACAGGAGAAAATGTCTCCGTGAATCGATTCCTTTTCTTTGAATGAATCTCTTTGTAACAAGTCTCGACTTATATCTCTTAATGTTGCTTAATGAGTCATTCTTTGTTTTAAAGACCCATTTACATCCAATGAATTTTGTACCATCAGGCAACTCAACAAGATCTCAAACTCCATTACTCTTCATGGAATTCATCTCTTCCTTCATGGCATCGTACCATAAGTTTGATTCTTTGCAACTCATGGCCTGTGAAAAGGACTCGGGATCATTTTCAACTCCAACATTATAGTCAGATTCTTGTAGGTACACTAGATAATCACTAGGAATTGCTGACCTTTTTGTTCCAGTAGATTTTCTTAATGTTGTACCATCATCTTCTTGAGAAGGTTGTGGTTCAACTGGTTGTTTAGGAGAAACTGGTAATTCCTAAATTACGTAATCTACTTGAATGTTGTTAGTAACTTGTGGAGTATCAATGATTGGTTGTTCAAAACATGTTTGTACTTGAGGAGTGTTGTGAACTATGACCAATCTATCACTTGATGTGGAAGGTTGAGATTCCGAATGATCATTCTTGGGAACATAGTTCCTAATATGATCTCTCCCACTTATCATGTCATTCTCAAGAAACTTAGCGTTTCTTGATTCCACAATCCTAGTGCTGTGAGATGGACAATAAAATCTATACCCTTTAGACCTTTCATATCCAATGAAATGCATACTAATGGTCCTAGGGTCTAACTTTTTCTCTTGTGGGTTATAAATCCTCACTTTAGACGGGCATCCCCAAACGCACATATGTTGCAAACTCGGTTTCCAGCCTTTCCATAATTCAAATGGTGTTTTAGGAATAGCCTTGGTTGGAACTCGGTTTAATAAATACACTGTCGTCTTTAGTGCTTCAGCCCACAAGGATTTAGGAAGATTGGAGCTGCTAAACATACTCTGTACCATGTCCAATAACGTTCGATTTCTTCTTTCTGCCACACTATTCTATTCTGGTGAACCAGGCATTGTATACTGAACAACTATTCCATGCTCTTGAAGAAACTTAGCTAATGGACCAAGTGCTTGTCCACTTTCTGTGTATCTACCATAATACTCTTCACCTCTATCTGATCTCATGATTTTTATTTGTTTTCCACATTGTTTCTCTACTTCAGCTTTAAAGATTTTAAAGGCATCTAATGCTTCGTTCTTGTTATGAAGTATGTAGAGATACATATATCGTGAGTAATCATCAATAAAGGTGAAGAAATATTTTTGACCATGTAAGTCTATGTCTAGACTACATATATCAGTATGTATGATTTCTATTATGTCTGAACTCCTATTGGCCCCTTTCATGGACTTGTTGGTCTGCTTTCCCTTAATGCAGTATACATATATCTCAAAATTAGTAAAATCTTGAGTATTAAGTACCCCATCATTTACTAATCTCTTAATTCTTTCTATGGAGATATGTCCTAATCTTCGGTGCCATAATGTAGATAAGTTATCGTTAATATTACACAGTTTATTGCCATTATGAACATGCATTGAACGATGTGTGATATTTTCTTGTAAACTAATACGATAAAGACCATTAGACAAAATACCATTCCCAACACAATCAGAATTATAAAATAAAGTGAAAGACGTATTTGAAAAATTAAAGGAATACCTCAGGGGTACAAGTCTGGAAACAAAAAACCAAGTTTCATGAAAAACTTGGAACATAAAAGGTCCTATTAGATTCCAAAATAAAACCATCACTTAAAGTTAAAATGCATGTTCCTACAGCCTCCACATGTGAACCCATTTTATTCCCTAATAAAATGTTTTGCTCACTTCCCAGTGGCTTTTTTAGATTTTCCATACCCTGCTAGGAGTTTGCAACATGGATTGTAGATCCAGATTCAATCCACCAGGTGTTAATATTTACGTTAACCATATTAGATTCATAACAAACAAACGAGGTTGGATTACCTTTATTCTCAAGACGTTTCTTAAATTTGGCGAATTCTTTCTTCATTTGTCCCTTCTTTTTACAGAAGTAACTGATGGGTGTCGAATGCAACAAATAATAATATTTTCTTGCTCTCATAAAAATAAATTGTAATAGTGGTGAGTAATGTCGAATCCACAGAGATTGGTTAGATTTAATTCTTCGAGAAATTAAAACAATGAATTAAAAACAAGGGGGTTTGGAATTTTGAATGTAAAATCAATTTATAAATAAACGAGTGCGAAATTAAAATTTTTGGAAATATCAAATTAAATAAATATCCAGCCCATGGTATAACCTCAGTATTGTTTCACAGAATTGATCATGGATGCAAAAATAAAATCCTTAACTCATTCTCTAAATTGGTTATGGTCATTGATACGATCTAACAACCTATCTCTCCTTACTTTATCGATAATCAAGAGACTCTTGTTGATTATTCCCTAATCAATAAACAACCTTAGATACGATCGTAGGTTTTAATTTACCAATAACATTAATGTCTAGAGAGACCAACAATTCTAACCAACAAATTCACACGCGTGATTTATTTAAATCAGGTTATATGTCTTCATAGCATGAGTCAAAAATCAATCTATAATCAACAATGTTATTTGTCACTTATATTAGAAAACCTAAACAATTACGGATTTAGATTCCTAATTGACTAAGTATCATTTTGACAATTAAAACAATGTGCACTTTGTATTAATCAATCAAAATAACAACTTCAATTCACAAACAAAAGACATATAAATAGAGAACAATTAAAGGAACAATTAAATTTAATTAGATCTCACAAATCTTGATGAATCAAAACTTCGAATATCCTTGAACTGGAATAATAATTTAGCTATCCATAAACATTGTAAATTAAAATCTTAAGAAAATAATTAACAAAGGTAAAAAGTCAAACTCTCAAAAAATCCAGATGAATATGTGTCCTCCTCCTTTTTAATTCCAAATGTGTTGTAGCCGAGACCTTTTGTAATCAATCCCTCTTGCGGCACAGATTTTTTCTCCTTTTTTTCTATTGTTGATTCCCTTTTGATTTTATTCCCCCAAGTCAAGACTCGGTTGCTGCTTCCTCCATGTAGTGGGCTTAATTTTTTGGTTTACACTCTAAAAACTGGGCAGCCCATCTAATGAAGGCTGCTGGACCTTTTTTTCTCCCAAAATCAAGTCCTCTTTTCCAATTTGCCAATTCAATTTTTCACTAAGTGTTGTGTTCTCCCATTCCAATCAATTACTTCCGTTTTAATCCACAAAAGTCCAACCCAAATTGTCTTCAAAGTTGTATGGTGATTAGGCATTTTTCTTCTCAAAAGAAAATGGCCCATGTTTGAGTTTCAAAATTATTTTTTTCCTCAATTTGTGATATTGAGTCCAATTTGATCCAAATTCTCCACCTAAACCACAAAACATGAAATATAATCAATATGCACAATTTAAACATCTAAAACCATTTGATTGAGAGAAAATATCACGAATTAAATAATGATTATGCACTCTATCAAATCCCTCACACTTAGACAATGCTTGTCCTCAAGCATAAACTAGATCAAATTAATGAATTGGTTCTCATCATCATTTACTCATCTACCCCCACATATCCGTCCACAATGCAAACCATCATGTCATAAAGATTAAATCTTAATACAAGCAAAAATTCCCTCAAAGTGTTTAGGGTGTAAAGTATATATGTACTCTCAAGTATAAGCATAGAAAATTCTTACCATAGGCTTGCTAATATATCACATTGGAGCCACCAATGGTTTTGAATGCAAAGTGAGGGTCTTAACACCGGTTGTAATGGGGCTTGGGTAAGGTGGGATAAAAAAAAGGATATATTTTTGGCTATTTTCATCGAAGGAATTATACAAACTTCTTTGCAAGAGCTCACTTAGAATTCATATATTTCCATCAAATCACCTCATAATCCAGTGTAGTTTATATACTTTCACCTCTCGTGAGTATGCTCTCAAATATCTATCAATGAATTACAACATGGGTGTTAGTTTCGATCAATGCCAAGGCACGGAATATAGACCAAGCAATTCAAACCACTCATAAGTATATGTAATGGGAGTTAACACTCACTGGGTAATTCTCTCTTCGCACAAAGTGTATAAGGGTGAGAATTTTCACTCAACTCACTGCATGGAGAATTCATTACTATGGACTGCTCAAATGTCATGACCGGAGCTAACAATAACACAAGTGCAAAGTAAAGGTCTTTATTTGGTTGTAACGGGACTTCGGGTCAAGTAGGATAAAAGGAAAATATTTAGGCTAAGTTGAGAGGAGAGTTCACAAGATGATTTGAATCGAAACGATAATCTCTTCCTCCACCTTTCAATGTAATTTTCCACAATTTTCCAGTATCCAATCGATTCAGCCCTTGATTCTTGTTATGCACTTGGAGGTTTATTCTCTTCACCGGGGAATTTTCTTGATCCGGTAGCTTGAACAATTTTTTTTTTTTTTTGGAACTTTTTTTCTTTTGACCCCATTACCACTTAATCCTTCATTAGCACAATGTGAAATCACCCATCTTTTTGAAGCTTAGTCCATCTCATACTTCTCAACCAATACAAGCTTGTGAAATTCCTCTCTATTCAAGATAGAGGTAGCATGAAAGAGCGGGTATTCTTGGCTTGTAGCGTTGCACCAAAATTCCAAAAGACAGGCTAAGGCTCAAAGGGGCTTCTATTAGTACATGTATCATGGTAGGCCATTTTAGAAGGTCAAATTGGGTTTCACTAATGCCTTTACTATATTTTTGCACTTGAGTCAAGAAGCTACAAAGGCATGCACAAGAGAGCACATCCAAGAATAAACTAACCATATAGGACACACATCAAAGAAATGGGAGCTTAATATAAAGAGTGAAAGTAGCTCATAGGCTCAAAAGCTCACGAATAACGGTTTATGTGTTGCTCCCATCCATTTATGAGATATAGGTCATTGATCGGTCCTGGTTTTGCACTCCAAATTTAGTGACCAATGATTAATGTTAAAAAGAGTCGAGTTAGGTTAATATGGGTGGTGTTACATCATATCAACTTTGGTTTGACTCTTTTAGGTTGCGGGATTTTTTTTTTAAATAAAAGAACATCGTATATTGCAACCTAACCACATTATTCCCAACATTTCTTTCACATTACCACTTCTCAAAAGAAAGAGGAGACTTACATCATAGGTCTTTGATTCTCAATGTCTTTCGGTCTCAACTAAAATAAATTGAAGCTCTAGTGAATAAGCCTATAAATTCCTTCAATGCAAGGTTCAAGAGAATACAAGATTAGCAAAGAATAGGATTTCTCATGGCTTATATTGTGGTTACTTTTCAACAAAAAGGCTATGGCTCAAAAGTGGCTTTCTAGAGGTATATTTCAAGGCAGGCTTTTTAAGAAAGCTAAATTTGGCTTCACCTAAGTGCCCTTACTTATTTAGTATATCCAATTACCAAGAGACATCTCAACATGCATAATAGAGCAAGTTCTGGAAGAGATCAACTACACATGACAATTATACAATCAAAGGAATAGAGCATAGCGTATTGTATATATTAATACTCAAGAGGCTCAAAAAGCTCACAAAGTAGGGTTAATGTGCATCAAATCCCACACATCCTTCATCCAGCCCACCATCAAGAGCAATCAATCTAGTGCAGTAAACAAAAATTCAACAACTCATGCCATTCCCCACTATGCCTCAATTCATTTCAATAATTCAGATCATAAAGGGATAAGCAACGCCAAAATCCAAAATTAAGAAGAGAATTTTCAAAAAAATACTTTGAAAAATAGAGGAAACATGGATTATAATGGAAATTAAAGTGCAACTAAAATTAATCAAATTTCACAAACCAAGCAAAGCACATCAAAACCCTCCCCCACACTTAGTCCATACATTGTCCTCAATGTAACAAAATTATGAAATGCAAAAACTAAAGATAATAAGAATAGAGAACTCCCCTAAAAGTTGTCTGATTCTAGTCTGCGTGCAGGTCGATGCTCAAGCCCAAGAATTCTAGTATGCAACTCATATCTAAAGTTATCTTGCAATCTGTGACCTGGGGATGGCTGACTGGTGAAGAAAGAAAGAAAGAGGCGAGCGGCGGTTTGTGTGTTGTGGTTTGAAAGTGATGAAGATGGTTTTGCGATGGAGAAGAGAGAGGCGAGACTGGTGGTTCCGACGAGTGAGGGATGAAGGTGAGAAAAAGAAAGAAAGAGAGAGACAAGGGGGAAGAGGGATGTAACGCCCCGAGTTCCGAGGAGCGTGGGAACGGCACTTTTCTAAATTCTTGAATAAACTTTGTTGCGGAAAAATGATTAAATATTAAATATCGCATTTATCGAATAAAAGTTTAGCGATAATTCAAATGGAATAAGTATTTTCGTACAAATTTGTAAAAATGACAATTCTTGATAAAATGAAATAATCATTTCAGAGTTCATGACTTTTTTTTAAAAAAAAATCAATTTGTAATTTGCCGTCATTGCCCATCACTCGCCATCGTCTCCGAAATCTGCAAAAGTTGTTAAAATAACGGGTTGAGCATTTCAAAAATGAAATACTCAGTAGACTCATCGCCAATAATTAATCTACAAGATAATTGAACAAGAAATTATGCAAATAATGTAGTGACATTCTTTTCTTATTCATAGGCATCACATAGTGAACGCAAATGAACACATTCTTTTCTTTTCTTGGCTAGCAGATAAGTTATGCCCAGCATAACATAATTCTTTATTTCAAAAGAGATATTCTTTTCTCATGCAATTAAGCATAAAATCACACGAATCCACATAACACATGCAATTATAATATAAATCAATTAATGGGGGCGAGTCTACCTTAAATCCGACGAGTGCAAAATTGAGCGGGAAACGACTTAAATCCTTTAAATCTCCGTACGCCTCGTCTAGCCAATAAGTTACCTTAATCTTTAGAAATTTGTAGTTTAAAATAATAATTTACAATTTGAGGACTGAAATTGATGTTTTTGAAAGTTGAGGGACTAAAATGAATACTTTGAAAGTTGAGGGACTAAAATGAATATTTTGGAAGTTGAGGAACTAAAATGAATATTTTCAAAAGTTGAGATTTATAAATATACATATATATATCATTTTAAATCAATATGAACAAAATCAAAAGACTTAAAAAATATGGGGGCTTAAATGATTCCTTTTAAACATTTGAGGGCTAAAATGTAAATCCTTTAAAACTTGGGCTTAAAATCAAATAAAGTAAATTAGCAGGGACTGAAATAAAATGGATTTGATACTTAGGGGTTAAAATAATAATTTTTGAAATTTAGGGCTGAAATGATCATTTTAAAAACATAGGGACTGATTTGAAAGACTTTTTCGAAAATAATAGGGCTGATTGACATAGTTAAGAACTGCAGGGACTAATTGTTACACACTGAAACTAAATAAAGATATTTTGAATTACAAAGGGCTGAAATAACATCTCTTTAGAAAGTGAGGGCCAAAACCCACGAATTTGAAAGATGGGGGCTGAAAAGAAATTTTATTAAAATCAAACTTCAAATAACCCTTTTCACTCTCTCTCTCTCTCAGGTTCAGGCGACAGAGAAGAGAGGTGTGGGAGAGAGACGTGGCTGGTGAAGGATGAAACTGCCGGTGCCTTCACCGGCGTTCGAAGGCAGTGACGCCGCCGTCGAGGGGCGACGATGACAGCGAGTGGAGGGGGGCGG
This sequence comes from Ligustrum vulgare, assembly GCA_963555705.1. Lineage (NCBI taxonomy): Eukaryota > Viridiplantae > Streptophyta > Magnoliopsida > Lamiales > Oleaceae > Ligustrum > Ligustrum vulgare. Next base: position 71,724,337 of record OY743168.1, on the reverse strand, counting down.
CGGAGAAGAAGAGGCTGTGTAGCTGCAAATTCCGAGAACTATCCGACGGTAATCCTTCGAAGGTTGAGGTATGTTTATGGGTTGATCTTGGCGTGAAGCAGTGGCGGTCGATTGGGTGGTGGAAGGGTTTGGGCTCGGATTTTTGGTTGTTTTTGGTGCACGATTGGGGCTGGGTATAGGCAGTAGATGGTGGCGGTGGTGATGCTCGATGATGAAGGTTTCGGGTGAGACAGAGTTGGGTCAGCATTCGTTTGGTTGTGGCAGTTGGTGGTGTTGAGTCCGGCTGTGGGAGGTCTGGTTTGACGTGTGATTGGGTGCTTGCAGTTGAATGGTGTTAACGGTGACTGAAAATTGGTAAGGGATGGATTTGGGTTGCGATGATGGAGTCGGGCTTGTGGTTGGCATGGTGATGAACGCAGACACCCAGCTTCAACTATGGTAGAAATTGAGAGAACTCATACCTTTGCTGGAGGCGGTTGCGTAGGTTTCGATAATGAGGTTGGGAGGTTTAAATTAATAGTTGATTTAGGTGTTAAACATGGTAGCTTAGGTTAAAATCTTGGTTTATGGAAATCTTGTAAAAAAAATTTTTGGAAGCGAGTATCGATTGTGTAAGGAAAAACTTGGGGAGGAAGAAGCTGTTGAATTGGTTGGGTCACGAGATGACTTATTGGGTTTTTAAATGGGCTTGAATGACTGGTAAAAATATTTGGGCTCGATAAGTTGGATTGGATTTAAAACATTTAAAATTGGGACTTAATTAATACTTGGACTCTTGAAATTAAACTGTGATATTGAAATATTTTGAATAAAGCTCGAAAATTTAAATACGATGAAAATTAATTTAATTTCATTCTTAATTTGGCTAGACGAACACTCCTTTAAATTAAATGGAAAAAGTCGTAGCGACGCGCATTTAAAGTTTTAAAACATTTTATTTAGAAAAGAAATGAAAATTTCCGGTCGGTACAACCCTACCACCTTAAAATAATTTCGTCCTCGAAATTTAAAACTTACTTGGTCTAAAATATCTGGATACTTGGCCATAATTTCCTTCTTCTTTTTCCCATGTAGCCTCATCGCTACTATGTCTACCCCACTGGACTTTGACTAGAGAAATTTCTTTATTTCTTAAGACATGGACTTTTCTATCAATGATGCACATGGGTGCCTCTTCATAAGTCAAATCTTTCTGAACTGAAATAAACTGATAATTCACCATATGATTTGAATCATAAATATACTTTCTCAGTAGGTAAACATGAAAGACATTGTGAACAGCAGCAAGTTCTGGTGGCGAAGTCAAACACTAAGCCACATTACCTACTTCTCTAACATTTTAAATGGTCCGATGAAATGAGATCTTAAATTCCCTCTCTTGTCAAAACGAAAGGTACCTTTTATAGGATCTATACTAATATCGAAACCATAAAATATTCATTGATCCAAATGCTTAAACCAAAAATCAAGAAGATTGATCAAGAATAAATCCTTGTAATCCAAAATATAAAAGCGCGATATAATTTTCAAAATATTGAGTGCAAAACCCAAACTTGGCAGAATCTTTCTGAAAAGATTTACCAACGTAATCATTTATAAGCTCGACTGAAACTTCTTTTTCATAATTGGAGAAATTCAAACTTGAATCCTTTAATCCATACTTTTAAATCATGAATCAAGTACTCGGTATTACATACTCATTCTAACTGAGGGCTAAGATACTAACTTAAAGCAGCATCATAAGGATCAGATATGATATTCTCAAACTTAAGAAACCTCACTAATTTCCAAATCTTGAAGTTCAAGATTCAATTTTCCCTGTTCTCCCAAAACTTCGATTCATGTCACACCATGAACAATTCTCTGATTAAGTCTATCACCATTGAATAAGACTTCTGTGAATCATATAGGATTCCTCATCAAGTTTGCTTAACTTAAAGATACAATCCCATTATAAGTGAAAGTCACACCAATGATCTCCTCCGGTTTCCTATTTTCGTAGCAAAATACTTTACTCACATCAAAAGTACAACCGATAATAATTAATCGAAACTGCATCACCAAAATCTTAAATAAATCCATATATTATGACTCAAAATGAAAATTCTCAATCGTATGTAATATTTCACCATAATGTAATAGACCATCAAAATAATATCAATTAACCCAATATTCACACGATTCTTCACGGGATAACCATAACATCTTTTAACCGTCTAATCACCATATCATGTAGTAATCATGTAACCTGTCACTTATCATCGTATCATATGACCTCAAATATTCATATCAATCTCTCTATAATACCCATCATACCTATCACGTGAACCTTATACGTCAATCTGCTCACTAAGATTATATATCAATCTCTCAGACTAATAAATCTTGGATTCTGCCATATATTACTCTTTCTGCATACTACTCCGTAATAAGTAATCATTGCGAAGTTTTATCCTTATTTTCCTCACAATTCCTATCCACAAAGACAATTGCATAAAAATTCATTTCTTATTTTCTAAACAAGATACCATCAATAACAATTTCCAAAATTTCAAGATATGATTAATCATAAGCCTTTCTCTGATCAAATACATTACTTCAGCAATACTTGTACAAATCTAGGACCTGATAAAGTTTCTTTCATCAATTTCATCCAACAATTTTCTCTCATGATCTTCTAATATCATAAATGAACACTTAACGTACATCAGTGAATCATTCAAATTTCGAGGAAACCTGATTTATTTTTCATGACTGAAATTCATCATTCTTTGAATTCCACTAAGAACCAAATACAGCATAACTTACTCATGAAAAATCAACTTATTTCCATAGTCTCAACACATCATTACCTTCAGTTCTCATCATCACATTATTCCTTACAATCATCTATTGTACCTTTTATATACAAATGACCTTATGATAATCATAATCCCAAACATTCAATCACCTGTCCCAATTTCTCACTTTGAATAAATGGTTACTCCTTTAAGGGCACCTCACTATAAAATACTTCCAATACCTCTCATTCGTGATAACTGACTATTCCCAATAATCATATTACATGTAAATTCAACAAACGGTAAATGGTTTTCCTAACCATCACAAAGGTCTAAAATGCAAGCTCCCAACATAGCTTCTAAACTCTGTATAAAAAAATATTTGCTGACTACTTAAGTCATTATTCAATAATCCAAAATGACATCATGTCTCTTCACTAATCTCTGTAAACCCGTTACAAAAATCCATGAAAAATTCTCTCCAAATCTTTACTATTTCTTTAAAAACATATCAAACCTTAATAATTTGTCATCTCTAAAACTTCTTATCATCAAATATCACCAAAATAATTAAAAACAATTACTTGAATATTCTCTCTATATATTATACCCAATAACATATTATTCACAAATCAACATAATATCATTAGATTATCTTTAGCATATCTTCCCGATCAAATTCCAAAATAAAATCAACAGTATTATCTCATATCCTCATAATTTATAATATTCTCCAATACAAGTGATCATTCCTTACAAGTGATAAATTCATTCCCAAGAATAATTTAAATTCTTCCCAATAACGTCATAATACTCGTCTTCACTTATCTTTCAAATTATAACTTATCATGTACTAAATCTCGCTTATGGTGTAAATGAACTTGCAATTCTAACCTCAATTCCTTTAGCGGATGCTTATCATACTATGCTCTTAATTCCAAATGATAAAATTCTAGGCAGAGTCTCCCTTGTAATTTGGACCTATCCAACCCGTAAGTATACTTCATAACCAACGATAACAAATAACTCCAAATTTGTCCACAACGATTTAAATATTAACAACAATTCCAACACTTCAATATCATCAAAAATATCCCAGAAAATCAATTTATAATTCCTCAACATAACAATTTCAAATCCTATTTTCAAATATCAATATCTCAGTTCCTTCAATACATTAATTGGCTCAAAATACCACTCATACTTATAAAATATATACCTCAAATTATAACCCCAAAATTTAATCACCAGATCAAACTACATAATAAATTTCTCTCAAAATAGAGGAATAATTCACTTACTCAACACAATATCCATTACTTAATTCCCAATAACTAAGAACAAAATCTTTAAATCTCTAATTTCATAATTCTTCTCATAGAAGTCTCAATAAAATCATATTACTTATAATCTCAACATCTCATCAAAATTTCATAAAACTGACTTGCAATTTCTCGTTTAATCTAAACGATAGATATCCCGAAAATATTGTCTAATCTTTCCAGTTGAATTCTCGTATTAGGTGTCATGTCTAAAATCAATTATGCAAAGTCCAGGTAGGGTTCATCATTTCTAAATTCGAGGACAAAAATTATTATAAAATCATTCTTAAATCATATTATTCCCATTATGCTCAACACTCGTTCTCTTTCTTTTCTTTCTTTCTAAAATTTTTTTCGTTATACTCCAAAACTCATTACTTTCTTTATTTCTTTCTCATTATTTCGGATACTAGTTTTCTTATTCTTTCTCCTCTTTTCTTTTCTTTTCTTTTCTCGTCAAATTCTCAAAACATTTATTCTCAAGTATCCGAAATAATTCAATAAAGTAAACATACTAAACTTTGTTACCTTCGGAGTCGGGGAAAAATGATGGCAATGGCAAAAAGTCGTCAAAACATTATTTCTATTATTTTTTATTTTTTTTTAGAAAAATTTATTTTCTTATTTTGTAAAAAAAAATTTTTGTAAGTCTACAGAAACGTAGACCCGCTCTGATACCATCCTGTAACGCCCCGAGTTCCGAGGAGCGCGGGAACGTCACTTTTCTAAATTCTTGAATAAACTTTGTTGCGAAAAAATGATTAAATATTAAATATCGCATTTATCGAATAAAAGTTTAGCGATAATTCAAATGGAATAAGTATTTTCGTACAAATTTGTAAAAATGACAATTCTTGATAAAATGAAATAATCATTTCAAAGTTCACGAATTTTAAAAAAAAAAAAATCAATTTGTAATTTGCCGTCATTGCCCATCACTCGCCATCGTCTCCGAAATCTGCAAAAGTTGTTAAAATAACGGGTTGAGCATTTCAAAAATGAAATACTCAGTAGACTCATCGCCAATAATTAATCTACAAGATAATTGAACAAGAAATTATGCAAATAATGTAGTGACATTCTTTTCTTATTCATAGGCATCACATAGAGAACGCAAATGAACACATTCTTTTCTTTTCTTGGCTAGCAGATAAATTATGCCCAGCATAACATAATTCTTTATCTCAAAAGAGATATTCTTTTCTCATGCAATTAAGCATAAAATCACACGAATCCACATAACACATGCAATTATAATATAAATCAATTAGTGGGGGCGAGTCTACCTTAAATCCGACGAGTGCAAAATTGAGCGGGAAACGACTTAAATCCTTTAAATCTCCGTACGCCTCGTCTAGCCAATAAGTTACCTTAATCTTTAGAAATTTGTAGTTTAAAATAATAATTTACAATTTGAGGACTGAAATTGATGTTTTTGAAAGTTGAGGGACTAAAATGAATACTTTGAAAGTTGAGGGACTAAAATGAATATTTTGAAAGTTGAGGAACTAAAATGAATATTTTCAAAAGTTGAGATTTATAAATATACATATATATATCATTTTAAATCAATATGAACAAAATCAAAAGGCTTAAAAAATATGGGGGCTTAAATGATTCCTTTTAAACATTTGAGGGCTAAAATGTAAATCCTTTAAAACTTGGGCTTAAAATCAAATAAAGTAAATTAGCAGGGACTGAAATAAAATGGATTTGATACTTAGGAGTTAAAATAATAATTTTTGAAATTTAGGGCTGAAATGATCATTTTAAAAACATAGGGACTGATTTGAAAGACTTTTTCGAAAATAATAGGGCTGATTGACATAGTTAAGAACTGCAGGGACTAATTGTTACATACTGAAACTGAATAAAGATATTTTGAATTACAAAGGGCTGAAATAACATCTCTTTAGAAAGTGAGGACCAAAACCCACGAATTTGAAAGATGGGGGCTGAAAAGAAATTTTATTAAAATCAAACTTCAAATAACCCTTTTCACTCTCTCTCTCTCTCAGGTTCAGGCGACAGAGAAGAGAGGTGCGGGAGAGAGACATGGCTGGTGAAGGATGAAACTGCCGATTCCTTCACCGGCGTTCGAAGGCAGTGACGCCGCCGTCGAGGGGCGACGATGACAGCGAGTGGAGGGGGGCGGCGGAGAAGAAGAGTCAGGCGGGTTTTTTTTTTTTTTTTGGGCGTGAAAGTAGAGGCGATCGAGGCTGTGTAGCTGCAAATTCCGAGAACTATCCGACGGTAAACCTTCGAAGGTTGAGGTATGTTTATGGGTTGATCTTGGGGTGAAGCAGTGGCGGTCGATTGGGTGGTGGAAGGGTTTGGGCTCGGATTTTTGGTTGTTTTTGGTGCACGATTGGGGCTGGGTATAGGCAGTAGATGGTGGCGGTGGTGATGCTCGATGATGAAGGTTTCGGGTGAGACAGAGTTGGGTCAGCAGTCGTTTGGTTGTGGCAGTTGGTGGTGTTGAGTCCGGCTGTGGGAGGTCTGGTTTGACGTGTGATTGGGTGCTTGCAGTTGAATGGTGTTAACGGTGACTGAAAATTGGTAAGGGATGGATTTGGGTTGCGATGATGGAGTCGGGCTTGTGGTTGGCATGGTGATGAACGCAGACACCCAGCTTCAACTATGGTAGAAATTGAGAGAACTCATACCTTTGCTGGAGGCGGTTGCGTAGGTTTCGATAATGAGGTTGGGAGGTTTAAATTAATAGTTGATTTAGGTGTTAAACATGGTAGCTTAGGTTAAAATCTTGGTTTATGGAAATCTTGTAAAAAAAATTTTTGGAAGCGAGTATCGATTGTGTAAGGAAAAACTTGGGGAGGAAGAAGCTGTTGAATTGGTTGGGTCACGAGATGACTTATTGGGTTTTTAAATGGGCTTGAATGACTGGTAAAAATATTTGGGCTCGATAAGTTGGATTGGATTTAAAACATTTAAAATTGGGACTTAATTAATACTTGGACTCTTGAAATTAAACTGTGATATTGAAATATTTTGAATAAAGCTCGAAAATTTAAATACGATGAAAATTAATTTAATTTCATTCTTAATTTGGCTAGACGAACACTCCTTTAAATTAAATGGAAAAAGTCGTAGCGACGCGCATTTAAAGTTTTAAAACATTTTATTTAGAAAGAAATGAAAATTTCCGGTCGCTACAAGGGAGGCGGTTGGTGATTTGTGTCTGAATAGGGTTTGATTTTGATTTTTTTTTTATTCCAAGTGTTTCTTCAATATTTGAATCAATTGATTTCTCCATAGAGCGTGCCCACATCCTAATGAATATTCATATCTGCCCAAAAATCAAAACAAGTTCAATTTCACTTCAAAAATTATGGAATCATAAAATAATAATAAATAAATAATATTGAATAAATAAAAACAAAAATTAAAAATTGATTGCTAAAATAAAATAAAATAAAAATTTGGGTTGCCTTCCGGAAGCGCCTTTCTTTTACGTCTTTGGCTAGACTCGTTTTTTTCTTTCTTCAACCAAGATCAATTGGATTCCCTTGGCCCAATTTTGTCATGTTCTCCACTTGGTGACCTTCATTTAAATGTTTATATCCTTGATCATCCGCTCTGTGATGCTTGCCATTGGCAATTTTCAAGCCATTTTTTCCACTACTTTTGAAAACTTTCGGTGCTAAGCAATCAACAATATCAATAAAATATATAGGATTAACATCATTAGGACAATTTATGGCATCATAAATATTAAACTTAATAATTGCACCATCAAATTCCATCGTGAGTGTACCATCACGCACATCAATTTTTGTCCTAGATGTTTTCAAAAATGGCCTTCCTAGAAGAATTGGCGTAGAATTAGAAGAAGAATCTTCGTCCAAATTAAGCACATAAAAATCAGTAGGAAAAACCAAGTCATTTACTTGTACTAAAACATCCTCTAAGACACCTTCAAGACACACATTAGATCTATCAGCAAGTTGCAAAATCACACACGTTTCTTTTAATGGACCAATATTCAAAGTTGAATAAACAGACAGGGGCATGATATTTATTGAAGCTCCTAGATCTAACATGGCCTTCTCAACTCTTACTTTACCTATTTTTCAAGGGATAGTGAACATACTTGGGTCCTTGCATTTTGGAGGCAATTTCTTTTGGAGAATAGCTGAAACGTTTTCTCCCATACTTACCTTTTCATTGCCTTTCAACTTCCTCTTGTTCGTCACAACTCCTTGAGAAACTTAGCATAATGTTCGCTCAAAATAGTGTACCGCAAGCGCACGGGTCGCGTACAAGTAATAAAGTGGACTTTTTGAGTCCGGGTTGTCGATCCTACGAGGAATGTATACTCTAGATTATATAACTTTAATTAATTTAATTCTAACAATAAAGAGAAACACACAATTAAAAAGATGGATTTTGGAAAATTCTAAATTAAAGAAACTAGTTTGAAACTAAATTAAAATAAGGAAAATGGAAGATAAAATAGTTGGGATTCATGATTTCACTTAACTCTCGCTTAAGTAATTTATCAACACATGCAAATTAATAAATTACTTATTTACAATGTTAGACCCGATTTTCCAGCTTAGCTAATTACCTCTCTCGAGTGAAATTAACCCTAATCAATTGGTCTAACCTACTATATCTCTATGTCGATTAAGGCACAATCAATTGCATTAACTCTTTGTGAAAATAGCTCAATGGATCATCTAGGGTTTAAGGTATATCTCTATCCTTAACAAGAACCTAGAGCATTTGTTATTTGGTCTAAAATGCATAATATCTCTCGATTATCATACACTTCACAAAACATATATTTGGTGATCAATCATACACATGGAATAATCTCAATAACAAACACACATGAAATAAGCTCAAAATTAATAAACAAACATTAAAATTACTTAAACTAAGTTAAGCTACATCAATCATCCTAACATAAAACAACTAGCCCATTGTATAAATATTGCACAAAAGTTGAGGTTTACAAAAATACATCACAAAATATAGAAATCAAAGATTAAAAATACAAGATAGTGAAATAAATCACTTCCCTTGATTTTTGCCCAAAATTCCTTCACCATTGCTTTGAATCTTCACCTCACTTTTTGCTTCATAACTTCAAACGGGACTAGCAACATGTAAACAAAACTAAACTACAACTAAATTACAAACTAAATCAAAAACAAAGAAAAGAAAAGAAAAGAAGAAGAAAAGAAGAAGAAAGAAAAGAGAGAAAAGAGGGAAGGGGGCTAGGGTTTGGGGAGGAGGAAATTGTGATAAAAAATCCCTTGAAACCCTACTCAAAATGCCCAAAAATACCATTTTTTCGCATAGATCCGCGCCTTTCCGCTTTTGGGCCGAACCGGGTCGCACCGGGTCGGCCCAGATTATCGCTCAAAATTATGACCACGTGATCGCGTAGCTTAATGATTCGCGATCGCATGGTAGACCTGAAAACTCTCGGGTTGGATTATCTGCTTGATTCGCGAGCGCTGCCTAGTGATACACGTGATCGCGTGGTTCACTAGGCAGCTCCGTCTTTCCATGATTGCAATTTGGTCCTCCATCTTCTGGTCTTCTTCACTTTAGTCCTCGAATTTTGACTTCTATTACAAAATATGCCCTTGAAATATTTGCAAAGTAGGGTCTCCATCTTTCTGAGATGTTGCAATTGATTCCCCATACTTTTGATTTCTTTCAATTAGGTGATTGGACATCAAATCTTGTCCATTTGCTTTCTAATTGAGGTTGTACCTAATTGTACAAGATAAACACAATATATAAGTAGATATTTGCTCAATTTGTCAATTAAATTTTCTATTTAAAGGCACAATAAGTGTGTAAAATGCACACTTATCACATAACGAGATACTTGTTTAATTGTATCAAGTAAGGGAATAATTACCTCAATTTTGCGAAAATTTTCAAGGATTTCCTTCTCATCTGCCTCCTTCTTGGATCTAATCAATCTTGTAGGGAATGTGGGAGTTGTCACATAAACTTTCGGTGATTCTCTTTTGAGGCTTTGAGATTGGTCAGATTGAGGTTGAGGAATGACTTCATTTTCAATTTCTTCCCCTAAGTTGCCTTGCTTCATCTTGCTTGGTTCTTTCAATTCCTTCCCACTTCTCAAGTTAATCGCACTAACATTTTGTTTTAGGTTGACAATAGTTTGGGAAGGCAATTTACCTTGAGATTCCAGTCTGCTCACAGTTGATGCAAATTGACTCACTTGAGTGTCCAAATTCTTAATGCCTGTCCTCGTCTCCTGTTGAAATTGTTGTGTATTAATTGCAAGTGATTTAACAATTTCTTCTAGAGACATACCTGAACTTGAAGAAGGTTGTTGTGGTTGAGGAGTAGGTTGTCTAGGCTAGAATTGTTGGAATTGCGGCCTCGTCTGATAACTGAAGTTGGGATGATCCCTCCATCAGGAGTTGTAAGTGTTTGAATAGGGATCATAAATCGATTGAGGTGGGCCTAGAAATCTTCCAACTGCATTAGCCTGTTCAAAATAATCTTCTTGAAGAGTAGGACACTTATCAGTTGGATGAGTAGTAGCAGCACAAATTCCACACGCTTTAACCTGTTGCATATTTCCTACATCCATTTGTTGAAGAAGAGACGTTAGATTATCGATCTGATTTTCAAGAGAAGATACATTTACCTCGTTCACCCTTTTTACAGGAGCGTCTTGTTTGAATCCAAACTGCTGTGTGTTAGCGCCCATTATGGAGATCAAATCCTTAGTGATAGTTGGGGTTTTATTCACTATAGCTCCTCCGCTAACTGCATCCATCATCTTCCTCTCCATTGGTAACAATCCCTCATAGAAGTATTGAATAAGTAATTGTTCAGAAATTCCATGTTGAGGACAGCTTACGCATAGTTGTTTAAACCTTTCCCAATATTCATGCATGGTTTCAGTATCTCTCTGTTTGATTCCACATACCTATCTTCTAATATTTGCAGCTCTTGAGGCTGGGAAAAATTTGTCAAGAAATAATCTGACCATTCTTGTCCATGTAGCTACAGAACCTGGTGGTAGATAGAACAGCCAATCTTTTGCCTTGTCAAGACATAGAATTTGGGTAGTAAATGGATCAATCCAGATTTCAATTCAAATCCCGGATCTAAGACCAGATGTTGAATGCAAAGTGGTTGTAGATTTTCATTTGGTGCAGCCAATTCCCTTAAAGTTCTTTCATCATTGGCCATTGCTTTCTCTTGCTTTAGCTTCCTTCCTCAATTTTCTAGCCGTCTTCTCGATTTCGGGGTCGTATTGCAACTCACCTGTACGAGAACAACAGAGCATAAAAGAAATAAATGAATAAAATAAAATAAAATAAATAGTAAATGAAAAATTAAATCTGATTAACACCAATCCCCGGTAACGGTGCCAAAAATTTGACGGGTGTTGAATCCAACAAATAATAATATTTTCTTGCTCTCATAAAAATAAATTGTAATAGTGGTGAGAAAAGTTGAATCCACAGAGATTGGTTAGATTCAATTCTTCAAAAAATTAAAACAATGAATTAAAAATAAGGGGGTTTTGAATTTTGAATGTAAAATCAATTTGTAATTAAACGAGTGCAAAATTAAAATTTTTGAAAATATCAAATTAAATAAATATTCAGCCCAAGGTATAATCTCATTATAGATTAACATAATTGGTCATGGATGCGTGTCGCGATGCACCGAAATAATAAATAATTCATTACTCGCTAAATATTAATTAATAATGTAGTAGCGAGAGTAAGGGTCGATCCCATGAGGAACGGAAACTAATTTTAGTTGTTCGGTCAATTAGAATGGAATGGGGGGTTTGTTGTTTGAAATTTCTTGAATGAAAAATATGAATAAAAATAAACAATTAAATATGACTAAAGAAATAATATGAGAATAAATCTTGTTCTCGGGTTCGATTGTGCCCCCAATTAATGTTATACTTTTCCTTGTAATATGTTTCTATCCCTAATTCAATTATCAATCATAAATAATCAACAAGTTCTGATTATCTAAATTCTTCCTTATGTGTATTGATTCAAAACAAGCTCTTCGAACCAATTCTAGCCACGGACAATCCTAAACAAGCTCTTAGGATTTAATGCACGACTAGTATGAAAATTTAGAAGAATAGATTGAATTGGATCGTTAATCTCACAAGTTCGAATTAATCAATCCAAGTAGAATTATTACTAAACCTGCACGAGATTTATTTGCTACTAAAGTAAAGATTCAATGAAAATTACGGATCAAGAATCTAAACATAGCATATTCATGAATCCAAAGATCAATAATCCAATTGGGCAAATTAAACTATTAATCAAATAAACTCAATCGAACATTCAAAACATAATAACCCAACAATTGAAATAAAGAAATAAATTCACGCTACTAATTTGTAGGAAAAGAAAATAACATAATCAAGTTAACACAACTTTCCCTTTGAACAAGATATGGAATTTAGCCTAGCATGGTTGTAGTAGATTCTTCAAGTTGTTTCATGAATTTCATTGTTGTTGATATTCTTGCGCTTGAAAATCTCCCAAGAATGCTCTATATTTTTCTCTCATTTTTCCTCAATGTCCAGCCTCCTTTTTTGTGGTGATTTTCCTCCTTTAATACTCCCAAAATTGTGCCCTAACTTTACCCCAAAGATATACCAAAGATAGACATTGAATCAGATAAGGAAATTCCTTGGCGAGCAAGTTACGGCCGTAACTTTCCTTATCACTGTCGTAAGTTAGCTACTGAAAATTTTCGGAATTTAGAAGTTACGGCCGTAACTTTATCATTTACGGTCGTAAGTGTATTTCTGTCGAGAAGCGCCTATGCTCGATGTTTTGGTCATAACTTTCTCTCCCGAAGTCCGATTATGGTGGTTCAAGTTGCGTTGGAAAGAAAACTCAAATGTCTAAAATTATTTGTGAAATATATCTTCCAAAATTCGAAAGCATTATATGACAAAATTGAGTTTCAATCTATAACTAAAATTCATGATCACAATCCTTGCGGGTTTTTGATTTCCAACTTCATTCCAAACCTTCTTTGACCATAATTTTTGCATCTAATCTTCTTCTCACATGTCATTATTGATTTGGAGCTCTTTGAATATGCCATTGAATCTCACTTCTTGATTTTTTGTATTTCTTTGATCCTGTTTCCTTTCTTTTTCTTCTTTTTGACCTTACATAACACAATAAGTGAAAATGCATTAAACGATACTTCAATATGATCAAACAAATAACAAAATAAGATAATAAGTGAATTAAATATGTGTTAATAAAGAACTTATCAAATCCCCCCACACTTAAACCATTGTTCGTCCTCGAATAATGATATGAAAGAAAAGAAACATAACTCAAACAAAAAGATAGACCTACAATCGGAAAGTCAAGGTTACAGCCCACTTCTCTTTTCGCATGAAAATTCAATTGCATAACCGGAGTGTATTAGTGTGTGCAAGAGATGCATCATCCAATATCCTCTGAATAGAAATGAAAATCAATACCCCCGGCCCAATTCATTTCCCAATGTGGTTTGTATCCTCTCACCTCTCGTGAGTTCTCTCTTAACCTCTATCAATGATTTACTACATGGGTGTTAGTTTTTGGCTAACTTGAAAGTACAGAATATAGACCAAGCAATTCAAACCACTTATAAACATATGTAATGGGAGTTAACACCCTCACTAGATATTTCTCTCTTCGCACAAAGTGTATAAGGGTGAGAATTTTCACTCAACTCACTGCATGGAGAATCTATTACCACAGACTGCTCAAATGTCATAACAGGAGCCAACAATAACACAAGTGCAAAGTAAAGGTCTTTATTTGGTTGTAACGGGACTTCGGGTCAGGTAGGATAAAATGACATATTTAGGCTGAGTCAAGAAAGAATTTCGCAAACTAAGTTAATTCACAATAACATTACTTCCTTCACCCCTTAATATGAACTTCATTGTTTCCCGCTACCCAACTTTGTTCACACTTGATTTTTTTTTTTTCACAAGTTGAGTGTTTGACTACTAATTTTCTTGACTAAACTTTATTTTCATTGCTTTTTCTCTTTTTTTTCGAGTACAGACTGCAACTTTTTCTCTTTTGTTCAAATCATTACGCAGTCACCAATTGGCTTGAGATAGAATTACATTCCCCTGAATTCAGTCCATTACACAACCATCGTCCAACACAAGATAACCATTGCAACTTCTTAGACTTAGACTACAGCACGATCCTTATCAACAAAAGCTTGTGAATCCCTTCTCTATGGGTTCAAAACAGAGACAATGCGAAAGAAAAGGTATTCGTGGCTTGTAGCGTGGCATAAAAAATTCAAAGAAAGGCTAAGGCTCAAAAGGGCTTCTATTGGTACATGTATCATGGTAGGCCCTTTTAGCAGGTCAAATTTGGTTTAACCTAATGCCTCTACTATATTTTGCACTTGAGTCGAGAAGCTACAATGGTATGCACAAGAAAGCACATCCAAGCACAAACCAACCATACAGGACACACATAAAAAATAGAGCTTAATATAAAGAGTAAAAGTAGCTCATAGGCTCAAAAGCTCACAAATTACGGATTATATGTGTTCCTCCCATCCAATTATGAGTTATAGGTCATTGCTCAATCTTCATTCTGAACTCAAAATCTAGGGGATAAGGATAGAATGAAGTTACTCGGGGTGTTGTTTTATCATATCAATTTTGGTTTAACTCAATTAGGTTGCAGAAATTTTTCAATTTGTCCCCATTTTCAAACTAATTCAGAAATTATTGGAAAACTCATCTCTATGTGCTCATTGTTTATCCGATTATGCAATTTAGGAAGTTGGTGGTTCAAAAATAATTATAAGTGAGGCCGCTTCCTATTATACCAAAATGTGGGTCCAAGTACAATTAAAAAAACTAACAAAAAAATTGAAAGAAGATGAATAAAACAGGGATAATAAAAAATAATAGATAATCATTTCCCCCACACTTGAATTCCACATTGTCTTCAATGTGGAACGTGACACTACCAAACAAAAGATGGGATGTGAATGAAATCAAAGGAGGGGACATGTTTTTTTTTTTTTTTTGCATGATAATTACGGCCGTGAAAATATTAATTATGGCCGTAAGTAAAAATCTGAAAAAATTGAAAGAATCAACTACAGCCGTAAACAATATAGTTACAGCCGTAATTAGGCCTCTGGATAAATTCGATGGAGTAGAGTTACGGCCGTAAAGTTTTAACTTACGGCCGTAACAAGGCCACTGAATATTTTTTTTTTTTTGTGAATGAAATTAATTAATAAGAAAAATGACAAAAATGAAAATAAAAAAATAACAATTTGAGGGAGTAAAGAAACTCCCCTCTCGGGTTGCCTCCCAAGTAGCGCCTTTGTTTTCTGTCTTTGGCTAGACTTGTTGTTTCCTCCTTCAACCGGGATTAGGTGAATTTCCAAAGCACAACTTATTTTTCATATTTTTCATTAGGGCCTGCAAGACAGGGGCAAAAGCATGTCATCAGAAGTTGGCAACGTAATACACGAGATTTTACCTAGCTTTTCACCATTTTCACCAAGTTTGAAAGTTTCCTGTACCGAAGAATCAATAACATTAACAGAATGAACAGGATTATCATCATCATGATTTTTCACGGAATCATAAATATTGAATTGAATAATCTCATTATCAAATTCCATGGTGAGTGTGCCACTACTGACATCTATCTTGGTCTTAGATGTCTTTAGAAATGGTCTACCTAACAAAATAGGAGTGGAGTTGGGAGAGTGATCATTATTCATGTCTAGCACATAAAAGTCAGCCGAGAACACTAACCCTCCTACTTACACTAGCACATCCTCAACTACCCCATCCGGATAGGCGTTGGAGCGATCAGCCAATTGAATTATGACATTCGTTTCAGTTAAATTGGCTAGTTTTAAAGAAGCATATGTGGACCTAGGCATTACATTAATTAACGCTCCCAAATCTATCAAGGCCTTCTCAAATTTAGTTTCACCTATTATACAAGGGATTGTAAACATACCAGGATCCTTGCATTTTGGAGGTAATTTCCTTTGAAATAATGTAAAGACATTTTCTCCCATCATCACCTTCTCATTCCCCTTCAATTTCCGTTTGTTGGTGCACAGCTCCTTCAAAAACTTTGCGTATCGGGGTACTTGGTTGATTGCATCCAACAATGGAATGTTGACTTCCACTTTCCTGAACAACTCCAGGATTTCTTTCTCCTTGCTTTCCTTGTCCGCCTTTGCTAGCCTGCTAGGAAAAGGAGGTGGAGTCAATTTAACATTTAAAGTGGAATCTGTTTTTACATGCGAGCCTCTTGAGGTGCTGTCATTCTTCACGACTTCCCTTCCCTCAACTTCCTTCTCTTCGATTGCGACAGGTTTCATTTGTGGCCCCTCAACCTCTTTTCCATTCCGGAGAGTGATGACACTAACATTTTTAGGATTCACCTTAGGCTGAGATGGTAGTTTACCTCCAGATTTTGCTTCCAACCTGT
The DNA here is from genome assembly GCA_963555705.1 of Ligustrum vulgare. Lineage (NCBI taxonomy): Eukaryota > Viridiplantae > Streptophyta > Magnoliopsida > Lamiales > Oleaceae > Ligustrum > Ligustrum vulgare. The sequence continues at coordinate 71,707,720 of OY743168.1, read as the reverse complement.
TGATGGTGGTGGCCATTTGGCTTATCTGGTTCTCCAAATTTTGAATGCTAGACTTTGCATCCTGTTGAAATTGTAATGTGTTAGTTGCTAGTGTTTTTACCATGTCTTCGAGAGACATACCTGAGCCTTGAAGTTTTTGCTGATACTGCCCATGTTGTTGGAAGGTTCCTTGTTGCTGAAATTACCCTTGAGGTTTTTTTGAAATAAAACCTGGGGGCTTGTTAATTCCGTAGCTTAGGTTAGGGTGATCCCTCCATCCTGGATTGTAGGTATTAGAGTACGGATTGTACTGTTGTCTTTGGAACGGAAAACTCTCTGCAGCACTTACTTGTTCACCATTTCCCTCTTGCAACACCAGACAAGTATCTGTTGTATGTCCAAAGTTTGCACATATCCCACAAGCTTTGACCTGTTGTGCCTTCCCTACAGCAAGTTGTTTAACGATTTGTTAGTTCAAACAATTGACTTTCAATAGTGGAACTACTTACCTCATTCACGCGCCGAACTTGCATATCCCTGTTGGAGTTGAACTGCTGAGTGTTCTCAGCCATATTGGAGATTAAAGCTCATGCTTGTTCCGGTGTCTTGTCCATCAATGCACCTCCGCTTGCGGCATCTATCATGTTTCTATCCATCGGTGCTAACCCTTCATAGAAATACTGCACCAGGAGTTGCTCACTGATCTGATGGTGGGGGCAGCTCGAAATGAGTTTCTTGAAACGCTCCCAGTACTCATATAATGTCTCGCCATTGCTTTGACGAACCCCGTAAATCTCCTTCCGAATTGTCCCCACCCTAGATGCAGGGAAGTACTTCTCTAGAAACAACCACTTCATATCATTCCATGTGGTGACTGATCCAGATGGTAGACAGTACAACCAATCTGTAGCGACATCCTTCAATGAGAATGGGAAAGCTCTCATTTTTATTTGTTCCTCGGTAATGCCCGTGGGTCTCATACTGTCGTAAACTACGTGAAACTCCTTTAGATGTCTATATGGATCTTCCCCGGCATGTCTATTCACTAATATCTCACTATGTGAGATATCCCCGCAAGTGTACGGGTCGTGAGAAATAATAAAGTGGACCTAAGAGTCCGGATTACCGTCCCACGAGGACTACTATTAATTACCGAAATATTTTAGATCTATACTTTATTTGAACAAACAAAGAAAATTTGATGTTTCAAATTAAAACCAAGAAGATGAATTAAAGAATTAAATTGTGAAATTGTTTTGTTTTAAAAGATGATTGTAAAGTGGTTGGGATTCACGATTTCACCTAGCCAATTAAATTAATTCCAATTTCAGATTTTATTTTCTAAATATGTGATCGATCGAATTCACTAATTCAAATTGAGATTCCTCTCTCGAGTTTAAATCAATCCTACCTAAATAAGTCAACCTTGTATCTCTACAGAGGATCCGAATATTTCTTATCTAGATGCATTACACACAAGAATTAACACACGGCCACAATAATTACAAGAGTATATCTCTATCTCTCGTTCAATTACTGGATTTATTACCTAGATCTATGTTATTAACTCACCTCTCAGATTATGGAAATAACACATAAAATCATGAACAAGTGGCCAATTCATTCACACATTAAACGCAATAATAAATCAACACATGCATCAAAGAGTTAAAACAAGGAATATGAAATTAAAATAATATGACTAGGCTACATCGTTCATCCCAACGTTAAAATTAGTTACACATCATGATTGTAGAACAAAAACAATAAAATATAACGTTCATTGAAAATAACAAAAAAGAATGGAAAGATTGCACCAATTATAAACACAAATTAAATAGAAAATATTCCTAAACGACAATAATTACACCTAATTTAGACATACAAATAAGTGTATAAAATACACTTATCAAATACCCCCAAACTAGAACTATTGTTCGTCCTCGAACAATGTAAGCTAAACTAACAAATTAAAATAACCACATGCAATTGTTTTTGTTGTGTCAACGTGTTCACCAAATGCCTCAATAGTCCAAATCAATTCAAGCCTTAAGCACGAGTTATGAACAACAATGCAAAATAATTTCTAGTTATATCTGCCAGATTTTCAAGTGTGTGTGTGAATAGCCAATGTCAAACGCATACTTATGCAAAAGATATATTCAACACTGTGTGGCTCATTATGCATAATCAAGCCCAAATCTCATGTGGTCAATCTATGATTTCTAATAAAATTCCTTTCAACGCTCATGGATGATCACCACTTTCTGCTTTTTCTCTTGCATCCTGGGTTTTTATCTATGTGGGTTCTAAAAATATTCTTTGCTTTTTCCACACAAGGTAGTCAGAATCAGAAATAAGTGTGCACAACAAATCAAAAGAAAGCAGTCCCCAATTCTACAACCTCAACTACCACAACTCAGTCAACAAGGCTTATACCATGCAATAATATTTAATTTTTTTTTTATGGATGACTTTTTCTTTTAATGTCCCCGTCTTTTACCATCTTTGTCCAGAACTTTTCATACTGGCTTTCTATATGATCCCTGTAGCAGGCTTTAAGATCGGCATCTCCCAAACCAGACGGCTTTAGGGTACCAGGTTCAAAGAACCCCTCAGACATACTTGCCCGAGTCATAAAGGCTTAAACAGAAAAGTTAAAGATGTTATAATGTCTTATGTGTAAGTCCACTCTCCGTACTTGCTTTCTAATTGACCCCTGTAGCGAGCTTTAGGTCGATGACTCCCAAGCCAGTTGGCTTTAGGGCACCAGGTTTGAAAGACCCCTCGGACTTACTTACTCGAGTCAAAAAGGCATTTGAAGAGCAGAATAAGACCTTCAACATTTTTCTGTTTTTATGCTGGAAGTGGTTTATACCCGTTGACCAAACTGTAATGACTAAAGTGCAAAACCAAGAACCACAGACCTCCAACCCATCAATACATACAAATTCCTACCATTTTACCCCCGAACTTGCCCTTTAGCATGATTGGTTCTAATTTAGAGGTGGGATATCTTATGATCTAAGTTCAGGGATTTTCAAGTCATTCCTAAGTTCAAATTGCATAAAAATCTACCCCACGTGTATTAAACAACATCCCTCACACAAGCAATTATCAAACACTGGCTATGTGCGCAATAAGTATGAATCTAGCAAAACATAACTAGTTCAAAAATAAGTACATACTTTCATGTTGCCCAATTTTCAAACCTAAGCACGAATTGATTCATACTACATCCTAGGCAATAAACATGTCAACACAGTTTCAATTTTTCAATTTTTTTTTTTTTTATAAGTCCCAATAGAAATTGAATGAGAATATTCAATAAGTATGGAAGCAATTGATATGAAATTCTCCACTCCCAAATTAGAAAGAAATATTGTCCTCAATGTTTGTCAAAAAGATCTAAAAAATGTAATTCAAGACAAATAAGAGAGAACGAAAACTTCCCAGGTGCATTGGAGATGTTTTGTAGCCTTGAAGCCTCCATATTGCATTTGAATGAATAAGACCCTTTTCTTGCTCTGTCCAACTTGATTGGAAGTGTCTTGATTGGTGTTTACCTTGCAAATAAGAGATAAGTAACAGTAGAATTCATAAACACCAATAAGAAATGATGAAAGTTCAGTACCGCACCCACAAGCTAAAGTTAAAGCAAAATTTTGAATTTTCAAAATTGGTCGACCACACATAATAAGAGATAAGTAACAGTAGAAGTCATAAACACCAATAAGAAATGATGAAAGTTCAGTACCACACCCACAAGCTAAAGTTAAAGCAAAATTTTGAATTTTCAAAATTGGTCGACCACACACATTCAAGCCTTGACATCGCCTAGAAAAACATAAATTTTTCCGAGCCATCTTTTGATACGTTAAATTTCATAGCATGATCGACAATATATTAAAAATTCAGCTCGTTTGAAGATTAATAGGGTCACGAACAATTGTGGAGAAGTAGGTGACGTGAGACAGTTTCTGGGTGCAATGGTCTGCAGTGGCCTTGCAATGGGGTTGCCTTGATGCAAACAAGGTTTTAATGGTTTTAATGCCATGTAGTGAACTAAATCATGAATTAACTACACACAATCAATGATGAACATGTCATGAAGATAAATGCTCAAATGAATATCTAAAATTAGCACAAGAATGTCTTTGTGGCATTTCATCAAACACTTAATGGGCATTGCAAAAATCAATGGATATGCATAGGGTTGGAGGCATTAATGAACCCAAAATTTTGTCTACTAAACCACAAATAACAAAATCCAATAACTAACTTAAGCCCCTTCTTCAAAATTCACAATTCCAATTATTCAAAATCTAAAAGAAAATTTTATAAATTTGAGTAAAGTATGTTTCAAGTGAAGAATTACATACCTTTGATTGATTTGGATGCGGGAAGTGTTGGGAACCCGGGTTGTTCTACTCACAAAAATTGATTTCTTGTGATAGATCATCCCGTTACAGGATTTTCTGTTCTATGTATTTAACTTGGAATAAATAATTTTGCACACAAAAATGATTTTGAGAAGATTACCTTTGTAGCGTGCTTTACAATAATCTTCATCAACTACTTCTTGATTCCACCAAAGCTTCAAACCCTCAAGCTTTCCCCGGTGTTCTCCAATGGCAGTTGTGCAGGTGTGTGGTCACCTTTCTCAAGATCTAGGTTAAACTAGGATTAGAGTTTTTTTGTAAAGAGGAAACACACACTACACACTTTAGTGTGTGTTTCGCCACTTTGCCAATTAGGTTAATAAAAATAGTCTTAAGAGACTATTTGTAACCTCTTTACATTCCAAAACCCTACCAGGCCTAGTACCATAACCCAGGCCCATTTCTGCACAACCCAATACAGGTAATAAGCCTGTATAAACCCATTATAGTGAAGCCACCGAGGGAACCTGATCGGACCCAATTAAACTAAGCTCCAATAAATTAATTATGACCCGATCAACTCTTGATCAGTCAAAATTAATTTATTAATCACGTTCCATTCCACTAAAAGAACGAGACTGCACTCTTAGTAAAATTGAAATTACTGAAACAATTAATCAATAATTATATCCTCTGACTTATCGTTCTTACATGTTACCCTCGTCGATCAACTCGAATATTCGGAGCAAGTTAAAATGACCAAAATGCCCTTCTTTGAATATTCATAAATTCTCAACTCTCATCTTCTATCTGACAGTTCGATGTGATCCCATCACATCATAGAATTCCACAGTCACTGTCGAATTACTGAGCTCAGATTCAACTGTCCACTAGAAGAACCAGTGAGATTATGATCATACCTAAAAGGTGACGGATTCCATAATACGAATATATGTTCCTCGTTAGTTCACTTTAATTCTCAAAGTACCGAGATATTGATCAGCAATTTGATCTCACCCATTGATACCTCAAAGAACTTCAAGTTAGTAATCGAAGTCCATTATCCTATTAGGATTAAGGTCCCACGTACAATAATCAAGTGAAATTAAATTTGTATGGTCAATGTCACAAATTAATTTCATGTGGTCCCGTCCAATACGTTCCAAACGTACTCTCAATTTTATTACCAAAGTCAAAGACAGACTTTAATAAAATCGAGACGATCTTATCAAAATAAATTGTCCATATTTATTTACTGATCGTGAACGTTAATTTTAGATCGAATCAAAAATTGAATCTTTCCGTGTTTAACAACTTAAACACTCAATTTGTAATATCAAATCGATCCGTGGACAAACACAACATCATATTAATACAATCAATTAATATTTTACTTTTAAATGTCGTGAATTATACTCTATGGGCATATATAATTCCAACAATCTCCCACTTGCCCTTAGAGTATACATGAAACATCGAATCATCCATCTTGTCAACATCATCATTACACTAATGATTATGTTCTCAACCAAGATAGTAACTCATTTCGATGTAAGTAACGGTTGTATAACAAACAATCCAAGATTGTGTTATTCCCAACCAATTAACCACAATATCTCCCAGTTATATTCCAATTTTGACGACTCTCGAGAATCCTAGTCAAATCAGATCTTAATTAGTTTTATTCCATCAGATCACCAACTGAATAGATAAGCAAATATTTACTCGTTTTTCGAAAACGCTTCAGTATATGCTGTACCTCTATTCAATGATCTGATCCTGGATCAAACTAATAATCACCAACAATATCCCCAGCATAAGATATGACCTATCTAGTGCAAAGTAAGGCTTCATATAGCCGGAGCATAAGGAACCTTCTCTATCTTACCATGAGTCTTAGGAGAATACTCATAAGATAGATAAAGTCCACAAAGAATATTATTCCTTTCAAGACTTCAATATTGCAAATGTAGATAGTATCTTATTATTACATGAAACTTGAGACTTTCTATTTCATTTTTCTCCCACTCCGAAAAGTACGGATGTCTAGAAAAAATAGACAGTCATCTACAAGTCCTTCAAGTCTAATTGCTGGTGCCAATTACTATTTAATAAAAATACTCTCACACATTAGTAGATTGTCATTCAAATAAATAGTCGCGAAAACTGACTCATCTTTCTGTATACTCAAGTATACTTAAGATATATCAAGATTTTGATCAATAACATGTATCACAATCATTCGATCAAATTCTGTATTCCATATGTTGAACAAATACCCAAATCCAAAGTTGGAAACTTGTAAGTCATGAATTTTACTTTCATGGTTTTTAATATGAACTCATCAGATTACACTTTGTAAATGATTTCCTCAAGATGCATTCAAGAAACAACTTCTTGACATCCATATGTCGTACCTCATTTTCACAATGAACGACAATGGATAAAAGATCCAGGTAAATATTCGCATGGCAATTGGCAAGAAGGGTTTCACAAACCCACAGCCATGAGCCTTGCGCTGAAGGCATCAACCTTCTCATCTACCATTCTCCTATCATCTTAAAAATCATCACACCCTATAGGTTTGACCCCATTAGGTGTGTTTACAAATATCCAAACCCTAGTGTAGTACAAGGAATCCAATTCCGAGTTCTCGTTCACCTTCCATGATTTCAATTCCATAACTTCTACCACTTCCCTAAATGAGGAGTCCTTCTCTTATTTCAGTAGAGACTGTCTAAAAAGACTCTCTGTAGAATAAGCGTCAAGAAGGTGGTCTTACAACCCTCCCACTCCAATTAGTCGCTGGAAGTGTATTTCCATTATGTCCAAACAGAGTCCCTTCCTCTCCTCCCACTACTTGGTTATATCCCTAATTGGGATCAACCTCTTCACTACCTCTTTATGAACATAAAGAAGAGGCAGAACAGTGAGAACAACTTCGACTACAACCTTTGGTTTTTCCCTGTCCATTGGGTTCACCAGGCAAAAATAGTGGTTGAACCACTTGCCTTATTTCTCCCACTAGGATCAGCAACCATCGGTTCCGTAGGAAGTCCCAAATCATCAAGATTAATTCTATGCGGAAACCTGGAATCAAGTTGTTTGAACCACATTCTAACATCTTATCCAATAGAATTTTACTTGTGGATTTGTATTCTTCTATATGCCTTATCCTCTAAGAAAGTTACATTTGTACTGAACAAATACTTTCTTGACCAGAGGACTATAGAAGAAATAATTTCTAGTTTCGCTGCATACCTTATAATCAAACCTTCATTGTTGCCTCCATCTCGTCAATCCTGGCTTTCAGCTTGTGTGCCAAAAGTCCCCAAATCTGAATGTGGTGTAAACTGAGCTTGCACCCATGCCACAACTCTAGGGGTATTTCAGGAAATGAATCAATGGTACTAGGCTATGAAGGAACCTAACTATCTCCGGTATACATTCCCAAATGAAACTAGTAACGAGGATAACTCACCATTGATTTGGTATTACCTTGTTCTCCTTTTCCGACAAACGGTTCCTAAACTCATATGAGAGATACACAGACCTCGATCAAATCGAAGTATCTCGATTCTCTTAATTACTTCTCAACTTCTGTCCAAAATTCTAGAAATTCTTCAACATTTCAGATCAATGAGATATTAAGTATAGAATCGAGATCTGAGTGATCATCAAAAAAAAAAAAAATGATGAATTACTCGTACTCTCTCGTATCTTGAGCACCAAAGAATCCACACATATCGAAGTGTATTAATCCTCAAACTCTTAAGTCCATTTAATGTATAAGGACTCTTGGTTATCTAATCCTCTAAACAAGATTCAGAAAACAATATAGATTCCACCTCAGATCCTTTTGAGGTCCATCCCTTACTAGTATTAGAATCGAGTTTTGGATAAGTGTGACCAAGCCTAAGATTTTAATCATTTTACCCTCTAAATAAAATTCAAAAGCCCACATAGATTCCACCTCCAAAATACTTAGAGGCTATCTTTACTAGTCTTTCAATCTTATTTAGATAAATATGATTATCTTAAGATCTTATCAAAGAGTTCATTAATACAAGGAATCATCTATCCCTTATCATTTGTAGTAATATTACACTTAGAACCATTTACAAGGCTTTGAGATTGTTAATCATTTGTCTCGCAATAATAAGAGCATTATTTAACTTAATTCCAACTAATAACTGGAGATTAAGTGCTAAATAATTCCGCTCAAATAATAAAGAGACAAAATAACAATCAAATTGTTTCGCAAACATAAAAGCCCAACGGCTCTTTCCATATTACCATACCCGTGCTTATCCTTATAGTATACTCTATCTCATTGTGTCATTTGATCACCTAGGACCATATTGCAACAACTTGCAATAGCGATTAGTTACTCTAGAATCTATAATCAAGATAGACTCAATTACTAACCATAACACAATGAATAGAGTCTTACTCCATTATAGAGTTTCCAAGAAAGGCTACTTCCTCATTAATCCTATCTTTGCTCAAAAGCAAAAAGGTTAGAGGGCCTACCATACTATCCGTTGCTTTAAAATAATCTCTTCTTTATGAATAGCTTACATTGAAACTTTCAAGGACACGTTCATCCTGGTGAATATAGTCCACACTGAACCGCAAGAGATCATCTTAAAAGATTTCTCAAGCATTATGTCACATGAACCAATGTTTACAAGTGGAACCTCCACCACGTTAAAGTGACCAATCATGTTTTACCAAATGGTCTCTTGTAAAAATCGTGATCGGTTCATAAGTAGAGATATATTATAGCTTGATAGCATATTTTGTATAACTCCATAATTAAAATGTTCAAATTATCATAAATACCCTTCCATCGAGAAAATAAATATGGTATCCTATTTTGATGTTTTTATTGCGAAGTACTTAACGTGAGAATCAAAACTATGCAATAAACCATCTCATCAAAATAAAACCATTTTCATTGGAAGATTTATAATTATTTTTGAACAAGGATCTTCTAGCACGAACAAATGTCATAAGTGGAAAGAATTATAACGAGACATGTTACAGTTTTCACAAATTAGTTGGTGATGTCTAAATATATAACTAGTTGTGGAAATACGACATTCAAATAAAATAAATGTATTAAACACGAGTTGTATAAATGATGAATACTTTCATATATGATGCATGAATAAAAAATTATGCACAAGTAGACCCAAAACTACTATAATATGACGACAACCTAAAACCCCAAAATCTTAAACACATTTCTCTATAGGAGAAATAAATGTGATTTATGGCTAGGTTGGGACCCTCCCATTAAATTAAATATATCTAGCATCTCATGCAATATTTAATTTATAGTCGTTAAAATTTGGCCATCATTGACATCGTTTGGATATTCTATAGGAAGTCCCCACGATGTCATTGATTTAAGTGTCTAACCCCTATATTAATAATATTTCAAGTACCAAATTAATTATGTCACCTATAGGGTAATCATGATTAATTCACACTTAAAAATCATCACCTAATTGGGCTCAATCTAGTAACCAAAACAGTGCAGCCCTCCTATAGGGAGACTAATTAGATTAGTACGAGGCATACACAAATTTTTACTAATAGGCTAATAGGGGAGGCCGTGGGTTCAAAATATTTTGCACCCTCACTCACTTAATATTTTGAACTGTTGGGTTTTAATTTAATAATTACCCAATCAATTTTAACTCTTAAAATCAATTTAATTATTAATAAATATATTTATTTTCTAATCTAATATTTAGAAAAGAAAATAAAATATAAAACAATGCATGACAGTATAGTACCTAGAGCGGTGTTTATGCGATCTACATGACATGTTATTTAATGACATTCATTCACAAATTATTAAAGCAATAAATAAATGCGATAATAAAATAAATAAGAACCTAATTTATGGCCAAACCTAGACACAAAAATTACAAATTAATTAAAGAGTCTATTGAGCCACAAGCCGGCCCAATTCTTCAATTCCCATTTGTAAGTGTCCAGTCCAAAACTGCAAACTTTCAGTCTTCAGCCCAAAAGTGCAAACCATCAGCCTTCAGCTCAAATGTCAAATTCCAAATGCAGTGATCCAATTAAATATTCCAGCCCATTGTAAAATCTAGTCCACATTGCATTGACCCAGCTAAACGATTTAGTCCACATTGCAATTAATTAAAATGAACAATTTTACAATTTCTGGGCCATATTTAATTTCACCCAAATCTGACCCAAAAGAATATTTAGTGTTCCGGTCCAAAATTTGAATTTGGCTTAACTGAAAATAGTATATATTCAGCCCAAACCATTAGACCCATCACTTCAAGGTTGCTGCGTAACCTCCAAACCGAGCAAAGATTTCAGCCGCTGCCGGGAAGCATCGTCGCCGGAAAAAAAAGCCTGGGATTGCCTTACCACAGCACCAGCCTCCGTGTGCCGCCACCACTACTGCCAACAAGGTGGAAAAAACACCAATGGCAGCAGCGGCAGCACCACGGTGGTGCTGCCCATCTCCCGCAGCGCTGCACAGGCAGCGGGGCAGGGCTACCGTCGCGATCCAGGTGAGATCACGAAGCCAAAGGCGCCGCGATCAACCACCCATAGCAGCGGCATCACCCACAGCGCTGTCGACCGTGTGCAGCGAGATATGTGGGTTCCACTACCGTCGCGATCGAGCCAAAATAGCAACGCCAAAAGCGCCGCCATTGACCGCCGACCACATTGGTAGCACCCACGAGTCCCGTCGACTGCCTGCATGTCGTTCATGGTTGATTTCCAGAAATTGCAAGCCAAGTCCTCCTTGTGTTGAGGAAGATGAAGTGAAGCCCCTATTTCGAAATTGCCTTGGAAGTCCTCCGATTTAAAATATGTAGAATTGCCAGTCCACAGAATTTCCAACAGCAATCTTTGAATCCGAAATTGCAGAATTGGTCCCTTCAATCTGAAACTGCAGATCTAGTCCTCGAATTTTATAATTACAATAGAAATAATACAAACCCTAATTCTATTGCAAAAATCAAAAATTCAAAAGGGAAAACATGGAATCGTAATCCACCCCTTTTGTTACAAGACTCGATAATACAAATACAAGATTTCACGACAAAAATCTAATGCCATAAATTTGTTCAATAAAAAATATCATTCATTCAATAACAATTAAACCACATAATCCCTAACACCGCTCAACTAACACATGCATATACAAAATAATTTATTCCTAAATACACAAAACAGTATTAAAAACCTGACGCTCTGATACCAATTGTTGGGAACCCGGGTTGTTCTACTCACAAAAATTGATTTCTTGTGATAGATCATCCCGTTACAGGATTTTCTGTTCTATGTATTTAACTTGGAATAAATAATTTTGCACACAAAAATGATTTTGAGAAGATTACCTTTGTAGCGTGCTTTACAATAATCTTCATCAACTACTTCTTGATTCCACCAAAGCTTCAAACCCTCAAGCTTTCCCCGGTGTTCTCCAATGGCAGTTGTGCAGGTGTGTGGTCACCTTTCTCAAGATCTAGGTTAAACTAGGATTAGAGTTTTTTTGTAAAGAGGAAACACACACTACACACTTTAGTGTGTGTTTCGCCACTTTGCCAATTAGGTTAATAAAAATAGTCTTAAGAGACTATTTGTAACCTCTTTACATTCCAAAACCCTACCAGGCCTAGTACCATAACCCAGGCCCATTTCTGCACAACCCAATACAGGTAATAAGCCTGTATAAACCCATTATAGTGAAGCCACCGAGGGAACCTGATCGGACCCAATTAAACTAAGCTCCAATAAATTAATTATGACCCGATCAACTCTTGATCAGTCAAAATTAATTTATTAATCACGTTCCATTCCACTAAAAGAACGAGACTGCACTCTTAGTAAAATTGAAATTACTGAAACAATTAATCAATAATTATATCCTCTGACTTATCGTTCTTACATGTTACCCTCGTCGATCAACTCGAATATTCGGAGCAAGTTAAAATGACCAAAATGCCCTTCTTTGAATATTCATAAATTCTCAACTCTCATCTTCTATCTGACAGTTCGATGTGATCCCATCACATCATAGAATTCCACAGTCACTGTCGAATTACTGAGCTCAGATTCAACTGTCCACTAGAAGAACCAGTGAGATTATGATCATACCTAAAAGGTGACGGATTCCATAATACGAATATATGTTCCTCGTTAGTTCACTTTAATTCTCAAAGTACCGAGATATTGATCAGCAATTTGATCTCACCCATTGATACCTCAAAGAACTTCAAGTTAGTAATCGAAGTCCATTATCCTATTAGGATTAAGGTCCCACGTACAATAATCAAGTGAAATTAAATTTGTATGGTCAATGTCACAAATTAATTTCATGTGGTCCCGTCCAATACGTTCCAAACGTACTCTCAATTTTATTACCAAAGTCAAAGACAGACTTTAATAAAATCGAGACGATCTTATCAAAATAAATTGTCCATATTTATTTACTGATCGTGAACGTTAATTTTAGATCGAATCAAAAATTGAATCTTTCCGTGTTTAACAACTTAAACACTCAATTTGTAATATCAAATCGATCCGTGGACAAACACAACATCATATTAATACAATCAATTAATATTTTACTTTTAAATGTCGTGAATTATACTCTATGGGCATATATAATTCCAACAGGAAGTATCAATGATATTGATGCAACTAGGTGTTGATGACATGCACACAAAATGTAAGATCAAATATGAGGTGATTAGGGGAGAGAAAACGAGTTTATAATGTTTGAAATTGAAAACATGAAGCACAACACTTAAACTGCCGATTTTAGTCTCAGTACAGCCACGCGATCGCCTGGCTGGAATGCAAGCGATCGCGTGGTTCAAAGTTTAAAAATATGTTGATTTTTTAATGCAAAGTCGCGATCGCCAAAACCTATTGGCACGCGATCGCTTAGTACACGGCAGTACTGAAAAATTTTCCTATTTTTTTATTTTCAAAATCGTTTTTATCCCCCTAATCACTTCATGATCGATGCAATGATTTTCCAAACATTAACTTCATGATTCAAACTAGTGTGTGTGAGTTTGGAATGACGATAAAAACCTAGCCTAATGTAAACATGCAAAATCAAAAACATTACTAAACATGCAATAATAGACTAATATGCAAAAGTGTCCTTAACATGAAACATGCAAAACACCCAAACAATTTTCCTACCATGCATATATCTAAAATTCAGCAAATAAATAAATTATGAAAGCGTAATAAATAAAAGGGAAGAAAGGTTGGGTTGTCTGCCAACAAGCGCTCCGTTTTGAGTCCCGAGCCTGACTTTTTTGTATTGCCAAATCATGGAGGCTTGAAATATGATTTCAAAGCCTTACACATCTTGCAATTTCCAGCCTTGCACTTCTCAACTCGTTTCCTCACTTACTTGTAGTCCAAGGCCTCCTTTTCCACTTTTTGTTGACTAAAATTTGGTTTTTCCTCTTTTTGTCTCTCCATTCATCTTTTACCTTCACAAACTCATGTTTTGTGCTTAGAGCCTCCTCAATCTTAATCTCATACTTCATGCAGTCATTCGGTTTCTTGACCTCTTCATCCACCTTGAAGCAACTTTCATTTTGAACTTTGAGTTCCTGTCTTGGCTTGATACTAAAAGTGGCTTGTTCCTTCTCGACCCTAAAAATGATTTCTCCCTTTTCAATGTCGATCAGTGCTCTTCCAGTAGCTAGGAAAGGTCTTCTAAATATTAGAGGCATCTGAGTGTCTTCTTCCATATCAAGAATCACAAAGTCAACTGGGAAGAAAAATTTGTCAACCTTCACAAACACATGTTCAACCACGCCATATGGGTACTGAATGGATCTATTGGCTAGCTTCAGTGTGATATTGGTTGGTTTAAGCTCCCCCAACCCACCTTTCCTGTACACAGATAGAGGCATTAAATTAACACTGGCCCCTAGATCACACAAAACATTATCAAAACTAAAATTACCAATAATGCAAGGGATAGAGAAACTCCCTGGATCGGTCAATTTTTGTGGTAATTTCTTTTGAAGTATGGCGCTGCATTCCTCACTCAGTGCTACTGTCTCAAAATCAACCAACTTTCTTTTGTTTGATAGCATCTCCTTCATGAACTTTACATAGAGGGGCATTTGAGCCAAGGCTTCAGCGAACGGGATGTTTATATGTAGTTTCTTGAAAATCTCCAAAAATTTCCCAAATTGCCGCTCCAGATTTTGCTTTCTCAGCTTTTGTGGGTATGGAACTGGAGGCACATAAGCTTTGACTTGTGGTCTAACTCGAACTTCTTCCTCAGCTTTTTCTTGCACTTCAGGAGTCGACCTCTGTTCTTTCTCACTTTCCTGTTCTTCCACCACATCTTTCTTCTGGTTCTTCTGCTTCTCATATTCCTCTACAATCACTTCAGATAGCTGAACCCCGCTCCTTGTTGTTATTGCATTAACATGCTCACGAGGGTTCATTTCAGTATTGCTCGGTAATTGTCCTGGCTGCCTTGTGGAACTGCTAGCTGCCAGCTCTCCCATTTGTTTCTTCAAATTTTTTATTTCAGCAGCTTGATTCATTATCTCACCATTCTGACTCTTGACCAGCTGAATTAACACTTCTATGTTCTCGGATATGTTTTTATGAGATTGTTGTTGTTGTTGTTGCTGTTGCTGAAATTCAGGCGACCGCTGAACATTCTGATTGTTAGACCATGAAAAATTAGGGTGATTCTTCCATTCTGGGTTGTATGTTTGTGAATAAGGACCACCCTGATGCCTATTTCCTACGAAGTTGACCTGTTATGGGTTTGATTGATTTTGTATAAGTGGGTAGAAATTTATCGCGTGATTTTCGAAACAAAAATCACACAATGTTGTATAACTAAATTCACTGGCTGCACACCCATACTGTAGATTTTCTTTGTTAAAGCATTCAGCTTAGCATTTAATGCTGTAATCTCATTAACTGCTACAATTCCTCCAGACTTTGGTGTAGATCTATCTGAGTACCACTTGTAACTGTTCGTAGCCATCTTTTCAAAAATCTCAGAAGCTTCTTCATATGTCATATCCATTACTAATCCTCCAGCTGCTGAGTCGGCGTACTTTTTATTCTCATTCGTCAACCCATTGTAGAATGTTTGAACTAGAATCCAATCAGCGATTCCATGTGTAGGACACTGTCTGATAAGCTCATTGAACCTTTCTCAAGCTTCAAAAATGGATTCCCCTGACTGTTGACTAAATGACAGAATTTCACACCTAAGCTTTGACATGCGGCCTAGTGGGAGAAATTTATCTACAAATTTCTGGCTCATAACTTCAAACGTGGTGATTGTGTGTAGGGGCAAAGAGTAAAACCAGGCTTTTGCTTTATCCGCCAAAGAGAACGAGAATAGCTTTAATTTCACGGTGTCATTTGAAACTCCATTCATGCGTTGCATATCACATAGTTCCAAAATTGTCCGAAGATGCACATGAGGATCTTCAGATGGCAATCCATGAAAAATGCACGAATTTTGGATCAAGGATATCAAGGAAGTCTTGATCTCAAAATTATTAGCTTGGATGGCAGGAGGTACAATGTAAGTCCCAATGTTCCCCACAGGAGGAACCATGTAGTCTCGCAAAACACGCCTTCCATGATTTGGTTGTTGTTGTTGTTCAATGACAGCTGCTGGCAGATTATTCGGATCAACCGGATTGATTGGAATTCCATCATCTGCCATGTCTAACTTTGCTTGTTGAGCTGCTTCCAACTGTTGTTTGCGCCTCTATCGAAAGGTACGTTCAATTTTTGAATCAAGAGGAAGAAATTCACAAGACTTAGTCTTTCTTAACATAAATTAAATAACACTAAAATTAAAAACTAAAATTTAAAATTAATATAAAAATTAAAATTAAAATAAGCAAAATATAGTTCAAAGTAAAATAAGAACTAATGGGTATCAATATTAATTAACAGTCCCCGGCAACGGCGCCAAAAACTTGTTCACTAATATCTCGTGATAAGAGATATCCCCGCAAGTGTACGAGTCGTGAGAAATAATAAAGTGGACCTAAGAGTCCGGATTATCGTCCCACGAGGACTGCTATTAATTACCGAAATATTTTAGATCTATACTTTATTTGAACAAATAAAGAAAATTTGATGTTTCAAATTAAAACCAAGAAGATGAATTAAATAATTAAATTGTGAAATTGTTTAGTTTTGAAAGATGATTGTAAAGTGGTTGGGATTCACGATTTCACCTAGCCAATTAAATTAATTCCAATTCCAGATTTTATTTTCTAAATATGTGATCGATAGAATTCACTAATTCAAATTGAGATTCCTCTCTCAAGTTTAAATCAATCCTACCTAAATAAGTCAACCTTGTATCTCTACAGAGGGTCCGAATATTCCTTATCTAGATGCATTACAAACAAGAATTCACACACGACCGCAATAATTACAAGAACTCGTTCAATTACCAGATTTATTACCTAGATCTATGTTATTAACTCACCTCTCGGATTATAGAAATAACACATAAAATCATGAACAAGTGGTCAGTTCATTCACGCATTAAATGCAATAATAAATCACCACATTCATCAAAGCGTTAAAACAAGGAATATGGAATTAAAATAATATGACTATGCTACATCGTTCATCCCAACGTTAAAATTAGTTACACATCATGATTGTAGAACAAAAACAATAAAATATAACGTTCATTGAAAATAACAAAGAAGAATGGAAATATTGCACCAATTATCAATTCTTCAAGTATCTTCAATTCACGCCCTTCTGCGATGCTTGATTCTCCAAGAATTTTAATTAAAATCTCTGTTGTTGCTTGTTCTCTGGAGAGGCAAAAGTTTCATTTTCGTGCCTCATGTGTTGTATATATAGGTTTTGGAGAAACCTAGGTAAAAAAGAGAGAATTATGTTGAAAATCGTGAGAAAAAAGCCCACAGTCGGCCCAGCCGGAAGCCACGCGATCGCGTGGCATCAACCCTAGCGATGGCGTGCTTGACCCTAAAACTCTCGGGTTATATTTTCGCACCATCTCGCGATCGCTTGGTGTTTAACCAGCGATCGCGACTTCGCTCTTTTCTCGGCTGTACAAGTTAGTCCCCGACCTTTAATTGCCACTTCAATCTCCAACTTTCAATTGTTCGATTTAGTCTCCAAATCTTATATTCTTCTTGATTTACCCATTTAAGCTCTTAATTCATTCAATTAGGTCCTCTGACCTCTGATTCATTCATTTTGGCACATTGCATCTTTCCGGTTGACGTCACAAACTCCTCACTTGTCCAATTTAGCTCCAATTAGCAATCCAATTATGCGTTTTTCCCATTGATTTCATCATTTTTCATCTTTTGGGATATTTTCTGAAAAGTGAACGATAAACACAAATTAAATAGAAAATATTCCTAAACGAAAATAATTACACCTAATTTAGACATACAAATAAGTGTATAAAATACACTTATCAATGTCCCCGAAAAGTAGGTAGAAGGTGGATCAACCCGGATTTTAGCTCAAAGGTTCTTCCTTCTTCTACCGTTAGAAACGTAATGCACAATGGCTACTGAGCCACATCGGGAGTAGCCAGTTGTTTAAGAGTTCTGTTGTTGATGTTGTTAGCTGCCATTTGTCGTGCTGCTCTTCTTTACTGTCGAAAAGTCCTCTCAATTTCTGGGTCAAGATCAAAATGTTCACAATTAGTTGACCGAGTTTTAAGCATATAAGCAAAGGAGCACAAAAATAATTTTTTTTTTTGAAAAATTATATAAATAAAGTGAAAATAAAATAAATGCAGAAAAATAAAATTCTAATTGATTAAACACTAAATTGGTTAACCGTTCCCCGGCAACGGCGCCAAAAATTTGATGCGTGTCGCGATGCACCAAAATAATAAATAATTCCTTACTCGCTAAATATTAATTAATAATGTAGTAGCGAGAGTAAGGGTCGATCCCACGAGGAACGGAAACTAATTTTAATTGTTCGGTCAATTAGAATGGAATGGGGGGTTTGTTGTTTGAAATTGCTTGAATGAAAAATATGCATAAAAATAAATAATTAAATATGACTAGAGAAATAATATGAGAAAAAATCTTGTTCTCGGGTTCGGTTGTGCCCCCAATTAATGTTATATTTTTCCTTGTAACATGTTTCTATCCCTAATTCAATTATCAATCATAAATAATCAACAAGCTCTGATTATCTAAATTCTTCCTTATGTGTATTGATTCAAAACAAGCTCTTCAAACCAATTCTAGCCACGGACAATCCTAAACAAGCTCTTAGGATTTAATGCACGACTAGTATGAAAATTTAGAATAATAGATTGAATTGGATCGTTAATCTCACAAGCTCGAATTAATCAATCCAAGTTGAATTATTACTAAACATGAACGAGATTTATTTGCTACTAAAGTAAAGATTCAATGACAATTACGGATCAAGAATCTAAACATAGCATATTCATGAATCCAAAGATCAATAATCCAATTGGTCAAATTAAACTATTAATCAAATAAACTCAATCGAACATTCAAAACATAATAATCCAACAATTGAAATAAAGGAATAAATTCACGCTACTAATTTGTAGGAAAAGAAAATAATATAATCAAGTTAACACAACTTCCCCTTTGAACAAGATATGGAATTTAGCCTAGCATGGTTGTGGTAGATTCTTCAAGTTGTTTCATGAATTCCATTGTTGTTGATATTCTTGCGCTTGAAAATCTCCCAAAAATGCTCTATATTTTTCTCTCAATTTTCCTCAATGTCCAGCCTCCTTTTTTGTGGTGATTTTCCTCCTTTAATACTCCCAAAATCGTGCCCTAGCTTTACCCCAAAGATATACCAAAGATAGACCTTGAATCAGATAAGGAGATTCCTTGATGAGCAAGTTACGACCGTAACTTTCCTTATCACTGCCGTAAGTTAGCTACTGAAAATTTTCGGAATTTGGAAGTTACGGCCGTAACTTTATCATTTACGGCCGTAAGTGTATTTCTGCCGAGAAGCGCCTGTGCTCGATGTTTTGGTCATAACTTTCTCTCCTGAAGTCCAATTGTGGTGATTCAGTTTCGTTGGAAAGAAAACTCAAATATCTAAAATTATTTGTGAAACAGATCTTCCCAAATTCGAAAATCTTATATGACAAAATTGAGCTTCAATCTATGACTAAAATTCATGATCACAATCCTTGCGGGTTTTTGATTTCCAACTTCATTCCAAACCTTCTTTGACCATAATTTTTGCATCTAATCTTCTTCCCACATGCCATTATTGATTTGGAGCTCTTTGAATATGCCCTTGAACCTCACTTCTTGATTTTTTGTATTTCTTTAATCCTGTTTCCTTTCTTTTTCTTCTTTTTGACCTTACATAGTACAATAAGTGAAAATGCATTAAACAATACTACAATAGGATCAAACCAATAACAAAATAAGATAATAAGTGAGTTAAATACGTGTTAATAAAGAACTTATCAATGCAAAAATAAAATCCTTAACTCATTCTCTAAATTGGTTATGGTCATTGATATGATCTAACAACCTATCTCTTCTTACTTTATCGATAATCAAGAGATGCTCGTTGATTATTCCCTAATCAATAAACAACCCTAGATACGATCGTAGGTTTTAATTTACCAATAGCTTTATTGTCTAAAGAGACGACCAATTCTAACCAACAAATTCACACGCGTGATTTATTTAAATTAGGTTATATGTCTTCATAACATGAGTAAAAAATCAATCTATAATCAACTATGTTATTTGTCACTTATATTAGAAAACCTAAACAATTACGGATTTAGATTCCTCATTGACTAAGTATCATTTTGACAATTAAAACAACGTGCACTTTGTATTAATCAATCAAAATAACAACTTCAATTCACAAACAAAAGACATATAAATAGAGAACAATTAAAGGAACAATTAAATTTAATTCGATCTCACAAATCTTTGTGAATCAAAACTTCGAATATCCTTGAACTGGAATAATAATTTACCTATCCATAAACATTGTAAATTAAAATCTTAAGAAAATAATTAACGAAGGTAAAATGTCAAACTCCCAAAAAATTCAGATGAATATGCGTCCTCCCCCTTTTTAATTCCAAACGTGTTGTAGCCGAGACCTTTTGCAGTCAATCCCTCTTGCGGCACAGATTTTTTCTCCTTTCTTCTATGTTGATTCCCTTTTGATTTTATTCCCCCAGGTCAAGACTCGGTTGCTTCCTCCATGTAGTGGGCTTAATTTTTTGGTTTACACACTAAAAACTGGGCAGCCATCTAATCCATCTAATGAAGGCTGCTGGACCTTTTTTTCCAAAATCAAGTCCTCTTTTCCAAGTTGCCAATTCAATTTTTCACTAAGGCTGTATTTGATTCGCAGTATTTTCCATGGAAAATATGATTTTTCACGTAATTTTTCAACTTTGTGCTGTTTGGTTGCCTAAATTTTTCATGGAATTCATTTTTCCACTTGCCTCGAAATCCGGTATTTTCCTTGTTTTTGATGAATTCATTTTCCCGGGGGGAGGATGTAACGCCCCGAGTTCCGTGGAGCCCGGAACGTCACTTTTCTAAATTTTCGAATACACTTTATTGCGGAAATATGACTAAATATTAAATATCACGTTTAATAAATCAAAGTTTAGCGATAATTCAATTTAAATGGAATAATTCTTACAAACTTATTAAAAATGGAAATTCATGATAAAATGAAAACGCCCCGAATTCCGCGGAGCCCGGGACGCCACTTCGTCCTTTAAATCTGATTTTATTGCGGAAATAATTAAAAATCTCAAACATCATATTTATTATTTGAAACCTTTGAAACAACATTTTTGCGGAATAAATGAATTTATAAAACATCACATCCATTGTTTAAAAGTTAAAGCGGAAACTAAATTTTAATCAATTTAATTAAAACAATTCATAAAAATTAAATCTTAAGTTTTAAAGTAAAGTAACGATAAATAATTAAATTGACGACATTTATGAAACAATTCAAATATTGAAATGATTTGAAAAATTATTCTTGGAACAAAACATGAATAAATAAGTTTCACTTTCAAATAAAATATTTCTAAAATCTCAATAATTGCCACCATCGCACACCTCGCCGCCGACTCCGTCATCTGCAAAATTTGTTTTTGGAAAACGTGAGTATTTCGTAGAAATACTCAGTAGACTCGCGCATAATAATCATTTAACATTATAAATTAAAACACATAATCATGATATTCAAGTTCTCAGGTGCCTAACGATCACCAGTATTCTCATGAACATAAAAGTTCAAGTTCTCATGCATTTAAGCAAGTAATTCTCATGAACATAAAAGTTCAAGTTCTCATGCATTTAAGCAAGTAATTCTCATGAACATAAAAGTTCAAGTTCTCATGCATTTAAGCAAGTAATTCTCATGAACACAATCATACATGCTAAACTTATAATCCAAATAATTACTGATGCGCACTTTTGAAAAATGTAAATTTGTAGATTAGAGTCTACCTCAAATCACGAGTCTGACAGTTGAGCAAGAAAAATCACGTTGTTCTTCTAAATGTTCAAGCGCCTCGTCTAGCATAACTTAAAATGATAAGTCCAATTTAATACTTTAAAACTGATTTAAATGACTTTGAACTTTAGGGACTGAAATGATTATTTTAAGACTTGGGGGACTAAAATGAATACTTTGAAAGTTGAGTTGAAACTCAAAACGAATATTAAACTATAGGGCTGAAATAATAGATTTTAAAAATGGAGTGGCTGATTGAAATCATTTAAGACTTAAGGACTGAAATTATAAGTTTTAAAACTAAAGGGCTGAATTAAAACATTTTAAATCATTAGGGACTTAATTTAAAAGACTTTGAAAACTTGAGGCCCGATTAAGAATGCTTTTTAAAAATAAGGGCTGAACTAAACAATTTAAAAGATGAGGGACTAAGAGGCAATAATCAACATTTATATAAACATTTTACTTCTCTCTCTCTGTTAATCGAACCAGAGAAGAGACGAGAGAGAGAGAGGGGCGCGACGGAGGGAGGTCGTCTCCGTTCAGGGTTGCCGACGCCCCTTGCCGGCGGTCTACCGACGATAATGCCGCCGTGGAGTGGCGGAGATGCGGGTGGTAAGGGGAGGCGGAAAGAGGAAGTATTAGGGCTTGGTTTTTGTGCGAACCGAGGCGGGTAGTTCGAACTTGGGCTGCGGTTTTCCGACCAAATCAAACGGCAAATCGAGGTAAGTTATTGGGTTATGCCTATTCTTGGATTTTGGGTTTGATTTTGGGGAAATTTTGGAGGAGGGCTGAGGCGGTTGAGGGTGGCGTTTGGGTGTTGATTGGACATTTGGGTTCAGGTGGTGATGACTTGGTGGTGCTCCGGCGGTTAGGTCTGGGCAGTAGGTGGTGGCCGGTAGTGGTGTCGTGCGGTGGTGGTGATCCCGGTGTTGGTTGCGGTGGCTGATTGGGCTGGTTGTGTTGTTTGTGTATTGTGGTGATGATGATGATGCTGGTGGAGTTGACTGTGGTTGCAGCGGGGGGGTGAGGGTGAAGTGGAGGGTGAAATGTGACGGTGGTTGTTCGGTAATTGCGGTTCAGGTGGTGGTGATTAGTGGGTTCGAATTGTGCAGGTTGTTGTGGACGGGTTTGGAGGCTGTGAGAGAGAGGCAGCGGCTTGGTGGTTTCGAGCAGTGGTGGCTGGTGGCGTGGCCGTGGGTGATAGGCGGCGGCTCGATGGTGATAACATTGTTTTCTATTGAATTCTCTTTTGTCTCCTTCGATTCATTAATTAAATCGAGGCGACACTCTCAATATCCCATAGTCCCATTAATTAGGATTAGAGGCACTGAGTGCGCGGAATTCGATCTTGCAGATTGGTTGCTGTGAATATTGTGAGGAAGGGAGAATAGGAATGTATATGTATTGGTTTGCTTCTGATCAAGATTATGGAAGGATGGTGAGATTGAAGGGAGTTACAAGGGGTAATGACTGATTAAAGGGGAAGGATTTTGGGAATTAATAATTATCCATAACTGAATAGCATGAAACTGGAAGGAGATAATTTCTGGGAAGAAATAAAAAAATGTGAGGAAATTGTGATGAGCTTGGTTTGCTAACAGAATTTCAGAAATTTACTTGGTTGATTAGGGAAAGGAAGTATGAATGGGATTGACAAGAATATAATGGTTGATTGAGGAATGAAATTTTGGGATTGAGGTTATTTCATTCTTGGCTATGGTTCTGAATGTGGTTGTAAATGAGGCTTGGTGGATTCATAAATGGAGCTTTGTGGTGGAGGATTTGGTGGAAAATGAAATGGAAAGTGGTGTAAAGTATGGTGATTGATGATGATGAAATGGGTGGGAAAAGAAGAAAACGTGGGATGTAATTAGGTTGAATGGCTAATTGTGAGGGATTGGGTAGAGATAATGGGGAAAATGTGCTTGAATATGAAAGTAGAAGTTAGGGAGGAAATTTTGGGATTAAAATGAATGTGAATTGGGGATTAAATATTTTGGATTTAAAATAATTTGACTTCATTTAATTAAAAATTGGACTTAAAGATAAATAATGAAAATGAGAGACTTTTGAATAAAATTTGAAAGTCGAAATAAGATAAATTTGAAATAATTAATTTTACTTCATTGGCTAGACGATCACGTTTTTGAAATAAATGGACAAAGTCGTAGCGACACATTTAAAAAATAATATTTATTTAAAATAAGTCGTGAAAAATTCTCGGTCGCTACAATCCTACCACCTTAAAATAATTTCGTCCCCGAAATTTTAAAATTTTCTTGATCTAAAATACTTTGGTACTTCAAAATTTCTTCTTTCTTAAAATCTTAAAATAATTAATATGACTAGACAAGAGCGCTGGTTTAGAATAAAAATCGTTAAGGTTGGAGAGTCGTAGCGACAAGTTTGATAAAACAAGTCTTTTAAGTTTGAAAATTTCTCGATCGCTACAACCTTCTCCACTTAAAATAATTTCGTCCTCGAAATTTTAAACTTTCTTGATCTAAATATATCTGGTCAATGATGCTTTGCACAACTGAATACTAACACACTGTTCCATGGTCACCACCAAATCCCAGCAGATCTCAAGAAGTTTCTAAATTGTCAATATTGGAAAAAAAAAAATTATATGAAGAAATATTTTTAACTTTCTAAATTATCAATTTTGAAAGAAAAAAAAAATTTAATATGAAGAGATATTTTTAGATTATATTAATTCGTAATTTTTAATCTCCTAATTAGTATTATTTGGAAAATTATTTTATACTTAGAATTGTTAAAAGGTTAGAAACAAACATATGCTAAAGTGTAGGTTATAACATTTTTACTATGTGGATTATAAAATTTCGTTTCATACAATCGTGTTCAAAGAAGTACGGTTGTATTTGCAACATTATATTCCAGAATATCGTCAATGAAGACAATGACGAACTTATCCAAGTACTGATGGAAAACCCGGTTCATCAAGTCCATAAATACTGCCGGTGCGTTCGTAAGACCGAATGGCATCACCGTGAACTCATAGTGTCCATATCGAGTCCTAAACGCTGTCTTTTGTATATCCGCAGGCTTGATCTTCAATTGATGGTAACCGGACCTTAAGTCCATCTTTGAAAATACCGCAGCTCCTTTTAATTGATCAAACAAATCTTCGATTCTGGGCAGGGGGTACTTATTCTTTATCGTCAACTTGTTCAATTCCCGATAGTCAATGCACATTCTCATACTGCCATCCTTCTTTTTCACAAATAGCACAGGTGCTCCCCACGGGGACACACTTGGCCTGATAAAGCCCTTCTCTAGCAGTTCTTCCAGTTGGACTTTCAATTCTTGTAATTCTTTCGGTGCCATACGATACGGGGCTTTCGAAACAGGGGCAGCTCCTGGCACCAAGTCAATAGCAAATTCCACTTGCCTATCAGGCGGAGTACCAGATAGGTCTTCTGGAAATACATCTTGAAAGTCACACACAACTGGCACTGACTCCAATTTGATTTCCTCGGCAGGTTTTCCTTGGAGATTAACCAGATAACTTTGACAGTTTCCCTTGGCAATTAGCTTTTCAGCTTGCATAGCCGAGATAAGGCGAGGAAGTGCTTTAACCTTCGAACCAAAAAATCTGAACACCTCATCCCCATTCTTTCGAAATACTACTTCCTTCTCATGGCACATGATTGCGGCACGGTTAGCACTCAGCCAGTCCATTCCTAGGATAATGTCGAAATCCTTCATCGAAATAATATTCAGGTCTGCCTCAAACACTATCCCATCGAAATCCATTCGCACAGACTTGACTATCCTATTAGTGTCAAGAATTTCTCCTGACGGTAAGCTCACTTCAAGCATGCTACTAGTTATTTCACCCACTAAATTCAATCTAGTTAAGCATGAGTCGGAAATAAATGAATGTGTAGCACCCGAATCTATTAGGACGTATACGGGAATACCAGAAACAGATAAAATGCCTGTTATATCTTTCCAACTCTATGTATATCTTTCCATCTCCACTTCATTCATTCATTCAAACCACCTCCAGCTCCATAGACGACCCACACCACAGACGCCATCTCCATCAACCACTACCCAAGCCTCAATCACAGCAACTCGACGCCACTACCCCATCTTCTTTCATATTCAATCGAACTCCAAAATCCAATCTGCTACAATTCGACACAAACCCAAAATACTTACCATGATCAACCCATGCCACAATCGAGACTACCCTTATCTCAACCCAAATTCCGGATTCACAGAATCATCCAATACCTTCGACTGCCTACTGCCCAACCAGTCGAGCCTCCACCTGCAGCACCACCACAAACCTCCAACTCACCACCATTCATCATCAAGGGCCCCACAGCCCAATCCAGTATCATCAGGGATTTACTTTTGGCTATGCAAGATTTGAGGCAGGCCCCCAACAGGTTCCGCAGTGCCAGTTATTGAACAATTCAGGAGGTACCGTCCGCCCACTTTTGACGGCGGGGATAATCCACTGGCCGTGGAGGAGTGGTTACAGGGAATCGAGAGGATTTTCAAGCACATCTCTTGCCCTGAGGACAAGAAGGTTACTTGCGCAGAGTTTATGCTTATCGGTAGGGCTGGCTTTTGGTGGGAGTCCGCATCACGGACTCGGACCGAAGAGGAACAAGCAGCGTTGACCTGGGAAGAGTTTAAGGAAGAGATCAAAGACAAGTTCTTCCCACAAGCCCTCCGAGACCACAAGGAGACAGAATTTTTACAGCTAGTTCAGGGTGAGATGGACATCACTGACTATGAACGGAAGTTCGAGGAACTGTCACGGTATGCTCCATATCTAGTGGAAACCGAAGTTAAGAAGGCACGCCGATTTGAAAGAGGTCTGCGTTCGGATATCAGGCAGATTGTTGGCTCACATGAACTGCCCACTTACCGGGAAGTTGTGAAGAAAGCTCAGGCCGTGGCTTTTGCTGGTGCAAAGATTGGCAACCAAGGAAATCGGAACAATCAAGGGCATCAAGGTAAACGAAAATGGCATGGTCATCATCAGAACAGGAACCAGAATTTCAATAAGAGACAGAATACAGGACCTAGCAGAGGTCAGGTGACCAGTTTCCCTGCACCATGCCCGAAGTGCCAGAAGACGCATAAAGGAGAATGCCTCTTTGGAAACAAGGTTGTTTGTTACCGATGTGGCCAACCGGGCCACTTTTCTCGAGATTGCAACACAGCACCCGCTCAAGGCTCGGACCAGAAGAAGAACATTGACCAGAACAGAAAAGGGAAGGCTAGGGTATTTTCCATGGACGCCGTTGAGGACTCCGACGTGATTGCAGGTATACCATTTCTTCAACATTCATATACTTGTATTACTTAATTTCCTGTATCATGCTTTGCTCAAATTAATAATATGAACGACGATAACAGGCATTTTATCTGTTTCTGGTATTCCCGTATACGTCCTAATAGATTCGGGTGCTACACATTCATTTATTTCCGACTCATGCTTAACTAGATTGAATTTAGTGGGTGAAATAACTAGTAGCATGCTTGAAGTGAGCTTACCGTCAGGAGAAATTCTTGACACTAATAGGA
This sequence comes from Ligustrum vulgare, assembly GCA_963555705.1. Lineage (NCBI taxonomy): Eukaryota > Viridiplantae > Streptophyta > Magnoliopsida > Lamiales > Oleaceae > Ligustrum > Ligustrum vulgare. The sequence goes on along the minus strand of OY743168.1, from coordinate 71,680,220 downwards.
TAGTCAAGTCTGTGCGAATGGATTTCGATGGGATAGTGTTTGAGGCAGACCTGAATATTATTTCGATGAAGGATTTCGACATTATCCTAGGAATGGACTGGCTGAGTGCTAACCGTGCCGCAATCATGTGCCATGAGAAGGAAGTAGTATTTCGAAAGAATGGGGATGAGGTGTTCAGATTTTTTGGTTCGAAGGTTAAAGCACTTCCTCGCCTTATCTCGGCTATGCAAGCTGAAAAACTAATTGCCAAGGGAAACTGTCAAAGTTATCTGGTTAATCTCCAAGGAAAACCTGCCGAGGAAATCAAATTGGAGTCAGTGCCAGTTGTGTGTGACTTTCAAGATGTATTTCCAGAAGACCTATCTGGTACTCCGCCTGATAGGCAAGTGGAATTTGCTATTGACTTGGTGCCAGGAGCTGCCCCTGTTTCGAAAGCCCCGTATCGTATGGCACCGAAAGAATTACAAGAATTGAAAGTCCAACTAGAAGAACTGCTAGAGAAGGGCTTTATCAGGCCAAGTGTGTCCCCGTGGGGAGCACCTGTGCTATTTGTGAAAAAGAAGGATGGCAGTATGAGAATGTGCATTGACTATCGGGAATTGAACAAGTTGACGATAAAGAATAAGTACCCCCTGCCCAGAATCGAAGATTTGTTTGATCAATTAAAAGGAGCTGCGGTATTTTCAAAGATGGACTTAAGGTCCGATTACCATCAATTGAAGATCAAGCCTGCGGATATACAAAAGACAGCGTTTAGGACTCGATATGGACACTATGAGTTCACGGTGATCCCATTCGGTCTTACGAACGCACCGGCAGTATTTATGGACTTGATGAACCGGGTTTTCCATCAGTACTTGGATAAGTTCGTCATTGTCTTCATTGACGATATTTTGGTCTATTCCAAAGATTCACAACAGCATTCGGAACATTTGAGGATTGTGTTGGAGACGCTACGGGCAGAAAAGTTATATGCCAAATTTAAGAAATGTGAATTTTGGCTTGAGAAGATAGGCTTTCTGGGTCATATTGTCACAAACAATGGCATCGAAGTTGATCCGTCAAAGGTGGAGACAGTGAGTAATTGGACTACGCCAGCGAATGCAGGTGATGTGAGAAGCTTTTTGGGACTAGCTGGATATTACCGACGATTTATAGAGGGTTTCTCTAAGATAGCGGGTCCCATGACTCAGTTGACACGAAAGGGTGTAAAATTCCAGTGGACGGAGCAGTGTGAACGAAGCTTCCAGGAATTGAAGAAAAGACTGGTTTCAGCGCCAGTATTAGCAGTGCCGGATGGATCTGAGGGTTTTGTGATATACAGCGATGCCTCGAAACATGGTTTAGGATGTGTGTTGATGCAGAAAGGTAAGGTGATTGCCTATGCTTCGAGACAGTTGAAGCCATACGAGAGAAACTATCCGACGCATGATCTAGAACTGGCAGCCGTTGTACACGCTCTTAAGATTTGGCGACATTACCTATATGGGAGTAAATGCGAGATTTACACCGACCATAAAAGCCTCAAGTATTTCTTCACTCAGAAGGAATTGAACATGAGACAGCGTCGATGGCTGGAACTGGTGAAGGATTATGATTGTACCATTCTTTACCACCCGGGTAAGGCTAATAAGGTTGCAGATGCACTAAGTAGAAAGGATGTGGGTCAATTATCAGCTTTGGGAACAGTACAAGAACAGTTGATTCGGGATTTTCAGAACTTGAGAATTGAAGTGAGAAACCCAGGAGTCCAAAGTTCTAGCAGATTGGCAAATTTGACAGTTAAACCAGATTTGAGAAGCAGAATCGTGAAGGCTCAAGAAAGTGATAAGTTTTTGGAGAAGATCAAAGCCGAAGTTGGAACTGGCAAGAGAGCAGATTTTGAAATCGGAATTGACAATGCACTACTATTCAAGGGTCGCCTGTGTGTACCGAAAGATGATCAGATCAGGAATGAAATATTGAGGGAAGCCCACTCAGCTCCATATGCAGCTCACCCAGGAGGAACAAAGATGTACCGAGATTTGCGTACCACATTCTGGTGGAGGAATATGAAAGGGTGTATTGCCAAGTTCGTCTCACGATGCATGACCTGCCAGCAGGTCAAGGCTGAACATCAAAGACCGTCAGGACTGCTAAATCCTTTAGACATTCCGGAATGGAAATGGGAGAAAATTTCCATGGATTTTGTAACAGGCTTACCCAGAACAGTGAGGGGACATGACGCAATCTGGGTTATTGTAGACCGACTTACAAAGTCAGCCCATTTTCTTCCAGTGCGGATGACTCTCAGTATAGATCACTTGGCTCAGACTTATATAAGGGAGATCGTTCGACTTCACGGGATTCCAGCGTCTATTGTTTCAGATAGGGATCCGAGATTCACTTCGAGATTTTGGAAGAGCTTACACACGGCTATGGGAACTAAATTAAATTTTAGTACCGCTTACCACCCGCAGACAGACGGGCAGTCGGAACGCACCATTCAGACCTTAGAGGATATGCTTAGAGCCTGTGTGCTGGACCTGGACGGAAATTGGGAGACTCACTTGCCATTGGTGGAGTTTGCTTACAATAACAGTTTTCAGGCTACCATTGGTATGGCACCGTATGAAGCACTGTATGGGCGAAGATGCCGATCGCCGGTATATTGGGATGAGGTTGGCGAGAGGAAGATATTGGGTCCCGAGTTAATTGAAAAGACTGTAGAAGCTATCGAGAAAATCAGATTGCGAATTAAAGCTGCCCTGGACAGACAGAAAAGCTATGCCGATCAGAGGAGAAAAGACTTGGAGTTCGTGGTTGGAGAGAAAGTGTTTTTGAAAATCTCTCCTATGAAGGGACTATTCGTTTTGGCAAGAAAGGGAAATTAAGGCCTCGGTTTATCGGACCTTTTGAAATATTGGAGAAAGTAGGTAACGTGGCTTATCGTTTAGCATTGCCACCCGAACTCTCAGCTATACAAAATGTTTTTCACATCTCTCTGTTGAGAAAATATGTTCACGACCCTAGTCACGTGGTGAATTTTCAGTCAGTCCCGATTCAGAAAAATCTCTATTATGAAGAAGCACCCATGTGCATCATTGATAGAAAAGTCCATGTCCTAAGAAATAAAGAAATTTCTCTAGTCAAAGTCCAGTGGGGTAGACATAGTAGCGATGAGGCTACATGGGAAAAAGAAGAAGAAATTCTGGCCAAGTATCCAGATATTTTAGACCATCTCAAATCCCCATCAACCTCAACCACACGCTGCCATAAATCATTATCATCATCGCCACACCCAAACCACAACAGCCACCACAAAACGCAACAACCCAACCACCATCAACTGCCTGCAGCACCCCCAAAATCGCGGCAAACCCAACTCAAATCTCAATCCAAATCAAAACCCGAAACCCAGAATAAGCCAAGCCCAAGACGTACCTTCGAACGCCGTTTCTTCGACCGGAGTTTCATTTGCGAACCCAGCCTTGTTTCACCTTCGTTTTCTCACCAAATCAACCCAAAGATCTTCTGTTTCCGCAACCCTCTACTCACCCCGTCGCTTCCATGTGATGGCAGCACTATCACTGCCAGCGCGCTGTCAGCCTGGACCGGCGATGGGCCGCTCACCGTCGCCAGCTCTCGTCTCCCTCTCGCCTTTCTCGCTTTCCGTCTCTGAATTTGGGATCGAAGGGGAGAGAAATATAACTTTTATTTAAAAAGTTTTCTTATTTACAGCTTAGTCCCCATGTTTCAAATTTGTTTAAAACCAGCCCCTTTAGTTTCAAAACGTTATTTCAACACCTATATTTTTAAATCAAGTTATTCCAGACCTCTTTGTTTTAAATATTAAAATTTCAATTCCAAAAAGTATTTGCATTTCACCAAATCAGTCCCAAGCTTTAAACATAGTCATTTTAGTACATAACTTCAAAAGTTATTATTTAAAATCTATTATTTCAGTCCTATTGTTTAATATTCGTTTTGAGCTCCGACCCATCTTTTAAAAGATTTACATTTTAGTCCCCAAAGGTTTAAGAGCTACGACTTTTCCAATTTAATTTAAAAGAGCTGTCGTCTAACCAAATTATAAATGAAATTAAATTAATTTTCATCATATTTAAATTTCCGAATTTTATTCAAAATATTCCAATGTCAAATTTTAAATCTTAATTCAAATTTTAACGATTTTAAAGTCCAAATTAATTTATTTCGATATTTTGATCTTTGTCCAATTTAAATTCCTTTAATTCCCAAATATAGTTTTTAGCACAATCCCAATTGGTAAAGATCCATTTCTCCCACATTTCCAATAATTCCACCTCCCATTCCATTTTCACTCTCCTGATTTATCTCCCTCTTTTTCCCTAAATACAATGGCTAATGCCTGCAATCATCCCAATCAGACATTTCCCTCCCTTAACTCCCTCAATCAAGAGATTTCTATTGCAGCTTTCCAAAATCTGTATCCCCCTTTCAGTCCCTCAATTATGCATCCAACTAATCATCATTCCTTCAATCCCCCCCTCCCGAATCAGCAACTTACCAATATACAGCAACCAAACCATAACTTATATCCCATTTTTCACTCTACACGAGCTCACCCAAGCCAGACAATCCTTCTGGTAATTTTCTACTGCATTACTTCAGCATCTCACAGCCATCTACACTGCATTCTCGAACCAACCCAACATTTATCGACACCATAGCCAACTACTGAAATCACACTACACCAACAATGCCACAGTCCAACCACCACCTCCAAGAAACCATCACTGCCAATCTACTAATCAATACCAAGAATCAATTTTCACAATACCACAAACCAATTCACCAAGTATATCATCATCACCACCACCGGAATTCATCACTGCCCAATCAGGTTACACCACAAATTCCACCACAAATGCCTCAACTCCAAACCGGCCAGCCACCATTACCAAACCACCATCACCGCCTCAACCAACACCACCACAGTCTCTGAATCATCATCATCACCACCAATTTCGAACCCACCGCCTGCAACCAACCTCCATCGAACACCACCGGAACCACCTCCAAACTGCCCCATCTCAAATCCCCATCAACCTCAACCACACGCTGCCATAAATCATTATCATCATCGCCACACCCAAACCACAACAGCCACCACAAAACGCAACAACCCAACCACCATCAACTGCCTGCAGCACCCCCAAAATCGCGGCAAACCCAACTCAAATCTCAATCCAAATCAAAACCCGAAACCCAGAATAAGCCAAGCCCAAGACGTACCTTCGAACGCCGTTTCTTCGACCAGAGTTTCATTTGCGAACCCAGCCTTGTTTCACCTTCGTTTTCTCACCAAATCAACCCAAAGATCTTCTGTTTCCGCAACCCTCTACTCACCCCGTCGCTTCCATGTGATGGCAGCACTATCACTGCCAGCGCGCCGTCAGCCTGGACCGGCGCTGGGCCGCTCACCGTCGCCAGCTCTCGTCTCCCTCTCGCCTTTCTCGCTTTCCGTCTCTGAATTTGGGATCGAAGGGGAGAGAAATATAAATTTTATTTAAAAAGTTTTCTTATTTACAGCTTAGTCCCCATGTTTCAAATTTGTTTAAAACCAGCCCCTTTAGTTTCAAAACGTTATTTCAACACCTATATTTTTAAATCAAGTTATTCCAGACCTCTTTGTTTTAAATATTAAAATTTCAATTCCAAAAAGTATTTGCATTTCACCAAATCAGTCCCAAGCTTTAAACATAGTCATTTTAGTACATAACTTCAAAAGTTATTATTTAAAATCTATTATTTCAGTCCTATTGTTTAATATTCGTTTTGAGCTCCGACCCATCTTTTAAAAGATTTACATTTTAGTCCCCAAAGGTTTAAAAGCCATCATTTAAGACCCCATATTTTAAAGTCTTTTGATTTTGTTCATATTGATTTAAAATGATATATATATATATATATATATATATATATATATATATATATATATATATATGTATATTTATAAATATCAACTTTCAAAAGTATTCATTTTAGTTCATCAACTTTCAAAGTATTCATTTTAGTCCATCAACTTTCAAAGTATTCATTTTAGTCCCTCAACTTTCAAAACATCAATTTTAGTCCTCAAATTGTAAATTATCATTTTTAAACTATAAATTTCTAAAGACTAATTTAATTTATTGGCTAGACGAGGCGTACGGAGATTTAAAGGATTTAAGTCGTTTCTCGCTCAACTTTGCACTCGTCGAATTTAATGTAGACTCGCCCCCACTAATTGATTTATATTATAATTGCATGTGTTATGTGGATTTGTGTTATTTTATGCTTAATTGCATGAGAAAAGAATATCTCTTTTGAGATAAAGAATTTATGTTATGCTGGGCATAACTTATCTGCTAGCCAAGAAAAGAAAAGAATGTGTTCATTTGCGTTCACTGTGTGATGCCTATGAATAAGAAAAGAATGTCACTGCATTATTTGCATGATTACGTGTTCAATTATCTTGTAGATTAATTACTGGCGATGAGTCTACTGAGTATTTCATTTTTGAAATGCTCAACCCGTTATTTTAACATTTTTTTGCAGATTTCGGAGACGGTGGCTAGTGATGGGCAATGACGGCAAATTTCAAATTGATATTTTTCAAAAAGTCGTGAACTTTGAAATGATTATTTCATTTTATCAAGAATTGTCATTTTTACAAATTTGTACGAAAATACTTATCCCATTTGAATTATCGCTAAATTTTTATTCGATAAATGCGATATTTAATATTTCATCATTTTTCCGCAACAAAGTTTATTCAAGAATTTAGAAAAGTGACGTTCCCGCGCTCCTCGGAATTCGGGGCGTTACAGCGTGGTATCAGAGACGGTCGCCAGCCGGAAATCGGGAACTAAGTGCTACGCCATAGGGCGGGAGCCACCTCTAGAATCCCAACGCCTGGAAACAGAACCTCAGATGGGTTAAGGGCGACGAGGACGTCGCGAGTCTAACAGGGGGTGATTGTAATACCCCAACTAAGAAAACTTAAGAGAATTGATAGGTACTACTCATACCAACAAGGTGCACCTTCTTTTCCGGAAGTCCATCGTTAGAAACTCCAAAGTTAAGCGTGCTTGACTTGGAGCAATTCTGGGATGGGTGACCTCCTGGGAAGTTTTCTCGGGGAGCGTGCGAGTGAGGACAAAGCATGTTGAAAAGACTCGTGTTGGTACGGTGGGGACAGTACGCCGTCATCTAATGGCCGGGACATCATGTAGATAAGAGACATTGTGCTCAACTTAAGAAACTCGAGGTTGAGATGTCTGAATCCTTCCTTGTACACTACATCCTGAACACTCTCCCACAACAGTACAGGGCCTCTCAAAATCTCATACAACACACATAAAGATAAATGGTCAATTAATGAATTAATGACCATGTGTGTTCAAGAAGAAGGGAGGCTAGTGATGGAACAAGGTGAAAGTGCAATGTTAGTTACAAACCATGATAAAGGGAAAGCTAAGGCTCAAGCACATCAGAAGGGAAAAGGTAAAATACAACCCCAAGCTGATATCAAGAAAGAGGCCAAGTGTTACTGATAGAGTGCATAATCATTGTTTAATTCGTGATATTTTCTCTCAATCTAATGTTTTAGATGTTTAAATTGTGAATATTGATTATATTTCATGTTTTGTGGTTTAGGTGGAGGATTTGGATCAAATTGGACTCAATATTACAAATTGAGGAAAAAAATACTTTTGAAACTCAAACGTGGGCCATTTTCTTTTGAGAAGAAAGATGCCTAATCACCACACAACTTTGAAGACAATTTGGGTTGGAATTTTGTGGATTAAAACGACAGTAATTGATTGGAATGGGAGAACACAACACTTAGGCTGCGTTTAATAGCGAGGGTGGAATTTGGGTGGAAAGAAAGTGAATTCCAGGAAATTGCATTCTAGGGAATTCAATTCCCTGGGAATTGAAAGTTTAATGTGTTTGATTGGTTTAATTTTTTAGGTAGAAAAAATGGAGAATTTTCCAACTTTTGTTGTTTGATTGACATTATCTTTCATGAAAAATAAAGTAAAATTTAGCTATTATAATATTTTTTATTTTTATTTTCATTTTTTAACAAGTTTGTACTTAGTAATAATAATGTTAATTTTTGGAAAAAAAATAAATCAATTAACAACAACAAAAATGGTCAAACGTAAAAAAAATGGTATAAGATTTTTCATGGAAAATAAAACCTCCTCTGTAACGCCCCGAGTTCCGTGGAGCCCGGAACGTCACTTTTCTAAATTTTCGAATACACTTTATTGCGGAAATATGACTAAATATTAAATATCACGTTTAATAAATCAAAGTTTAGCGATAATTCAATTTAAATGGAATAATTCTTACAAACTTATTAAAAATGGAAATTCATGATAAAATGAAATTGTTTATCTCGAAATCCACGACTTTCAAAAATGATATCCAAAATTTTTTTTTCGCCATTGCCCATCACTCGCCACCGTCGCCGAAATCTGCAAAATTGTTAAAACCACGGGGTGAGCATTTCAAAATGAAATACTCAGTAGACTCAACTCCAATAATTAATCTAAAAGATAATTGGACAAGTAATCATGCAAATAATGTAGTGACGTTCTTTTCTTATTCATAGGCATCACATAGTGAACGCAAATGAACCATTCTTTTCTTAAATCATGCTAGCAGATAGGTTATGACGTGCATAACATAAATTCTCAAATTTATCTCATACGAGATATTCTTTTCTTTTCTCATGCAATTAAGCATACAATATCACACAAATCCACATAATCACGTGCAATTATAATCTAAATCAATTAGTGGGGGCGAGTCTACCTTTAACGTTACGAGTTCTCAAAAATTGGAGCGGGAAGTACGTCAATCTCTAAATTCTCCAAATGATTCGTCTAGCCAAGAAAATTAAATTAGTATCTTCGAGACTTAAATTTAAAGTAACTAAAAATAAATATAAAGATTTAAATGAAATTTAATTAGAATTTAAATAAAACTTTAGGGACTGAAGTAGACTTTTACAAAAATAAGGGTTGATTCGTTATTTATAGAAACATTCGTGACTAAATTGAAAATCATTTCAAAAAGGAGGGGCTGAAACGGATATATATCAAACTGTGGGGCTGAAATAAATGTTTTCAAAACTTAAGGACTGAAACAAGTACTTTTTCAAAAATCGGGGACTCAAAGGATCAATTTGTAAACAAGATTATATATATAATATATATATACATACACTCCTATCTCTCTCTCTATGTTACGACAGAGAGAGAGAGACGGAGCGTGAGGGGAGGGCGGACTCCCTCCTCTCTGGTCGATCGTCGGCGCAAGGCCGGCGATGATATCGCCGGCGCGAAGCAGCAGTAGCAGGGAACCTAGGCATGCGAGAAAAATGGAGTTTGGGCTGATTTTGGGAGCGAAGGACCGAAGTAAACCCGGGCTGCGTTCGTGGTTTTCCGGCGAAACACCGGTGAAGGCTGAGGTAAGTTATGGGTAGCGTTTTTATCTTGGTTTGGATTTGATTTGGGACAAAATGGTGTGGATCGAGGTTGGGCAGTGGTCGATCCGGTGCGGTGAATGATGGTGGCCGATCATGATGTGTTGGTTGTGGAAATTTGGGTTTGATTGGGATTTGATGATGGTGGTGGTTCGGTGGATTACAGTGGCGGTTTTGATGATCTGATTGCATATGGGAGGAGCAGTGTCGATGGGAAGTGGTTTGAGAGACTGGGTACGGAGGTGGTTGATGATGTGCATGGTGTGTGCTTGAAAGGGGTGTGAGATGCTAAAGAATTTCAGTAGAAAATTACCAGGAGGATGGTCTGGCTTGGGTGAGCTCGTGTAGAATGAAAAGATGAGATTTATGTCACGGTTGGTTTTGCTGAAATTGGTAGGTTGTGGATTGATTGCTAATTGAGGATGAATCGCAGGGAGCTGGACGTGGAATTGAGGGCTGAAAAGGGATACAGATTTTGGAAGGCTGCAAATTGAAATCTCTTGATTGAGGGAGTTAAGGGAGCCTGTCGATTGAAGAAGGAATGCAGGAATTTGAAATCACTGAGTGCTGAAATCGAGGGGGTTGCAAGAGGAGAGTTTTGGATACATGCAGATTTGAGATGGATTGCTGGAATTTGCCAAAATTGAAATTGGTAAGGGTCATGAATTGGGTTGTGAAAATGGGATAAATCGTGTGGGAAAAATGGATTTTTGGGGAAATTCAGAATTATTCCATATAGGGCTGGAGTTGAAATTTTAGATTTTTACAATCATTAAAATTTTAATTAGGATAGATAGAAAAAAAAAAAAAAAATTGTGACAATGGAATATATTTAAAAATAGAATTCGAAAATTTACTTACGATGAAAATAAATTTTAATTTCATTTATAATTTGGCTAGACGAATACTCTTTTAAATTAAATTGGAAGAAGTCGTAGCGACGCGCATTTAAAGTTTTAAAATTATTTTGGTAGAAAGAAACGAAAATTCCAGGTCGCTACAACCCTACCACCTTAAAATAATTTCGTCCTCGAAATTTAAAACTCACTTGGTCTAAAATATCTGGATACTTGGCCAGAATTTCTTCTTCTTTTTCCCATGTAGCCTCATCGCTACTATGTCTACCCCACTGGACTTTGACTAGAGAAATTTCTTTATTTCTTAGGACATGGACTTTTCTATCAATGATGCACATGGGTGCTTCTTCATAATAGAGATTTTTCTGAATCGGGACTGACTGAAAGTTTACCACGTGACTGGGATCGTGAACGTATTTTCTCAATAGAGAGATGTGAAAAACATTGTGTATAGCCGAGAGCTCGGGTGGCAATGCTAGACGATAAGCCACACTACCTACTTTCTCCAATATTTCAAAAGGTCCGATAAACCGAGGCCTTAATTTCCCTTTCTTGCCAAAATGAATAGTGCCCTTCATAGGGGAGATTTTCAAAAATACTTTCTCTCCAATCTCGAACTCCAAGTCTTTTCTTCTCTGATCAGCATAACTCTTCTGTCTGTCCTGGGCAGCTTTAATTCGCAATCTAATCTTCTCGATAGCCCCTACAGTCTTTTCAATTAATTCAGGACCCAATAACTTCCTCTCGCCAACCTCATCCCAATATACCGGCGATCGACATCTTCGCCCATACAGTGCTTCATACGGTGCCATACCAATGGTAGCCTGAAAACTGTTATTGTAAGCAAACTCTACCAATGGCAGGTGAGCTTCCCAATTGCCGCTTAAGTCCAGTACACAGGCTCTAAGCATATCCTCTAAGGTCTGAATGGTGCGTTCAGACTGTCCGTCCGTCTGCGGGTGGTAAGCGGTACTAAAATTTAATTTAGTCCCCATAGCCGTGTGTAAGCTCTTCCAAAATCTCGAAGTGAATCTCGGATCCCTATCTGAAACAATAGACGCTGGAACCCCGTGAAGTCGAACGATCTCCCTTATATAAATCTGGGCTAAGTGATCTATACTGAGAGTCATCCGCACTGGAAGAAAATGGGCTGACTTTGTAAGTCGGTCTACAATAACCCAAATGGCGTCATGTCCTCTCACTGTTCTTGGTAAGCCCGTTATGAAATCCATGGAAATTTTCTCCCATTTCCATTCCGGAATGTCTAAAGGATTTAGTAGTCCTGACGGTCTCTGATGTTCAGCCTTGACTTGCTGACAGGTCATGCATCGTGAGACAAACTTAGCGATGCCTCCCTTCATATTCCTCCACCAGAATGTAGTACGCAAATCTCGGTACATTTTTGTTCCTCCTGGATGAGCTGCATATGGAGCTGAGTGGGCTTCCCTCAATATTTCATTCCTAATCTGATCATCCTTCGGTACACACAGGCGACCCTTGAATAATAGTGCATTATCGCTTCCGATTTCAAAATCTGCTCTCTTGCCAGTTCCAACTTCGGCTTTGATCTTTTCCAAAAACTTATCGCTTTCCTGAGCCATCACAATTCTGTTTCTCAAATCTGGCTTCACTGTCAAATTTGCCAATCTGCTAGAACTTTGGACTCCTGGGTTTCTCACTTCAATTCTCAAGTTCTGAAAATCCCGAATCAACTGTTCTTGTACTGTTCCCAAAGCTGATAATTGACCCACATCCTTTCTACTTAGTGCATCTGCAACCTTATTAGCCTTACCCGGGTGGTAAAGAATGGTACAATCATAATCCTTCACCAGTTCCAGCCATCGACGCTGTCTCATGTTCAATTCCTTCTGAGTGAAGAAATACTTGAGGCTTTTATGGTCGGTGTAAATCTCGCATTTACTCCCATATAGGTAATGTCGCCAAATCTTAAGAGCGTGTACAACGGCTGCCAGTTCTAGATCATGCGTCGGATAGTTTCTCTCGTATGGCTTCAACTGTCTCGAAGCATAGGCAATCACCTTACCTTTCTGCATCAACACACATCCTAAACCATGTTTCGAGGCATCGCTGTATATCACAAAACCCTCAGATCCATCCGGCACTGCTAACACTGGCGCTGAAACCAGTCTTTTCTTCAATTCCTGGAAGCTTCGTTCACACTGCTCCGTCCACTGGAATTTTACACCCTTTCGTGTCAACTGAGTCATGGGACCCGCTATCTTAGAGAAACCCTCTATAAATCGTCGGTAATATCCAGCTAGTCCCAAAAAGCTTCTCACATCACCTGCATTCGCTGGCGTAGTCCAATTACTCACTGTCTCCACCTTTGACGGATCAACTTCGATGCCATTGTTTGTGACAATATGACCCAGAAAGCCTATCTTCTCAAGCCAAAATTCACATTTCTTAAATTTGGCATATAACTTTTCTGCCCGTAGCGTCTCCAACACAATCCTCAAATGTTCCGAATGCTGTTGTGAATCTTTGGAATAGACCAAAATATCGTCAATGAAGACAATGACGAACTTATCCAAGTACTGATGGAAAACCCGGTTCATCAAGTCCATAAATACTGCCGGTGCGTTCGTAAGACCGAATGGCATCACCGTGAACTCATAGTGTCCATATCGAGTCCTAAACGCTGTCTTTTGTATATCCGCAGGCTTGATCTTCAATTGATGGTAACCGGACCTTAAGTCCATCTTTGAAAATACCGCAGCTCCTTTTAATTGATCAAACAAATCTTCGATTCTGGGCAGGGGGTACTTATTCTTTATCGTCAACTTGTTCAATTCCCGATAGTCAATGCACATTCTCATACTGCCATCCTTCTTTTTCACAAATAGCACAGGTGCTCCCCACGGGGACACACTTGGCCTGATAAAGCCCTTCTCTAGCAGTTCTTCCAGTTGGACTTTCAATTCTTGTAATTCTTTCGGTGCCATACGATACGGGGCTTTCGAAACAGGGGCAGCTCCTGGCACCAAGTCAATAGCAAATTCCACTTGCCTATCAGGCGGAGTACCAGATAGGTCTTCTGGAAATACATCTTGAAAGTCACACACAACTGGCACTGACTCCAATTTGATTTCCTCGGCAGGTTTTCCTTGGAGATTAACCAGATAACTTTGACAGTTTCCCTTGGCAATTAGCTTTTCAGCTTGCATAGCCGAGATAAGGCGAGGAAGTGCTTTAACCTTCGAACCAAAAAATCTGAACACCTCATCCCCATTCTTTCGAAATACTACTTCCTTCTCATGGCACATGATTGCGGCACGGTTAGCACTCAGCCAGTCCATTCCTAGGATAATGTCGAAATCCTTCATCGAAATAATATTCAGGTCTGCCTCAAACACTATCCCATCGAAATCCATTCGCACAGACTTGACTATCCTATTAGTGTCAAGAATTTCTCCTGACGGTAAGCTCACTTCAAGCATGCTACTAGTTATTTCACCCACTAAATTCAATCTAGTTAAGCATGAGTCGGAAACAAATGAATGTGTAGCACCCGAATCTATTAGGACGTATACGGGAATACCAGAAACAGATAAAATGCCTGTTATCGTCGTTCATATTATTAATTTGAGCAAAGCATGATACAGGAAATTAAGTAATACAAGTATATGAATGTTGAAGAAATGGTATACCTGCAATCACGTCGGAGTCCTCAACGGCGTCCATGGCAAATACCCTAGCCTTCCCTTTTCTGTTCTGGTCAATGTTCTTCTTCTGGTCCGAGCCTTGAGCGGGTGCTGTGTTGCAATCTCGAGAAAAGTGGCCCGGTTGGCCACATCGGTAACAAACAACCTTGTTTCCAAAGAGGCATTCTCCTTTATGCGTCTTCTGGCACTTCGGGCATGGTGGAGGGAAACTGGTCACCTGACCTCTGCTAGGTCCTGTATTCTGTCTCTTATTGAAATTCTGGTTCCTGTTCTGATGATGACCATGCCATTTTCGTTTACCTTGATGCCCTTGATTGTTCCGATTTCCTTGGTTGCCAATCTTTGCACCAGCAAAAGCCACGGCCTGAGCTTTCTTCACAACTTCCCGATAAGTGGGCAGTTCATATGAGCCAACAATCTGCCTGATATCCGAACGCAGACCTCTTTCAAATCGGCGTGCCTTCTTAACTTCGGTTTCCACTAGATGTGGAGCATACCGTGATAGTTCCTCGAACTTCCGTTCATAGTCAGTGATGTCCATCTCACCCTGAACTAGCTGTAAAAATTCTGTCTCCTTGTGGTCTCGGAGGGCTTGTGGGAAGAACTTGTCTTTGATCTCTTCCTTAAACTCTTCCCAGGTCAACGCTGCTTGTTCCTCTTCGGTCCGAGTCCGTGATGCGGACTCCCACCAAAAGCCAGCCCTACCGATAAGCATAAACTCTGCGCAAGTAACCTTCTTGTCCTCAGGGCAAGAGATGTGCTTGAAAATCCTCTCGATTCCCTGTAACCACTCCTCCACGGCCAGTGGATTATCCCCGCCGTCAAAAGTGGGCGGACGGTACCTCCTGAATTGTTCAATAACTGGCACTGCGGAACCTGTTGGGGCCTGCCTCAAATCTTGCACAGCCAAAAGTAAATCCCTTATGATACTGGATTGGGCTGTGGGGCCCTGTCCTGAGTTCTGTTGCTCAGATGTAGCACGGTCCATAATACTCCTGTTAACGCGTCTAGCCATTCCCTTAAATGAAAACAAGGAGTGTATTGTAACTTCTGATAAAATTTATACCGAATATTGTAATAAATTCAACTCCAATATGAACGAAAATTGAAAATATTCTCATTAATGATTAAAATTTCCTTCGATTGAGGATACAAGACATAGGACTGCCAATACTGGGAATGGGAATACTGCTAGACTAAAATTAAGATAACCGTTATATATTCTACATCTTTGGTGGTGACATAGGAGATATCGATCCTGGTGTGCCTGGGGTATAATCTGGTGCGCCCGGGGTCATAGTCGGTGAGTCAAGGGTATACCCTGGTGAGCCAGGAGTGTAGTCGGGTGCACCCGGTGATGCAAACCACGTAGCAATTGTAGCTACGCAACCCACAAATTATTGGAATCGACCCAAGAACGCCAAAGAATCACGATTTAGAGATTGATTCAAATTAATTGAACCAAGCAACCAACACAATCAATTGATATGTTGACCTCTTGATCACAATGAAAATAAATCTCACCCAAGAGTTGAACAAACAAGAATTAAACTCGTAAGTTCGGATTTTATTCAATGAAGAATAAGGATTGTGAAAGCAATTTTCCTCTCAATATAATATCAAAGTTGTCTGTAAAAAGTCTAATGAATAATGAAAATTACATCCCTATAAATAGGGTCAAAACTAGGTTAAAGAGTTCTAATTAAATAAGGAAACAATTACCTAAAAATAAGGAAATAAAAATAACCTAAAATTCCGCGTATACATGTTTACGGCCGTGACTACTTTCCTTACGGCCGTAAACTTGTTTCTGACTCACTCTTACGGCCGTGACATATGACTTACGGCCGTAAGTCCAAAACGTCCAAACTTCAATTTTTAAGCAGCAACTCCATTACGGCCGTGATATAATCTTTACGGCCGTAAACTGCAATTTCTTCAAAATTCCGTTTTAAGCAGAAGGTTGATCACGGCCGTGAGGATTTTTGAATTACGGCCGTAATTCTCGAATTTTGGCAATCTTCTTCGACGGCTTGGATGAGGTTGATCCACTCGTCGTTTTGGCTCGGCCCCAACATGAAACTTGCTTCTTTCGATGACACGAACATTTTTTTGGCCATTGTTTCTTGAACTAACTTGTCCATTGCTTCCTTGGCCCTCTTTGCTTGCAATCGAGTCATCGGTCCTCCTTTGATCTTCAACGGATCTTTGTGCGGGCTTGTATCCGTGATCTGGATCACATCATCCCCTCCCTCTTCGAAAGGATTCGACCTCGAATCTGTACCTGCATCAAACGGAGATAGATCAGAAACATTAAATGAAGCCGAAACATTGTACTCACCAGGAAGGTCTAATTTATAGGCATTGTTGTTGATCCTTTCAATCACTTGGAACGGACCATCCCCTCGCGGTTGTAACTTTGACTTGCGTTGTTCTGGAAACCGCTCCTTCCTCAAATGTAACCAAACCCAATCACCAGGTTCAAAAATGATGCCCTTTCTTCCTTTGTTAGCCTGCGAAGCATAATGTTCATTTTTCTTTTCAATCGCCAACCTCAACTTGTCGTGGAGTGCTTTTACCATCTCAGCTTTTTTCTTGCCATCTAAACTACTACGTTCATTCACAGGTAAAGGAATTAAATCCAATGGTGTTAGCGGATTAAAACCATAAACAATTTCAAATGGTGAACACGAAGTAGTAGAATGTATAGCCCTATTATATGCAAATTCAATAAATGGCAAACACTCTTCCCAATTTTTCAAATTTTTATTGATTATGGTGCGCAATAATTGAATCATTGTCCTATTTACTATCTCGGTCTGTCCATCGGTCTGTGGGTGACAAGTTGTAGAAAAAAGCAATTTTGTTCCTAATTTATTCCACAAGACTCTCCAAAAATGACTAAGGAATTTAACATCCCTATCCGAGACAATACTTTTAGGCACTCCATGTAAGCGCACGACTTCCCAATAGAAAATTTCAGCTATGTTTGTAGCATCGTCAGTTTTGTGGCATGGTATGAAATGTGCCATTTTACTAAAGCGATCTACTACCACAAAAATCGAATCTCGACCCTTCTTAGTCCTAGGCAATCCCAAAACAAAATCCATAGAGATATCGACCCAAGGTTCACTAGGGACGGGTAAAGGCATATATAATCCATGGGGTTTAATCCTAGATTTAGCCTTTTTACAAGTAATGCATCTATTACAAACCCGAACCACATCAATTTTCATTTTAGGCCAATAGAAATGTTCACTTAGGATTTCAATGGTCTTTTTAACCCCAAAATGACCCATTAAACCTCCACTATGGGCCTCTCTCACAAGTAACTCCCTCATTGAACACCTAGGGACACACAATTTATTTTCTCGAAATAAATAATCATCATGTTTAAAGAACCTATCCACAGCCCCTTTACCACAAGACTCATAAATATTAGAAAAGTCCAGGTCATTAGCATACATGTCCTTAATGTATTCAAATCCAAGCAATTTCGAATGCAAAGAATTTAAAAGAACATACCTTCGAGACAATGCGTCAGCCACCACATTTTCCTTACCTTGTTTGTACCGGATGACATAGGGAAATGTTTCGATGAACTCTACCCACCTTGCATGTCTCTTACTCAGTTTAGCTGACCCCTCAAATGCTTCAAGGACTCATGATCGGTGTGTATCACGAACTCCCGTGGCCACAAGTAATGTTGCCATGTTTCCAAAGCGCGCACAAGTGAGTATAACTCCTTGTCATATGTGGGATAATTAAGTGCAGCCCCTTTTAGTTTTTCACTAAAATAGGCGATTGGCCTTTGATCCTGCATTAAAACGGCTCCAATGCCTAGCCCTGAGGCATCACATTCAATCTCAAAAGCCTTGTCAAAGTTAGGAAGTGATAAAACCGGTGCTTTACACAACATATTTTTGATTGTTTCAAATGCATGCTCCTATTCTACTCCCCATTTAAATCCTACACTTTTTTTGACAATTTCTGTGAGTGGTGTGGCAATCGTGCTAAAATTTTTAACAAAGCGCCTATAAAAACTAGCCAAGCCATGAAAACTCCTAACCTCAGTTATGCTTTTAGGTGTTGGCCACTCTTTAATAGCTTTGATTTTCTCTTCATCTACTTCTATCCCTCTAGCACTAACCACATAACCAAGAAATACAACTTTTTCCATGCAAAAATCACACTTTTTAAAGTTAGCAAAAAGTTGCTCTTGTCTTAAAACCACAAGCACACACCTAACATGCTCCACATGCTCATTCAAAGTTTTACTATATATCAAGATATCATCGAAGTAAACTACAACGAATTTACCTATAAATGCACGTAAAACATGATTCATTAAACGCATAAATGTGCTAGGTGCATTAGTAAGTCCAAAAGGCATTACTAACCATTCATACAAGCCATACTTAGTTTTAAAAGCAGTTTTCCACTCATCTCCTTCTTTCATTCGAATTTGATGATAACCACTCTTAAGGTCAATTTTACTAAATATGCTAGAGCCATGCAATTCATCCAACATATCATCTAACCTAGGAATAGGATGACAATACTTTACCGTTATGTTGTTGATGGCCCTACAATCAACACACATCCTCCACGTTCCGTCCTTCTTCGGCACAAGTAACACGGGTACGGCACATGGGCTCATGCTCTCCCTTATGTACCCCTTACTCATTAATTCCTCAACTTGCTTTTGAAGCTCCTTCGTCTCCTCGGGATTGCTCCTATAAGCTGGTCGGTTTGGAATGACTGCTCCAGGTATAAAATCAATTTGATGCTCAATACCACGAATGGGTGGCAACCCACTAGGTATATCCTCCGGAAATACATCGTCAAATTCCTGCAATAAAGAAATAGCCAAACTAGGGAGGGATTTGTTAGTTTCATCAAAGGCAAGGAATGAATCCTTGTACAATAAAAGGACCATTGGTCGTTTTTCCATAAATGCTTTCTTGACTTCACTCCTTTTTGCGTAGAAACTCATTTTTCTTTCTTTTCTGGCGCTCTTCGCTCCCTCTCCTTTTTCTGAGGTATGTACCCCAACACTCTTTTTTTCTCTCGCCTCTCCTTTTTCTGGAGTCGTGGCTCCAACTCTCTTTTCCTCTCCTTTTTCTGAGGTCGTGGCCTCAACCCTCTTTCTCTCATTTTCCTTTACTCTTTTTTCTTCATCATTTTTCAGTTTTATTTGATCTTCATACACTTGTGACGGTGTCAATGGTGCAAGTGTAATGGTTTTTCCCCCTTTGGTAAAACTATACCTATTTTTATACCCATCATGCGTGACCTTCCTATCATACTGCCAAGGTCTACCCAACAAAATGTGCCCGGCATGCATAGGTACCACATCACACATAACTTCATCCACATAGCTACCAATAGAAAAATTCACCAACACCCTCCTATTCACCTTAATTTCTCCACTATCATTTAACCATTGAAGCCTATAAGGTTTAGGATGTTTTAACAAAGGTAATCCTAATTTTTCAACAAGTATAGTACTAGCGACGTTAGTTGATGCGTGTCGTAATGCACCAAAATAATAATTAAATTCCTTGTTCACTATTACTAAGAATATAGCAGTGGAAGCAAGGGTCGATCCCACGAGGAACGGGAACTAATTTAATGCCATGTCAATTAGAATTATAAGGGGGGGTTTTTGAGTTGAAAATTGCAATTAATCTAAATGATCAAGTAAAGATGTAAAATAGCTGGAATAAAAATCAATTAATAAGAAATCCTAGTTCTCAGGTTCGGTTGTGCCCTATCATAATATTGTCATTCCCCAAGCAACGCATGTACTATTTCCTTTGTTTTATTTATCACCCGGACTAATCAAAAAGCTCTAATTAATCCAATTCTTCCTTAATAATAATCAATTAGAATTAGTTCTCCAATCAATTTAGAGTGAATGAACAACCTAGAATAAGCTCCCTAGATTTAATTCATTAACTATGTGAAAACAAGAAGAATTAGGTGAACTAAATTATCAATTTCATATGCTCGAATTTGATTAATCTAGATTGGATTTTCATATGGAAATATAAAATCACCAATTACTACTATGATTTGGATAACAAGACAAATACGAATCCAATTACCCAAATTAGCAAACATCAACACAATAATTAAAAGACAAGGCCTTAATCAATTAATAAATTGTCTTGACGAAATTAATGTTCATGAAAAATCCAATAAATAAAACATTAGAAACAAGAACTACGTTACAAGTTTAAGGAATGAATAATAAAATAATATGAACACAACGTCCCCCTTGAACTAGGTTGAGAAGACTAGCCACGCATTGCCATGAAGAATTCCCCAAAAATATTGTCTTGATTCACCTTGATTTTGCCTCGGATTTCTTCTTTTCAAACCTTGATATTGGTGGCTCTTAAAAAAAATAATCTGCTTTTTCTTGTCATGAACTTCCCTATTTATAACCTCAATTTTCGTGCCCTAGCTTTGGCCTCAAGAAATCCCAAATTATGGAAAGAATTGAAATAAGGAAATTCTTGACTTGAAGATTTACGGCCGTAATTTTCCATTTACGGCCGTAATTGAGTTTCTGCGTATTTTCCAAAGTTGACATTACGGCCGTGACATATCCATTTACGGCCGTGACATATCAATTTACGGCCGTGACATATCAATTTACGGCCGTAACTAAATCTCTGCTGATTTCTTTCTTTTAGATGGTTACGGCCGTAACTTTACCTTTACGGCCGTAACTAAGTCTCTGCTTAATTTCACTTTGCTTCACGACACTTTCACGGCCGTAACCTTATTTTCTTACGGCCGTAACTTTATTTGCATGAAAGTCCCCAACTTCAGTTTTTGAGTGCATTTTGATCCTTTTTTCTTCTTTTCTCTTCTTTTATGATCCTATGCAATATAAAACATAAAATGCATTAATAATACTTAAATAGAATCACATTATTGCTTATTTAAGGATATAAGTGCATCAAATAAACGTTAATATAACACTTATCAAATCCCCCCACACTTGAACCATTGTTCGTCCTCGAAAAATGATTGAAAAGAACTAAAGCACGACTTGAATGAACATGTTAGACTTTTAAATCTGGAAAGTCAAGGTCACAACCCACTTCTTTTTAGCACGAAAATCAAATTGCATAATCGGAGTGTGTTAGTGTGTGTAAGAGATGCATCACCCAATATTCTCCGAACAAAAATGAAAATTTATACCCCAATGTAGATTATATCCTTTCACCTCTCGTGAGTTCTCTCTGAATTTATCAATTCCCCATAAAAATGTAAGTTTTGACTAATTCAAGTAAATGCCAACAGATTAGTGCGGTTTATCTCATGGTAAAAATTTAGTCAATACACAGTTTCAGATCAAAAGGGCACAAAATATAGACCAAGCAATTCAAACCACTCATAAGTACATGTAATGGGAGCCAACACTCTCACCGGATATCTCTCTTCGCACAAAGTGTATATAAAGGTGAGAATTTTACGCTCAACTCACTGCATGAAAAACTTGTTACCACAGATTGCTCAAATGTCAAAACCGGAGCCGACAATAACACAAGTGCAAAGCAAAGGTCTTTGTTAGGTTGTATCGGGGCTTCGGGTCAGGTGGGATAAAAGGGAAACATTTAGGCTGAATCGAGAAGGAGTTTCACAAGCCAAATCGGTTCAATTATAACTTCCCTTCTTTCTTCTTCAACATGAATTAATAATCTCCCTGCTATCCAACTGATTTAACACTAGACTTCCATTTGTGCAGCTTGAGTGTTTATTTTCAATACTAGCAAATGTTCATGACCTCGTAATTTGAGAACTGGCCTGAACTTCTCTTTTTCTCTTTTTTTTTTTTTTTTTTTTTTTTTTTCTTTTGGTCAAATCACCCCACAATCCCCAATGACACAAGATTGAATTTCTACTTTGAAACTTAATCCATCTCATACTTCTCAACCAACACAAGCTTGTGAATCCGTTCTCTATAGGTTCAAGAAAAAGGATAACATGAAAGAATGGGTGTTCGTGGCTTGTAGTGTGGTATTAATATTCCAAAGAAAAGCTAAGGCTCAAAGGGTCTTCTATTGGTAAATGTACAATGGTAGGCTTATTTAGAAGGCCAAATTTGGTTCATCCTAGTGCCTTTACTATATTTTGCACTCGAGCCAAGAAGCTACTACGGCATGTACACAAAAGCATATCCAAGAACAAATCAACCATGCAGGACACACATTAAAAAAATAAGAGCTTTATATAAAGAGTAAAAGTAGCTCATAGGCTCAAAAGCTCACAAATTATGGTTCATATGTGTGTCTCCCATCCAATTATGAGTTTTGGTCATTGCTCGGTCTTAGGGTCGAAAAAAAAAAATCTAGTGGCCAAAGGGGTGAATCTCTTTACTCGGGGTAATTATTAGTTATATCAAATTTGGGTTTGAATCTACTAGGTTGCAGAGATATGGCAATTTGTCCCCATTTTCAAACTTATTCGGAAAGTATTGGAAAATTCATCTCTACGTGCTCAATTCATGTCCAATTATGCAATTTAGGAGTTGGTGGTTCAAAAATTATGATAAGTGGTTTGCTTCCTATTCAACCAGTGTAAATAAAGGAGGACCAAAATAGCATAGATAGGTAGCAAAGGCAGATGACAAGGTCAAAATGAAATTAACAGATTCGATTACAGAGAGAAAATAAATTAGATAAGCTTACAATCAAGTCAATCCCCCCCCCCACTTAGACAATTCAATGTCCTCATTGAAAAGGACAACAATAAAAGGGAAAACAATAAAAGGGGAAAAAAAAAGAAGGAACTCCCTTGGTCTATTGTGGAGGTTGATCGTCTCGAGCTCTCTGCAAATGCCGAATCTGTTCCCGAATGGCCCTCTGCTCCTCCAGTAGAAGCTGCTGATCTTCTTGCATAGCATTCAGCTGGGTTTGGAAAGCTTGCATCATGCCTAGCATCTGAAGCTCAAAAGGGGTAGGAGCATTTGGCTGTTGTGGCGCTTCCCGTGCTGCGGGCTCCCCGGCGCCCTGATCATCATCGGAGTCCCCTGATTCATCATCTCCGTGACCTCGCTTCGCGATGATCTGCCTGCGAGCATTCTCCAAACTCGCCTTCGTGAGGCGATTCCCATGCCCCAAGGTGTCGTCACTAACTGCAGCGGGAACTCTTTGAGCCCGGCATAAGGCGGTGATTAAACATGGGAATGGCATACCTCGCTTCTGTGGTATCAAGCTGGCGTAAGTGGAAATCGTATCAAAGATGTGCTGCCCCAAGTCAAACTTGATTCCCATGGTGATGGCGTAGTAGACCCGGAGGTAGCGAACAGATACTGTAGTGAGGCTAGTGGATGGGAAGAGACTCCCCGACCCCCACTGGTGCAGGTACCAGGCGTCCCGCTGTAGATCCCGATTCTTGTAATGTGGAAGGATGACATTCAGGGAGTCATGGAGTTCAGGCTTCAAAGCCCATCGGAGCACCTCTTGGTCCGGAAAGAAAATACCCGCAGTAGACGACATGGGGACCGACCCAGTGCTATTTATTCCCAAGTGGTGTTCCACCACATCCTTATCAAATTTGATTCTCTTTCCCGCAACTCTAGTGTGGTGAAAGTCAAGGGAACCCTCGTCACCAATTTCCTTGTTGAACTGGGTGTAGAATTTATACACCAGCGGGGGGTTCCCAAACGGTAGATCACTCACGAATTTGACCCACCCGAATTCAACGAAGCGGGCCCAAAATCGTCGCGGGGCAATGACGGTGTCAGCGCTCCTCCATTCCTGAAAGTCTTCTGGGAGGAAAAGCCGCTCCTTTATGCAAAGCTTAGACTGGGCCTTTTCCTGGCGGGGCACAGCCGAGGATTCCCCCGCCACTTGCTTACCTTTCTTTGTCGGTGGAGCCATAGTAAATCCTGAAAAGGGAACGAGGAGATTAGTCGAGCATGGAAAGGTAAAAGTGCGCAAGTCAATAGAGCGTGATGGTAAAGGCAAAAATTGAAAACAAGGCTGATCCCGTAAGATATATATATAGCAAAGAGGAATAAGCTATTGACACTAAGCAAGCAATAAGGTTTCACATCAAGTCAATCCCTGCAATTGAACTCCCACCATTACAATTATACGCTTAAACAAACACAATAGGCATATTGGATTCGAAATCGCATGGCAACACACACTTCCAACTATCCTAGACATTTCATCGAACACCTAGAGTGGGAACGAAAAAAAGAAGCCATTGTTACCAAACAAGTAAAATGCAAGGTTCCCAAATCGCAAGCACCACCTCAATGCAGCAAAACCAAACAACGAAAAGGGAAGTAACGAGATACCTATGGAAGTAGAGATATTACCCAAGACATAGAGGAGAAAAGAAAAGGCGTGCATACCTTAAAATCTTGTGAAGAGGAAGGTTCGTGATGTGCGTGGTGGAAGAATGCAATGAGAATCCCTTATAATATGACAATATGGGTTCGAATGGGAGGGATTAGCGTGAGAGGGAGGTGGGTGAATGGTGGAGAAAATGGGAGACTGAGATTGGGATGGGAAAGAAGGGGATTATCGTTTAAAATAAATTTGTAAACAGGCGGGCTTACGGCCGTAAAGGTATGACTTACGGCCGTAAGTCGTATTCTGAAAAAAAAAAAAAAAAAAAAAAATTAAAAGGGCCAATTACGGCCGTAAAAGTTTAGTGACGGCCGTGATAAGGCTTCTGCATAAAAATAAAACGCTTGAGTTACGGCCGTAAAAGGTTGTATTACGGCCGTAACCAGGCTACTGGAAATTTCATGTTTTTTTTTTTTTTTTTTTTTTGACTGAAAAAAAAAAATAAATAAATAAAAAAAAATAAAAAGTCGAGGAGATAAAGAAACTCCCTTCTCGGGTTGCCTCCCGAGCAGCGCCTTTGTTTACTGTCGTTGGCTCGACTGAGTCCGTGTGAGACTATTGCCCGATGTTGGCGTTTTCCAGTGCAACCACCTCCAAGTTCTCGGTTTGGAACCCCTCGTAGTAGGGCTTGAGGCGGTGTCCATTGACCTTGAACGTTTTATCAGTTTTCAAGCTTTTGATCTCGACTGCACCATGGGGAGAAACATTAATAACGACAAAAGGTCCAACCCAACGAGAACGAAGCTTACCTGGATGAAGCTTGAGCCGAGAGTGAAACAAAAGAACTTTCTGGCCCTCACTAAAACTTTTTCGAGAAATGCGTTGATCATGGAAGGCTTTGGTCCGATCTTTATAAATCATGGCATTCTCGTAGGCTTCATTTCGGATCTCGTCGAGTTCTTGCAATTGAAGCTTCCTATGATCTCCCGCTACTCCCCAGTCCATGTTGCATTGCTTAATGGCCCAGTAAGCTTTGTGCTCGAGTTCCACAGGTAGGTGGCACGGTTTCCCAAACACCAATCGGAATGGGGACATACCAATCGGCGTCTTGTAAGAGGTTCTATAAGCCCATAATGCATCTTCCAGTCTGATACTCCAATCCTTGCGGTCTGGCCGAACTGTTTTCTCGAGTATAGACTTAACCTCCCTATTTGAAATTTCTGCCTGCCCACTGGTTTGGGGGTGATATGCGGTGGATACTCGGTGCAACACACCATATTTCTTTAGTAGTGCCTCAATGGTGTGGTTGCAAAAGTGTGTTCCTCTGTCACTGATCATTGCCCGAGGTATACCGAACCTGCTAAAAATGTTAGCCTTTACAAAATCTGCAACAACCTTAGAGTCATTAGTACGGGTGGCTTTGGCTTCCACCCATTTGGAAACATAATCAACAGCTAACAAAATGTAATTGCAACCAAAAGACGGGGGAAAGGGACCCATGAAGTCAATGCCCCAAACATCAAAAATCTCACATACAATTATGGGATTTTGGGGCATTTGATCTCGTTGGGATAGATTACCTGATCTTTGGCAATTGTCGCAAGACTTACAGAATATGTAAGCGTCTTTGAATATGGTAGGCCAAAAGAAACCACTATCCAATACCTTTTGTGCGGTCCTCCTTGGTCCAAAGTGGCCCCCACATGCGTAGGAATGGCAGAAGGTAAGGATTGATTTGTGTTCTGATCCGGGCACGCACCTCCGAATGATTTGATCGGGGCATCTCTTCCACAAGTATGGATCATCCCAAATGTAGTATTTGGCGTCACTCCTCATTTTATGCTTCTTTGCCTGCGAAAAATGGGTTGGCATTAGTTTAGAAGTTATATAATTTACTAGGTCAGCATACCATGGGAGGTTCGCTTCAGTCGCGAATAAGCTTTCGTCCGGAAAAGCTTCACGCAGGGGTAGGTCGTCCTCGGCTCTCACTACCCTGCTAAGATGGTCGGCCACTACATTTTCCGATCCTGCTTTATCCTTTATTTCCAAGTCAAACTCTTGTAGTAAGAGTATCCATCGGATGATTCTCGGTTTTGCATCCTTTTTCACAAATAAGTGCCTCAAAGCTGCATGATCTGTAAAAATAATAACTTTAGAACCCAATAAATATGATCGAAATTTTTCTAAAGCAAAAACCACAGATAAAAGTTCCTTTTCAGTAGTGGTATAGTTTGATTGGGCCTGATTCAATGTTCGAGAAGCATAGTAGACCACATGGGCTGCTCTCCCGACCCGTTGTCCTAAAACCGCCCCCACGGCATAGTCACTGGCATCGCACATTATTTCGAATGGAAGATCCCAGTTAGGTGGTTGGATAATGGGTGGTGTAGTCAACCGCTCCTTTAATTGGTTATAGGCCTTTTTGCACAGATCATTGAACTCGAATGGCACGTCGTTTTGCAACAAATTGCACAGTGGGGATGCAATTTTTGAGAAGTCTTTTATGAACCTGCGATAAAAACCTGCGTGGCCAAGAAAAGATCGTATATCCCGCACATTTGCGGGGTAAGGTAATGCAGATATGAGGTCTACCTTAGCCTTATCGACCTCTATTCCTTTTATGGACACTATATGACCCAACACTATCCCTTGATCTACCATAAAATGACATTTTTCCCAGTTTAAGACCAGGTTAGTGTCAATGCATCGTTTTAAAATCAAAGTTAGATTATCTAGACATGCATCGAATGAATCACCCCACACACTAAAGTCGTCCATGAACACTTCAATAATTTGTCCTATGTATTCAGAAAAAATGCTCATCATACAACGTTGAAACGTCGCAGGAGCATTACACAAACCAAAAGGCATGCGCCTATATGCATAAGTGCCAAATGGACAAGTAAATGTGGTTTTTTCTTGATCCTCGGGTGTTATGGAAATTTGAAAATAACCAGAAAAACCATCTAAGAAACAATAATGGGAATGACCTGCTAATTTTTCTAACATTTGATCGATAAAGGGAAGGGGAAAATGATCTTTTCGAGTGTCGGCATTTACCTTCCTATAGTCGATGCATACTCGATACCCGGATTGCACCCTAGTTGGTACAAGCTCGCCATCTTTGTTTTCCACCACTGTCACTCCAGATTTCTTGGGCACCACTTGCACTGGACTGATCCATTTGCTGTCTGAAATTGGGTAAATCATTCCTGCTCCCAACAGCTTTAAGATCTCCTTTTTCACCACGTCCATCATTGCCGGATTGAGTCTTCGTTGAGCTTGTCTGGATGGTTGAGCTCCTTCCTCAAGCAATATCCGGTGCATACAGATCGATGGACTGATTCCTTTGATATCTGCAATTGTCCATCCAATTGCTTCTTTATGCTCCCGAAGAACCCGAACCAGCTTATCTTCTTCCAATTTGGTGAGGTTGGAGGAAATGATTACCGGGAGTGTTTCTCCATCACCAAGAAATGCATACTTCAAATGGGCTGGTAGGGTTTTCATTTCCACTACGGGTGCCTGCAAGACAGAGGGTAGCAATTTGTTAGGATAGTCTTTCAATTGGATTGTTTTAATAGTGTACCTGTGCGGCACGGGTTCCAACGAGTTAAGTGCAATGATTTCATTTTGCAGTTCCCTGCTCATCCCCACATCATCGTCATCAATTTGACTCAATGATTCAGAAATAGCTGTTTCTAGTTCGTCCCTGCAATTTAGTTCAAACACTTTCTGCACAGTAGGGGTAATTATGTCAATAGAATATGCAGCATAAATATCATTCGGGTGTTTTATTGCATCATAAATGTTAAATTGTACCACCTCCCCATCAAATTCCATAGTTAATACCCCCTTCCTAACATCGATAGTAGTTTGAGAAGTCCATAAAAAGGGTCTTCCTAGCAAAATAGGGGTGGAATTAGGAGAATGGTCGTCGTTCATGTCCAGGACATAAAAGTCTGCAGGAAATACTAGGTTCCCTACTTGCACTAAAACATCTTCAACTACCCCATCTGGATAAGCATTTGAACGGTCGGCTAGTTGAACAATCACATTTGTTTCAGTCATATTAGCAAGTTTTAATGCATTGTAGGTAGACCTAGGCATTACATTTATAGATGCACCTAAATCTAATAATGCACGATCCAGCTTAGTGTTACCTATTTGGCATGGTATAGTGAACATACCTGGGTCCTTGCATTTTGGGGGCAGTTTCCTTTGGAAGAGTGCTGACACATTTTCCCCCATTCTTACCATTTCATTTCCCATCAACTTCCGTTTGTTGGTGCACAGCTCTTTTAAGAACTTCGCGTAACGGGGCACTTGCTTGATTGCATCCAACAGTGGAATGTTGATTTCCACTTTCCTGAACATTTCCAGAATTTCCTTCTCCTTACTTTCCTTAGTCGCCTTCGCTAACCTGCTTGGAAAAGGCGGTGGAGTTAGTTTCGCATTCACAACAGGTTCGGTTTTTACCTGAGAGTTTCGTGGAATGCTGTTTTTCTTTTCGACTTCTTTTTCTTCAACCTCCTCCTCTTCACTCGCGGTTGGCTTTGATTGTGGCGCCTCAATTTCTTTTCCACTTCGAAGAGTAATTGCACTTACATTCTTCGGATTCACCTCGGGTTGAGATGGCAATTTTCCTCCTGTTTGTGCTTCCAATCTATTGATAGCTGTGGCCATTTGACTCATTTGATTTTCCAGGTTTTGAATGCTGGATTTGGCATCCTGTTGAAATTGTAGAGTGTTAGTGGCCAAAGTTTTCATCATTTCTTCGAGAGACATACCTGATGATTGTGGCTTTTGCTGATATTGTCCCTGTGGATGGAAATTTCCTTGTTGTTGAAAATTCCCTTGAGGCATGTTGGAGACGAAACCCGGAGGTTTGTTATTTCCATAGCTCAAGTTCGGGTGGTCCCTCCAGCCAGGATTGTAAGCGTTCGAGTACGGATTGTATTGTTGTTTTTGAAATGGGAAGCCTCCAGCAGCGTTCACTTGTTCACTGTTTTCCTCTTGGAGCACTGGGCACGCGTCCGTTGCATGTCCGAAATTAGCACATATCCCGCATGCTTTGACTTGTTGTGCACTTCCTACAGTAAGTTTTTTAACGAGATTTGTTAGTTCAAACAGTTGGCTTTCTATATTGGAACTACTTACCTCGTTCACGCGGCGAACTTGCATGTCTCGGGTTGGGTTAAATTGCTGAGTGTTTTCAGCCATGTTGGAAATCAAAGCCTGAGCCTGTTCTGGTGTTTTGTCCATTAAGGCACCTCCACTTGCGGCATCTATCATACTTCTATCCATTGGTAGCAGTCCTTCGTAGAAATATTGCACTAGTAGTTGTTCGCTGATTTGATGATGGGGGCAGCTCGAGATGAGCTTCTTGAAGCGCTCCCAATATTCATACAGCGATTCACCATTGTTTTGACGAACCCCGCAAATTTCCTTCCGGATTGTTCCAGCCCGAGAAGCAGGAAAATATTTTTCCAAAAATAGCCTCTTCATGTCATTCCAGGTGGTGACTGATCCGGATGGTAAACAGTATAGCCAATCAGTAGCGGCATCCTTTAACGAGAATGGAAAGGCCCTCATTTTAATTTGTTCCTCGGTAATACCAGTGGGTCTCATACTGTCACAAACCACGTGGAATTCCTTGAGATGCCTGTAAGGGTCTTCACCAGCATATCCTCGAAAAGTTGGCAACAAGTGAATGAGTCCAGATTTGAGTTCAAAAGTTTTTCCCTCCTCCACTGTCGGAAAAGTGATACAGAGTGGCTGTTGAGCGACATCTGGGGTGGCCAATTGTTTAAGTGTCCTGTTGTTGAGGTTATTTGCTGCCATTTGTTCTAGTGCTTCCCTTCTTCGCTGTTGAAAAGTTCGCTCGATTTCTGGATCAAATAGAAAATATTCAGGATTAGTGGATCGAGTTTTATGCATATAAATAAATAGATAAATAAAAAATTTCGGAATTTCAAATTTTTTTTTTTTTTTTTTTTTTAATCAATTAATAAAATAAAATGCAGAGAAAAAAATAAAATTCTAATTAACTAAACAACTAAATTGGTTGACCGTTCCCCGGCAACGGCGCCAAAAATTTGATGCGTGTCGTAATGCACCAAAATAATAATTAAATTCCTTGTTCACTATTACTAAGAATATAGCAGTGGAAGCAAGGGTCGATCCCACGAGGAACGGGAACTAATTTAATGCCATGTCAATTAGAATTATAAGGGGGGGTTTTTGAGTTGAAAATTGCAATTAATCTAAATGATCAAGTAAAGATGTAAAATAGCTGGAATAAAAATCAATTAATAAGAAATCCTAGTTCTCAGGTTCGGTTGTGCCCTATCATAATATTGTCATTCCCCAAGCAACGCATGTACTATTTCCTTTGTTTTATTTATCACCCGGACTAATCAAAAAGCTCTAATTAATCCAATTCTTCCTTAATAATAATCAATTAGAATTAGTTCTCCAATCAATTTAGAGTGAATGAACAACCTAGAATAAGCTCCCTAGATTTAATTCATTAACTATGTGAAAACAAGAAGAATTAGGTGAACTAAATTATCAATTTCATATGCTCGAATTTGATTAATCTAGATTGGATTTTCATATGGAAATATAAAATCACCAATTACTACTATGATTTGGATAACAAGACAAATACGAATCCAATTACCCAAATTAGCAAACATCAACACAATAATTAAAAGACAAGGCCTTAATCAATTAATAAATTGTCTTGACGAAATTAATGTTCATGAAAAATCCAATAAATAAAACATTAGAAACAAGAACTACGTTACAAGTTTAAGGAATGAATAATAAAATAATATGAACACAACGTCCCCCTTGAACTAGGTTGAGAAGACTAGCCACGCATTGCCATGAAGAATTCCCCAAAAATATTGTCTTGATTCACCTTGATTTTGCCTCGGATTTCTTCTTTTCAAACCTTGATATTGGTGGCTCTTAAAAAAAATAATCTGCTTTTTCTTGTCATGAACTTCCCTATTTATAACCTCAATTTTCGTGCCCTAGCTTTGGCCTCAAGAAATCCCAAATTATGGAAAGAATTGAAATAAGGAAATTCTTGACTTGAAGATTTACGGCCGTAATTTTCCATTTACGGCCGTAATTGAGTTTCTGCGTATTTTCCAAAGTTGACATTACGGCCGTGACATATCCATTTACGGCCGTGACATATCAATTTACGGCCGTGACATATTAATTTACGGCCGTAACTAAATCTCTGCTGATTTCTTTCTTTTAGATGGTTACGGCCGTAACTTTACCTTTACGGCCGTAACTAAGTCTCTGCTTAATTTCACTTTGCTTCACGACACTTTCACGGCCGTAACCTTATTTTCTTACGGCCGTAACTTTATTTGCATGAAAGTCCCCAACTTCAGTTTTTGAGTGCATTTTGATCCTTTTTTCTTCTTTTCTCTTCTTTTATGATCCTATGCAATATAAAACATAAAATGCATTAATAATACTTAAATAGAATCACATTATTGCTTATTTAAGGATATAAGTGCATCAAATAAACGTTAATATAACACTTATCATTAGTGCAACTACCGCCATCAATAATCATACTACATACCTTGTTATTAATGCGACATCGAGTATAAAATATGTTCTCCCGTTGTTGTTCCAAATCATCCGTGTGGATTTGGGCACTAAGAGCTCGCCTTGCCACTAATAACTCGCCATGCTCCCCGGATAACACATCTTCATCCTCACATATTTCCTCCAACGCTGGCATATCGCTATAATCCTCTTCCTCACTATCACTCTCCATAGTTCCATCCTTTCGCAAAAGTACCACTCGCCTATTAGGACATTGAGACGCCACATGTCCTCTCCCCAAACATTTGAAGCATTGAATGTCTCTACTCCTAGATGGTTGAGGTTCCCCTTTAGGTACGAATTTATTAGCTTGTTCCTCCTTCCCTTTTGGTGCCTCAAACTTCCCTTTTGATGCTTCAAACTTTCCTTTAGAAACAGTCCCTTCTCCTTTACCTTCCCATTTCGGCTTCCAAGAAGAATTAGTACCCGATTGATACCTTGCTGTCCCCTTCTTCTTCAATTGCTTCTCAACCTTTATAGCCATGTGCAACATATCCTCCATCTCCAAGTAATGTTGTAGTTCAACCACATTAGCTATATCCTTATTCATCCCATTCAAAAACCGAGCCATCGTAGCCTCCCTATCCTCTTCTACATTAGCTCTAATCATCAACAACTCCATCTCCTTGTGATAATCCTCCACACTCTTTGATCCTTGGTATAGACTTTGTAATTTTTGATGAAGCTCCCGATGGTAATGACTAGGAACGAACCTCTTTCTCATGATAGCCTTTAATTCATCCCAAGTACTAACGGGTCTCTCGCGATTCCTTCTCCTAGAAGTCACCAATTGATCCCACCAAGTAATAGCGTAATCGGAGAATTCAAGTACAGCTACTTTAACCTTTTTCTCTTCCGAATAAGTGTAGCAATTAAAAATTAATTCCATCTTCTTCTCCCATTCTAAGTATGCTTCCGGATCACTCCTTCCTTTGAATGACGGAATTGTCATCTTGATGTTGTTCATACTACCATCCATTCTATCGCCACCAAGATCTCTATCCCTTCTTCCATGCCTAACTACTCTATCCACAATTGCCCCATCGTCAAAATCACTACCTTCTTCATTCTCATCGACCCCCTCTACTCTACGACCTTGCCCACCTTGCCTACGGACATTAGGCACTTCCCGAGGTTGTTCAAGCCTTTCTAACCTACCTAACACATCCCCAAACAACCGCTCAAAACGTTGTACCATCTCTTCCGTCATGTTGGCTCGATCGTTGTTTTTTGCAGTAGAAGATTGTTCAGACATCCTAACACTAATGATTATATGCCTCACGTGTATTTCGCTCGTGTATCACTCAAATTAGGCTTTTACCCTCTATTGATCTCACCTCTCTGCCTTTTTCCACTCAATAGCTTTCACCCCGATTGCTTCAAAGAACGAATCCGAACTCAAACAAGTTTAAACTCGATTGCTTCAAATCGAATATAAGTGAGAAGTAATGAATTTGTTGGAAAACTCAAAGAAGACCTTTAGAGAATTAAATTTGACTTTATATAGAACTTGACACTTTTTATGGAAACTATGATTGTTTCAAGAAAATAATTCTTGAAATCAAATATCAAATATTTTAATTGAACTGAGAATTTTCGTTTTTTTTTTTTTTTTTTTTAATTTCTCGAAAATTCAACTACGAGAAAGACGCAACAAATGAAATTTAATTTGGATAACAAACGAAGGAAATAACGACTATTGAATTTTTTTGTGACACTTTTCTGGATTAAAGACTCAAAGCTGGAAGAACACGAAGAAAAAGAATAAGAAACTCAAGAAAACAAAAACAAGATATAACCTTGATTTTTGGAGCCTAAGCTCTGATACCAGATGATGCAAACCACGTAGCAATTGTAGCTACGCAACCCACAAATTATTGGAATCGACCCAAGAACGCCAAAGAATCACGATTTAGAGATTGATTCAAATTAATTGAACCAAGCAACCAACACAATCAATTGATATGTTGACCTCTTGATCACAATGAAAATAAATCTCACCCAAGAGTTGAACAAACAAGAATTAAACTCGCAAGTTCGGATTTTATTCAATGAAGAATAAGGATTGTGAAAGCAATTTTCCTCTCAATATAATATCAAAGTTGTCTGTAAAAAGTCTAATGAATAATGAAAATTACATCCCTATAAATAGGGTCAAAACTTGGTTAAAGAGTTCTAATTAAATAAGGAAAAAATTACCTAAAAATAAGGAAATAAAAATAACCTAAAATTCCGCGTATACATGTTTACGGCCGTGACTACTTTCCTTACGGCCGTAAACTTGTTTCTGACTCACTCTTACGGCCGTGACATATGACTTACGGCCGTAAGTCCAAAACGTCCAAACTTCAATTTTTAAGCAGCAACTCCATTACGGCCGTGATATAATCTTTACGGCCGTAAACTGCAATTTCTTCAAAATTCCGTTTTAAGCAGAAGGTTGATCACGGCCGTGAGGATTTTTGAATTACGGCCGTAATTCTCGAATTTTGGCAATCTTCTTCGACGGCTTGGATGAGGTTGATCCACTCGTCGTTTTGGCTCGGCCCCAACATGAAACTTGCTTCTTTCGATGACACGAACATTGTTTTGGCCATTGTTTCTTGAACTAACTTGTCCATTGCTTCCTTGGCCCTCTTTGCTTGCAATCGAGTCATCGGTCCTCCTTTGATCTTCAACGGATCTTTGTGCGGGCTTGTATCCGTGATCTGGATCACATCACCCGGTGTCATACTTGGGGAGTCTAAAATATAACCCGGTGAGCTAGGAGTATAGTCATATATGCCTGACTCGGCGTCGGGTATCTCAATTGGTTCTCCCTCGTCATCTGATAGAATAATTATTTCCGGCGCTGGAGCATGGGTTAGGTAGCGGTCCCACCGCATTACAAATTCGTCGCAGACAGTCTGGAATTTCACGTCCTCTCCTAGGCATCTCTTCACGTCATTATAAAAATCGATCGCTAGTTCACGCTGACATTCTGGAAATGTAGTAAAAAGGCGGCTAATAGATTGAGCATCAGTCAGCCTAAGTCCACTAGCTATAGCGTCATGACGTATGGCGCAAAAACGAAGGATGTGGTTTGATATCCCGTCAATTGGTGCCATGCCTAGAATCCATTATGCAAAGTCTAGTTAGGGTTTTATTATTTATTTAAATCTAGGGACGAAATATTTTATGAAAGGACTTCCAAATTTGTATTGGGCAGAAGCTGGAAGTACGTCAGTATAAATTCTCAATCAGTCTCCAACAAAGGCTGTTCGGAATAAAACTCCATACGAAGCTTGAAACAAAAAGAAGTCGATCGTTGATCACTTCAAGTATTTGATAGCATTGCTTATGCTCTTTTCCCTTCTCAAAATGGGGAGAAATTTGACGAGAAAGGACAAAACTTGTCTTTGTAGGCTATAGTGATGAATCCAAAGGCTATCGGTTGTTAGATCCAACTACAAACAAAATTATAGTTTCTCGAGACGTTGTCTTTGATGAAGTTGCATCTTGGGATTGGAAAGGGAATGAAGTTATGGACCAGACACCATACTATATTGATAATCCACTAACATCTCAAGCATGTCCGTCACAAGTTGGAAATTTAGAGCCAAATCCAACCCCCACTCCAAGAAGCGAGGAACAATCTGATCCGGAAGCCCTCCAAGAAAGACACGTTCACTACAAGACATCTATGATTCATGTGAACTTGGATATTTCTCTAGTGAACCTCAGTCATTTGAAGAAGCCTCAAAGGATGCGTGTTGGACAAAATCCATGAATGAAGAAATGTCCACAATCGAGAAAAATAAAACTTGGAAGCTTGTTGCCTTACCAGAAGGGAAGAAAATCATTGCACTCAAGTGGGTCTATAAAATAAAATACAATGAAGATAGATCGATCCAAAATCAAAAAGCACAGCTTGTTACAAAAGGGTATTCTCAACAGCCCGGAATTGATTACACCGAAACGTATGCTCCGGTTGCAAGAATGGAGACAATTCGTACTGTTTTGGCGCTGGCAGCTCAATTGGAGGTATGTGTTTATCAACTTGATGTAAAATCGGCATTCTTAAATGGTGAAATTCAAGAAGAAGTTTACGTCGAGCAACCCGAAGGATTTGAAATCAAAGGGCAAGAAGAAAAAGTCTATCGTTTATGCAAGGAACTTTATGGTTTAAAGCAAGCGCCGCGAGCATGGAATAACAAAATCAATAGCTATTTCATCCAAAATGGGTTCAATTGAAGCATGAGTGAATCATCTCTATATGTCAAGAATCTTGGAAGAGACTTTCTTGTAGTTTGTCTTTATATGGATGATCTTATCTACTTTGGTACAAATAAAAGCATGGTGGAAGAATTCAAGAAAAAGATGAAGAAAGACTTTGAGATGAGTGACTTGGGTCAAATGAAATATTTTCTCGGCATCCAAGTCAAACAAAGTTCGGGAGAATCTTTCTATCTCAAGAGAAGTATATTGACAATCTTCTAGAAAAATTCAGCATGAGCCAGTGTAAGCCAGTCTCTACTCCAATGGGGACGAATGAAATGTTCCAAGTCAATGATGATGCTGAAAAAGTAGATGCTACACTCTACCGAAAGTTAATTGGTTGACTCATCTACCTCAACACAAGGCCGGATACACTCAATCTGTAAGTTTACCCTCCAGGTACATGAATGAATAGAGCAAGAATTATTTCGCAGCAGCAATAGGAATTTTGAGATACCTTAAAGGTACAAAAAATCAAGGCATTGAGTTAAAAAAAGGAAAATAACTTCAAACTTGTTGGCTACACTGACAGTGATTGAGCAGGGTCCGTTGTTGATCGCAAAAGTACATCAAGCTACATCTTTTGTCTTGGAACAAATATTATTTCATGGAGTTCAAGGAAGCAAAACTCTGTAGCACTATCGTCTGCAGAAGCAGAATACATTGCAGCTACGGATGCCGCTTGTGAAGCAGTTTGGCTCAGAAGAATTCTGAAAGACTTGATGTTTGCAGAACAAGGGTCGACAACAATATATTGCGACAACATGTCAGCAATTGCTATGACAAAAAAATCCAGTCTTTCATGCCAGATCGAAGCATATTGAACTACGTCATCACTTCATTCGAGATTTGGTAAGTCGAGAAGAAATTTGCATGGAATTCATAACACAAATGATCAGCTAGCAGACATTTTGACAAAAGCAATAACATTTGACAAGCTTGACAAGATCAAGAAAAAGCTCAAGATTACAAATTAAGAGGGGGTGTTAAATGTGGTATTTATTTGTAATCTTAGAAAAATAAATGATGTTACATGAATGGAACAAAATGTATCTAGGAAAATACATAATGCTAATTCATGAACTACTAGGTGTCCACTTATATTCCAAATGTCTGTAGAGTTATCCATGTGGTCCTATAAATAGAGTTATTCTTGTAGTCTCATGAATGTAGAAAAAGAAGCAAGAAATTATAGAGTGTGTCGTAGCAACTCAAAAGCTATCAATAAAATTCAAGTTTTTCTTCAACACTTCCTTTCCGCACTAACAATTCCATCTTGGTCAAAACCCAGTTAGAATATAGGGAAATAAACACCCTTTCACAGCCAAAGAACTTGTCAAACAGTAGAGGTACTCTGTAACTGAAGATCTAGTGCATCAAAGTGCCACCCTTTGAAATATGCAGCCATTTAAAAACCAAGCAAGAGTAAATATAGCCAGATAAATTGAATATTTTTGAGCCCACCACTATACGTAATTACAGTGTGGATATAACCCTCAGTTAGGCAATCTATCACTTGTTTTTTAAGTAACTGATAGTTATAAAGCAACATTAGAATATTCTTGCTAAAATTTAGAACACAACCATCCATCAAATGCCAAAACAAATTAACAGTAAATACAAGTTTTAAAAAAAAAATTAGAAATGATAATGTATTTTATGCCTTACCAAACAAAAAATCATAAGAAACTTGCAATACATTTAGGTTCAGCATCCAAACAAAAGTGAAAATATTTCAGTTACAAATAGGCAGAATTTATTTTGTTCTTTTGGTGTGACGATTTTACTCCTGAATTTTTCGCCAAAAAATGCTAGCACATCATTTAACAGCCAAAGTTAAAAACGTTTTTTCGATAATCAAGTTATGTATTGTAACATCTTTTAGTTTTAAGTGAAATTACAAGAATATTTAGGTATTTAACTATTTTTAAAAATTCTTATTTTATCAACTTTTTGTTGATTTCATATACATATATGTGCATATATATATATATATCAATTTCATCAACTTTTGAGTTATTTTGGGGAGAAGGTTAATTTGTTTGCACTAAATTATACCCTTTAAATTAATTTAAGCGTGACTATTTTGCACTATTCAAAAAATTTAAAACCTTGACTACTACTACTACTACTACTACTAATATTATTATTATTATTATTATTATTATTATTATTATTTTATTTGATTAAAATGATAAATTACCTATTTAACAATATTTTAATGAAAAAATAAAATGTAATGATCTTTAGTGCAAAGAAAGGTCATTGAAGGTCCAAATGCTAATATTGAAATGATAGGGACTATTTGTGTAATGAAGGTAAACGATAGAGGCAGTTTGCACAATTAAACATATTTGACGAAAAAACTTGACGGAATGTGACGGCAAGGACGAATTCCCCAAGAAAAGGTTGAAATAAGGGAGTAAATGCCAAATTTGAAACGACAAGGAATATTTCCACAATGAGGGCAAATGATAAGGACATTTTGCACTATTTACTCGTTATATATAGATATAGGTCACCGGAAGTTTCCACAATTCTCGTCCGACACTACCAGTTTGTTGACTATTCTTGGTGGGAAAAACCAATTTTCCAATAAGCCTCGATTTAAGTTTATAAATTACACAATTTTCAAATCACTTTTTAGCCACACACATTTGACATTATGAGTTTTTAGGAGAATATATATGTAATTGAAATTTGTGAAAAGTGAGGAATCTCATAGAATGTTTGTTTAAAAATGAATTTCAAGAATAATGCAAAAATTTCACTTGGACCAAACAAGTTCTTAGAGTCCGTTTGATTGTGATGGAGAAATTTGGGTGAAAAGAAAACGAACTCAAAATAGTTGAATTCCTGAAATTAGAAGTTTAATGTGCTTGAATAGTTTAATTTTCTAGGTGGAAAAAGTAGAGAATTTTTCAAGTTTTGTTGTTTGATTGACATTATTTTCCTTGAAAAATAAAGCAAATTTTGCTATTTCAATCATTTTTTTTAAAATTTTCATATATTTGTACTTGATAATAATAATGTTAAATTCTAGAAAAATAAGTCAACTAGCAACAATAAAAATGACAAAATGAGATGAAAATGGTCAAGGAAAATTAAGGATTTCTAGAAAAGTTGGAAAATGAATTCCAAGAAAAATTTAGGCAATCAAATGATACAAAAGTTGAAAAATGAAAAATATTTTCCATGAAATTTTTCTGAAATCAAACAGAGCCTTAGTGTTATATGGAGATATTCATACTCGTTGCAATGGAATGGGAATTAACACATCTCACACGCAGGGGCGGAGTCATCTCTCTCTCTCTCTCTCTCTCTCTCTCTCTCTCTCTCATGTGCACAGACCAACCACACTCATTTCTCTCCCTCTTTTCTCTCACAATCAGTCACATACACATAAAACCTTGACGGAGATTTCTTGTGCACCTTTTTTTTTCTATTTTTTGTGCTGGGAATTTCTCCCTAATGATGCTACCAAAATCAGGTAAGATATTCCCAATTTTTTCCAGCTATTTTGGGCATTTTCTCACTTCTTACTTCTTCTCTCACTTACTTACATCTTACTAATTCCCTATATCGATTCGAATTTCAGTGTAGGCTGGAATTCATCTTTAAAGGGCGGAGCCAAATTCAGTGCAGTCGCGAGCCTAAGCTCGGCCTGAATTGGCTCCAGTGTAGGCTGTAATTCATCTTAATATTTTGCGATGCTTGATTTCCCATTAATTTGATGTTGAATTCTCTATTGTGGCTTGTTCTTTGGAGAGACAAATGTTTTCATTTCGTGCCTCATAAGTTGTATTTATAGGTTAGGGAAAAACCTAGGTAAAAAAGCCCAAAGCCCGTTAAAAATTGCGAGAAAAATTTTATCTGCGGCCCAGACATATAACCGCGCGACTGCGTGGTTCAACACTGCGCGATCGTGCAACCCAAGGTGAAAGTCTCATATCTGATTTTTATACTATCGCTCGACCGCACGCCAAGATAAGCCGCAATCGCATGGCTCTTTCAGTTTGTGCAATTTTCAACTTTCCCTTCTGTATAAGTTGGTCCCTTCCTTTTAATTGCACCTTCAGTCCTCAACTTCCAATTATTGCGATTTCATCCCAAAATTTTAGGCCCTGTTCTCTTTGTTGTTTTGAGGTCGTTTTCTGTTTTTATTTTCGGAAATACTGAAAACGCGTTCTCTTTATCATTTTCGAAAACGCATTTTGGAAAACCAAAAAAATTGTACACAGAATGCAAAACGTCCAAAACCTCGTTTTGGGCGTTTTGCGTGTATTTCAACAAAAAATGTTCAAAACACGGAAAATACGTTTTGGGATTTTTTTTTTTTTTTTTTAAAGAATTATCTTAACTTGGAACTAAGCTTAATATAAAGTTTTTATTTTTTTTATTATATTTTTTTAGAATTATCTTAACTTGGAACTAAGCTTAAATAAAGTTTTATTGAATTCAATATCAACATTACAAAAAAAAAATTGTTAGTTTTATGATATTGGCATTTCCTATTTTTCACAAATATATAATTTAATAAAACTTGATTTAATTACTATATACGTGTATTTAGTAATATATTAAGTTCAATTAAATTATGCATATTTTTATTGAAGAAAAATATCATTGATTTTCGAGATAAATATTGTTTTATTGAAAAGATAATGATCAAGAAAATGTTGATATTTACTTGATCATAATCACGAAAATCTTTGATCATAATCTCGAAAATATGTTGGTAGTATTCTTGATAATATCTTGTGTTTATTCTTGGTATCTAAGATATGGTAAGTATCTTCTTGATATGGTCAAGAATATTTCATTCTTATCCTTGCATATGGTAAGATGTGTTGGACGACAATCTATGTAGGGAAATTCTTAAGGGCCGAAAATATGAAGTCCATATTTATGTTAATCACGTGATTGATTAACTTATGGTAAGATTACATGCTTTATCTATATCTTGGTTATGGTAAGATTTAGTTAAGAATATTTATCTTACCTTTTATTAATTATCTCTACCATGTTTTGCAGGTTGTAGAGATCTTGTGCAATAAGGAAACTTGGGAACCAAGTAAACCTAATTGCACTATAAAGAGAAGGAAAACGGGACGTTTTTTGTGTGACGTGAAAATACAACAAATCCGTGTGGTGCTTACAATATTACACGTCCACTAAAATAAGTCTTGAAGCTATATTTTTGTATTGTGCCAATAATTAAAGCTTCATTCGAGTGGTGACTTCAACACTCCGGGAGGGGGATTCAATCACTGAGAGAAGGAAAGTAGTTCAGGGTGAAGATCAAACGAGAAGTTTGGATCGTGTTCGAACGGGAGTTCGAGGTTGCTGAAAAGGTGTTGCAGATTCAAAGAAAACTACTGAAGAGTGGTGGGACGCCATCTCGCATTACCTTCCACAGAAGGATCAGGGAGTGATGTATTTCTTGGATGTTTGATAAAGTCTATGCGTAGATTTATCCTGTAGTTTAGACTGATCTGTATAAACTCTTTCCTTATATAGTGATTTGTTTTTTGTTCGCAGGATGCGAACCGTGGGTTTTTCCTGTTAGGGTTTTTCCCACGTTAAGCTCAAATTATTGTGTTCTTGTCCATTTATAATTCCGCACAAATTATTCTGATTGTTTACGTTTTACCATCCAGACGAATCTACCTTAACAGGATTCATCTGGTACTGCGCTAAATAATGATTAACGATTTACTGTTAATTGGTTACTGTCTAAACTTGTCCGTGACAATCTGTTTATAAAATTTAGACAACCTCAAATTTTCAATTAGTATCAGAGCAGGTTCACTTCTAGAAAGTGAGATCTGTTTGTCTAAATGGAAAACTCTGCATCTCTTAGGCCACCTCTGTTAACTGGTAGTAACTATGCATATTGGAAAATCCGTATGGAAATTCTTATTCAATCTATTGATGAACGTTGTTGGACTTCTGTTCTTGAAGGTTACACATCACCCACTGTCACTGTTGGAGGTGTTGTTACAACTATAGCTAGAAGTAATTATACTGCAGATGAATTAGCTAATGCAAATTGGAATTCTAAGGCACTTAACGCTATTGTTTCTTTGGTTGATCCAGGTCAATTCAGACTCATCTCCTCGTTAAGGACGGCCAAGGAAGCATGGGATGCTTTGAGGATAGCAAACGAAGGAACCAATGCTGTCAAAACCTCCAAGCTGCAGATGATCACTTTAGAATTTGAACAATTATCTATGGAAGAGAAAGAAGACTTCAAAAGCTTCTATGCCAAATTAAGCGATCTCACCAACTCAGCTGAAGTGCTTGGGAAAACCTACTCAAATGAGTAGATTGTACAAAAGATCCTTAAATCTTTACCAGACAGGTTCCATTGAAAAGTGACAGCAATTGAAGAAAGCAAGGATCTTTCAACCATGTGAGTTGAGGAACTTGTAGGGTCATTGATGACCCATAAGTTAAATTTGGCCCGAAGAAAGAAAGACAAATCACCAGGAATTGCTTTCAAGACGAACAGTGCAAACCCAGACGACTTTGGCGAGACTGACGAAGATGAAAATTTTGTACTTCTGTAACACCCCAAGTTTCAGTATCTAAAACCTAGGCGTGTTAACTTCCATTCACATTAAATGCGGAAATAAATCATTTACACAACTAAAATGTTCATTTATCTATTATAAAATTTTAGCGAAATTTCGACAGAGTCTCCTCTATAAATTGGACATAGCCAACCTGTAGAGGGACATCAAAACCATTTTAAAATACACATCTCAACTCATTCAAATCCCAAACATCATCAAACCCCTTTACGAAAAGGATCCCAAACTCCTCAACAATATAATTCCAAATAATAACTTTAACAAATACAACAAGAGGCAATTTAACCTCAAATACGATACTCATACTTATTCGAAACTAACTCCAACCAAGCAATTATCAATTATAGATAAATTAAAGAATAATTAATAAGACATTGAAATAAATTCTAATTTGACTTTATTTAAAAGGTAGAAGCGAGTATATTCTGAGTCTGCCACCAATTGCTCTCCTTGTCTCATCTGGCATTCATCACATGAAATATATTGGAAAGGGATTAGGGTGAGCTAAAGCTCAGTAAGTAAACTTTATGCACGTGATGCATGCCCATTACATGAAATGCCTTAGACCATTCAAAGTAATTATCCCCATTTACTTTACTTTTCAAGACTTCAGACTTTCCAACTTTCACTTAAACATTTCCAAAACTTTAACTTCATTTCAAGACTTTCACATCATTTCAAAACTTTTACTTCATTTCAAGACTTTTACTTCATTTCAAGACTTTCACATCATTTCAAGACTTTTACTTCATTTCCATCGTGAGCGTAATTAGTGTATCTTCTAGCCAATCACAATGCAGTGGGCCATTTCCCTTATTTAAAACCAGGTTATCACTTTTCTACCGCATAGCGGTTTAATATTTGCCACCGCCAAGCGGTTTAGCAATCGTCACCGCAAAGCGGTTTAATATTTGCCACCGTCAACCGGTTTAGCAATCGTCACCGCAAAGCGGTTTAATATTTGCCACCGCCAAGCGGTTTAGAAATCGTCACCGCAAAGCGGTTTAATATTTGCCACCGTCAATCGGTTTAGCAATCGTCACCGCAAAGCGGTTTAATATTTGCCACCGTCACCGAAAAGCGGTTTAATATTTGCCACCGTCAACCGGTTTAGCAATCGTCACCGCAAAGCGGTTTAATATTTGCCACCATCAACCGGTTTAGCAATCGTCACCGCAAAGCGGTTTAATATTTTCCACCGCAACAGGGGTTTAATTCGGGTACGCCGGTCTCCCGCGCCCCATTTCCCACTCACACCTTTCATGAATTAGAAGTACACCCATTCTTTCTTAAAAACTTGGGATACATAACTTTTGAAAAACACATTCCTTTCATTTAAAAATATTTGATTTCCCAATTTCGATGTCAATTCATGCTTGATGATGCAATGACATAATAATGTGCATGCTTTAACATTTCCTTAAATACACATACTTGCACGTAGTAACTAAAAGCATTAAAATTAGTTAACACGAATGTCGATCAAGTACATTAATTCCACATTAACATTCAACTTTGATGAAAGTAGGGGGAAGTTTACTTACTTGACGTCCTTAGCATTTACCGTTATCTGAATTTGCAAGTGGAAAAGTCCCGGATGCCCGTGACGTCAATGTACCAA
Organism: Ligustrum vulgare; assembly: GCA_963555705.1. Lineage (NCBI taxonomy): Eukaryota > Viridiplantae > Streptophyta > Magnoliopsida > Lamiales > Oleaceae > Ligustrum > Ligustrum vulgare. The sequence goes on along the minus strand of OY743168.1, from coordinate 71,635,735 downwards.
ATATCCGGGCGGTGGTGGCGCAGACGACATCGCCGGCGGAAGGGATGACCAGCACTGGTTGAGTGTGTGAGGTGAAAGAGCGTCGAGAGAGGCAGAGAGGTAGGAGATCGAGAGAGCCGAGACAGAGAGTGAGAGATCGCGAGAGAGAGAGCGGACGTGAGGGAAAGAGGAATGAGGTTTAGGTTTAGGATTTTAAATGTAAACTTTGTTAATTGCAAATCAGTCCTTTGACTCTCATAAATAGGTAATTTAAGTCCACATCCCTCAAATAAAATTCAAAGTGCCACTAAACTTTCCCCAATTCCCATTTAACACAATTTAGGCCACTTTCAACTTAATTAAATAGAAAATAACAAGATTAATAAATAACGTTAATAATCACACATAAATTGCACATGGACAATTTATGAACTTTCTATTTGGTACATTGATCAAGACGGCGTCCAAGTCCTTCCACTGCAAAATAATTCAAATCATTGACATAAAATTTATCAAATTTATAATAACATTAATATAAATGTCACGTGGATTTAAAGATGCACGTAACAATGAAACACGGTATTACAACTTCTCACCAAACAATTTAAAAGGTTCCTCAAGGGCAAACAAAAAGAAAGGTCCACAAATCTTCAATGCCAGAATAAAAAACCACAAAAAAATGGAAGAAAAATAATTTCTATCCAAAGAATAATGCCAACACGTCTGAAGGGAAGCCTAGGAGTCGAATCCAATGCAGAGAATGTGAAGGATATGGACACATTGCAGCTGATTGTCCTAATACTCAAAAGAAGGCCAAGGGAAGGAAGGCCATGAATGTTACATGGAGTGATGGAGACTCAGATGAATCTGAATCAGAATCAGACAGTAGCAATTCTGAAAATCAAGTAACTACCTTTACTGCTTTACAGCTGTCTGGTGCTGAATCTGGTAACTCTTCTTATGCAGATAAATCCAGATCAAATACTGAAAACTTGAGGAAGGAACTTCAAGATGCAGAAGAGAAGATTCAGCTGTTGCAGGCCTTCGCTGAACACAGCAGGGAATGTCAACTGGACGACGTATCTGCAGTCTCAGATGATGAACAAAATGAGGTGAGCATGTTAAGTTCAGAACTTGCTAACGCACAAGAAAAAATCAAGAAGCTGGCACGTGGATCCGTCCAGCTTGATGAAATCCTGAATAGTGGCAGACCTGTCAGCCTAAAAATAGGTCTTGGATATGAAGGTAAAGGTAAAAATCATGACCATAAAATAAACTTTGTAAGAGAATCTGGATACAGGTACATGGAACAGAATAAAAATCATACAGATGCATCTACCTCTCATCATCATCAACATAATGCGGCTAGGACTCAAAGCTCACATCCAGCCAGGAACTATGCAAGACGACAATTTTAGCCGAATCTGTGCAAGCCAGACGAGTCTGTCCATCAGAACGGCAAGAAATTTCAACGTCGACAGAATCGGCAGGATACATCTGTTTTCCAGGTATTCTGTAATTTTTGTGCTAAATCTAGTCATGATGTATTTAGGTGTCATGAGTACTTGAAGTTAATCAATTCACACAAAAGAAGACTTGTTTCTAGACAAGAGAAGAAAATTCGAACGAATGTTTATGCAGTTCAATTGTCTTTGAGTGCTTTGATTCCTAACACATGGTATTTTGATAGTGGTTGTTCTAGACACATGACAGGTTATCTCTCTCTACTTACACATTTTGAAAAAGGCGAAACATGTGCTGTTACATTTGGTGATGGCCAAAAGGGTAAGATAGATGGATCTAGTATCATCAACATTAAGGGATTACCGACATTAACAAATGTTTTATATGTTATAGGGCTTAAGGAAAATTTGATCAGTGTAGGACAATTGTGTGATGATAACTTGCTTGTCATGTTTTCAAAAGAATATTGCAAGGTATTAAGCTGTGACAAGAAGTCTAACCCGTTAAAGAGTGTTTTATTTAAGGGAGCTAGATCTAGAGATAAATGTTATACACTCGAGAGTCTCAAAACTTACAATTCTGTTAAAACAAAAAATGAGAAACTGTGGCACAAAAGATTAGGACACCTAAACTACCATGATCTCATGAAGCTGACCAGACTACAGGCTGTGAGAGGCTTACCCAGCATAAACAATATTCCAGATGAAATCTGTGGTGATTGTCAAAAGAGTAAGCAAATCAAAAGTCAACATAAATCAGGTACATCCATTAATACCTCTCATATACTTGAACTAATTCACATGGATTTGATGGGTCCTATCCAAAAGGAAAGTATTGGTGGAAAGAGGTATATTTATGTATGTGTTGATGATTTCTCCAGATACACCTGAGTCATGTTTATTCGAGATAAATCTGATACCTTTGACAATTTTGTTAATCTTTTTTAGAAATTGAACAATGAAAAGGCAGATGAACATGTAAGAGTCAAAAGGATCAGAAGTGATCATGGAAGAAAATTTGAAAACTCGAGTTTGCTGATTTTTGTACCCAATACGGGATCAAGCATGAGTACTCGTCCCCAAAGACTCCTCAATAGAATGGAGTGGTGGAAAGAAAAAAATAGAACTCTACAAGAGATGACTCGTGTCATGCTAAATAGCAACAAATTGCCCACGAAATTTTGGGCAGAAGTTATAAACACTGCTTGTTATATTGTCAATAGAGTCATGCTTAGATCTGGAACAAACCAAACTCCATATAAAATTTGGAAGGGTAGAAAACCTAGGGTTGATTACTTTCATGCCTTTGGGAGTAATGCTACATTTTGAAAGATAGAGAACACCTAGGAAAATTTGACTCAAAATCGGATGATGGAATATTTTTGGGTTATGCTGAAAATAGTAGGGCCTATAGAGTTTACAATCTAAGAACCCAAACTATTCTTGAGTCTATTAATGTGAAAGTGGATGACACTAATTGTTTAAATTCTGATTTGCAAGAAGTAAATGGTGATCAACTGGAAATTCCACCAAAAGAAGGAGCTGGAACTGAAAAATCAGAAGAAGAACAGAATCAAGCTGAAAGCCTCAATGATACTGAAGAATCCGATCAGGATGAGTCTGGACACCCAGTAATATCTGATGACCCAGATACACCTGATATTGCTGAATCAGAAGCATCGAGACTACCACCTGCTAGGATCCAAAAGTCACATCCACTTGACAACATTCTCACTGATATGTCTAAGAAAAATGTGACCAGAAGAAAATTTGCTGAAATGAGTAACATCTGTCATATGTCTCAAATTGAGCCAAAAAATGTCAAGGAAGCTTCGACAAATGAACACTGGGTACAAGCTATGCAGGAGGAGCTTAACCAATTTGAAAGAAATAATGTCTGGGAGCTGGTTCCACGTCCTAAAGAAGGTAATGTAATTGGAACCAAATGGATCTTCAAGAATAAGTCAAATGAACAAGGAAATGTGGTAAGAAATAAAGCCAGACTTGTTGCTCAAGGCTATACCCAGATTGAAGGGATAGACTTTGACGAGACATTTGCTCCGGTAGCCAGACTGGAATCCATCAGGCTGTTGCTAGCTGTGTCCTGCTACATCAACTTCAGACTATTTTAGATGGATGTCAAAAGTGCCTTTCTGAATGGTGTGCTAATGAGGAAGCCTATGTGGAGCAGCCTCAAGGCTTCACAGATCCATCTCACCCGAATTATGTCTTTAGACTCAAAAAGGCGTTATATGGGTTGAAACAAGCCCCCAGAGCTTGGTATGAAAGGCTCACATCATTCTTTCTGAGCAACGGATACAAAAGGGGAGGAACTGATAAAATTCTTTTCATTAAGCATCTAAATCCTGGACTAACTGTAGCTCAAATATATGTTGATGACATAGTATTTGGGTCTACATCTAAGTTCAAAATTAATGAATTTATAAATACAATGAAAAGAGAATTTGAAATGAGTATGGTTGGTGAGCTAACCTTCTTTCTTGGTTTGCAGGTACAGCAGGATGAATCTGGCATATTCATATCTCAAGCAAAGTATGCTAAAAATTTGGTGAAGAAATTTGGACTTGAAGATGCAAAGGCAATGAGAACTCCCATGGCGACTACTCTAAAACTTTCAAAGGATGACAGTGGTAAGGATGTAGATCCATCCCTTTACAGAAGCATGATTGGAAGTCTTCTGTACCTTACTGCCAGTAGGCCATATATATATCTTTAAGTGTTGGAGTTTGTGCAAGATATCAAGCTAAACCTAAGGAATCAGATGTTGCTGCTGTGAAAAGAATCATCAAATATGTAAGTGGTACGTTGAATTATGGAATTTGGTTTACAAGAGATACCACTGCCAATCTTGCAGGTTTTTCAGACGCAGACTGGGCTGGGAATGTAGATGATTGAAAGAGTACATCTGGAGGATGTTTCTACATTGGGAACAACTTGGTGGCATGTCTAAGTAGAAAGCAAAATTTAGTGTCACTATCCACAACCGAAGCCGAATATAAAGCAGCCGGGAGTTGCTGTACACAACTCCTGTGGATGAAACAAATGTTGGAGGACTATGGAATCTCTACAGAACAAGCCACTATGTATTGTGATAACACCAGTGCCATCAATATCTCAAAGAATCCAGTCCAGCACTCCAGAACAAAACATATTGACATCAGACACCACTTCATCAGAGAATTGGTGGAACAAAAGATTATCAATCTAGAGCACATACAGATTGATCTGCAGCTGGCAGATTTGTTTACTAAGGCCCTCGATACTGTCAAATTTGAAAGCCTTAGGAAACAGATTGGAGTATCACCTCCTTCTGAATAGTAACATGCATATTTTTTTTTAAAAAAAATTGTTTTTATTGTGTGTATTTAACTTTTCCTATTCTTATATTAAGTAGATCATGTTTTTGCTTGCAGATATATCTGAGTGCTTGTGGCTGATAACGAGATAGATACGTCTGGCTGATAGCAGTCAACATGTCTCCGGATGAATCTAACTAGCACTCAAATCTGGACAATCCTAAGGATAAGTCACTGTTGTCTATGTAATATGGTTGTTACTGGACGAGATTTTATATTCTGCGTGTAGACCTATGATCTAAATCTTGCTTATAGCATTGCACGCATTTTTCTTATTATCCAAGGGTAGGGCTAGTAGAAAAGAAGGCTGCCTATCCAAGCCAAGTTCATACTCTTTAGCTTCAAAATATGATGAATTGAGATAAATGTGGTAATATTGAAGAAGTAAGCGGAAAACCTAGTAAGTTCATACTCTTTAGCTTCAAAATATGATGAATTGAGATAAATGTGGTAATATTGAAGAAGTAAGAGGAAAACCTAGTAAGATATCTTCTGGGGATTGTGTGAATTTACCAATCCAAGCCAAGTTCATACCCTTCTTCTAATCTAAAGGGGAACATATTGTAAGATAACTTCTGGGATTGTGTGAAGCTGTTTCCACCTCCAAAAGACATTGCCACAATATAGAAAAAGTCGGCAAGCCGGATTTGAGAAAATGCACTCCTTATAGATTTTGATCGGTCTTATTGTGCATTACGGTGACAAGTCAATAAGCCAGGGCAATTATATGATTTGTTGCAGTATGTGGATGACTAAGGATTGCTCGGACCACACACGCACATCAATCAACATAATCTTGCTCGTGGTGGACTGTCTACTGCCAGATATATCTGACTCGACAGATGCCAACAAGTGCTCAGACGTGTCTCAGGTATCCAGATGCATTTAGATTTTTCTTATTCACGAATTTTTAGATTTTATTCTGAAAATCTTTATTTTTAAGGCAGTATATCGTGGGCGAATAAGTGCAAATCTTACAGAACAAGTTAGTTGATTGTGGAGCCCAATTTTTGGTACTTTGTTTGTTTCCTAATTCTTAACATATTTGTTTCTATACTTATCTATTTTTTAAGGAAAGAAGTTGACAAGAATCAGGATTCTGCAGTTACCATAATGAACTCTAATTCCTTTCATATTAGAGTCCTTCTTAAACCCCAAAAAACCCTCCCGCTCTTTCATAAAACTTCTCGTCTCAAGATTCAAAAACCCCAAAAACTCTCTCTGCAAAACCCTATCTTCTGTCTTCCTCTCTCTCTCTCTCTCAAAAAAAAATAATAATACAGACATGGCAAGGAGCAAACAAGTCGAAAGAAGGAGAATCACGAGAGGAGGCGGCGAATCGTCATCTGCACTGAACCCATCTGAGGAGGGAACTCCGAGCCGCGCCATTGTTCCTGCACCGCCTTCCGGCACCATCCCAACGCCGACCTCACTCTCCACCGCCAGTACTACTCCTACACCTGCTCTTCTCATGGCCCAAATAAGCAGAAGCACGCCTATTATTCCACAAACCATGGGCGTCAATCAAGCCCCCAGTTCAGGAGATCTTGGATTCAGCCATATCTCTCCATTGGACATTCGGAGTGACTTGCAGGGAGCCCAAAAACTTGCTGCCATGAAGAGTGCAAGAGATGCGAAAATTGTGGATGAAGAAGGGGGAGATGAATCTGATGAGACTGAATCTAGTGATGAAAAAGAGAAACCAGAGGAGCAGGAAGAATCTGGGGAAGATGAAAAACCTGAAGGAGTAAAGGAAGGAGAAGAATCTGAGGATGAGGCACCACCAGAAGAGCCAGAGGAATCTGAGGATGCAGACGAGTCTGAGCAGCTGGAAGTAGAGTTTGAGAAAGAAGCAGTTATATCAGACAGGAAAGGAAAACAAAAGGTAGCAATCGTTGTGAGTTCGAAAAAGAAAATGGGGGTCACCGATGCGGGTCCAGTGAGGTCCAGGTTTGATATTTCTTCATTCGTCTGCACACCTATGCAGACAGCAAGAGGTATGTTTACCCCATTCAGTTTCAAATTTTGGTTATCTGAAGCATACAATGATTTCCAAAAACATATTTCGAGTAAACGATTGCATTATGAGTCTAGGGTGACTGTAGGCGAATTTGATGACTTTGAGATTGATGATATAGTGTCACATTTTGGATTGAAAAATATGACTGATTGCAAGGGAGATATCAATGAGACTCTGGTCAAGGAATTTTATACCAATATCCCCATTGACTATAACTCCAAAAAATGTCTTTTTACCACTTCTCTTTTTGTTAGAGGACAATTGATTAAAATTTCAGCAAAAGAACTTAGGAAGTGGTTAGGCCTGAATGATGATGTGGCTGATGAGGATGAGTCTATGGAAGCCACTAATGATGAAATTGCTATGGAGTTGTCGGGGGGTAAGATCACGTGGCCAGTAAAAGGGTTAAAACAATTTCCTAGGTCTGAAATGTCTAAGAAATATCAAATCCTACACAATATTGTTAAGGAAAGTTTTGACCAACTAATTCATGATTCGAGTTTTAAACGAGAATTTGCTAGAACCCTTTTTCTGCTGGGGACCAAATGCAACATTGATCTTGCTACACGAATCTGGAATTCCATCATTGGTAGAGTGTCGGGAAGTGGTCCTAGACAAGGTAAAACTTATCTGTTGGTTTATCCATGGGTTATTTCACAATTTTTGAATGATCAAGGTATCCAAACATTGGAGGATGATGTGGTGGTCACCCCCAAGGTGTTAAACAGGGCAAGATGCAGAAAAACCTTGGAGGCGCAGACGGGTCAAAAGAAGCAGGTTCTGGATGAAACTGCTGGGAGTCAGTTATCAGCTGATACAGATGCCAGGCTGGGTCAGCTGGAAGCAGAAAATGTTAGGATGAAAGCTAATTTATCTGCCCTTGGTGTACGGGTTAAGCGTCTGGAGGACACACTTGATCAGTTGCATGGAGGGTCTTCAAAAGATGTGGATCCAGTCGAAGCCAAGGAAAAGAGAAAGGTTGTAGCCAAAAAGCTCCCTGCCTCGAGGAAGCAAAAGAAGCCCTGAGCCTGATCTCCACCCTGCCAGTTCCATCTGATCATTTTCAATACTTTTGAAACAGTTTTCTTATGTTTTCAAAAACTACTAGTTTTGTGAACCATATGGCTTCTCCTCTTTCTCCGAAAAGGGGGAGTAGCATTAGCATGGATGAATGGATATCATCTTTTTAATTTTTAATTTATGCTCTCTATGTGTTAATTCTTTACATGCATTTTGATTGATTGTGTTTATCTTGATGCATATCTTGAGGGGAGATTTTTTATAGGGGGAGCTAATTAATTTTCTTTATTATAAAAAGATGATTGATTTCGGAAAAATAGAAAAAGTCAAAGGGGGAGATTGTTAGTTTTATGATATTGGCTTTTCCTATTTTTCCCGAATGTATAATTTAATAAAACTTGATTTAATTACTATATACGTGTATTTAGTAATATATTAAGTTCAATTAAATTAAGCATATTTTTATTGAAGAAAAATATCATTGATTTCCGAGATAAATATTGTTTTATTGAAAAAATAATGATCAAGAAAATATTGATATTTACTTGATCATAATCACGAAAATCTTTGATCATAATCTCGAAAATATGTTGGTAGTATTCTTGATAATATCTTGTGTTTATTCCTGGTATCCAAAATATGGTAAGTATCTTCTTGATATGGTCAAGAATATTTCATTCTTATCCTTGCATATAGTAAGATGTGTTGGACGAAAATCTATGTAGGGAAATTCTTAAGGGCCGAAAATATGAAGTCCATATTTATGTTAATCACGTGATTGATTAACTTATGATAAGATTACATGCTTTATCTATATCTTGGTTACGGTAAGATTTAGTTAATAATATTTATCTTACCTTTTATTAATTATCTCTACCATGTTTTGCAGGTTGTAGAGATCTTGTGCAATAAGGAAACTTGGGAACCAAGTAAACCTAATTGCACTATAAAGAGAAGGAAAACGGGACGTTTTCTGTGTGACGTAAAAATACAACAAATCCGTGTGGTGCTTACAATATTACACGTCCACTAAAAGAAGTCTTGAAGCTATATTTTTGTATTGTGCCAATAATTAAAGCTTCATTCGTGTGGTGACTTCAACACTCCGGGAGGAGGATTCAATCACTGAGAGAAGAAAAGTAGTTCAGCGTGAAGATCAAACAGGAAGTTTGGATCGTGTTCGAACGTAACAATTAGTTAGCTACCTGTTTTGTGAGAATCTTAAGTTTTTGTTTAAATTTTATCAAAATTTAATTTTAATTCCAACTAAATACGAATTTAATTTCAGAAAACGTAGAAGAAACGCGTCCCATATAATGACAAACATAACATTACTGATGAAAAGGACACATGCTACCCAATTTTGTACCAGTAAAAGAATATTTGAAACAGTGATTTTCTAATGACACATGAGTTTGTATATCTCCTACTCAAAAACCCTAATACCCACCATTTCACTCACTTGCTCACTAACACACTCATCTTCTGAAACTTTCAGTTCAAAGAAAAAGAAACAAAGACTGAAAGGAAAGTTTAGTTTCTTTTTGCGTTTTAGCTTAACTGTAAAAATTGTTGCTACAAAGAGATGTTTGTGTGCTGGACTTCATCATTTCTTTTTAGCTATTCTTATTTCGTTTTAGCTTAACTGTTAAAATTGTTGCTACAATGAGATGTTTGTGTGATGGACTTCATCATTTCTTTTTAGCTGTTTTTGTTTCTTACATTTTCTTGGAAAAAAAAAAAACATTGTAGCTGTCTTACTGAGTTAGTTGGTTTACTTCTAATTTAAAACATTTTAATAGTTATTAATTTTTTGATTTTGTGGTAATGTGATATATGTTAACCGTTTAAACATATTTTTAAGTCACCTATTAGTTGAAAAGATGATTATTATATTTTCAAGAATGCCATGATAAATGAAGTCTCCAACACAAATTAGAAAATGAAGTCTCTGCAAGTTGGGCATTCAGGACTTGCACGCTCCAACTTGAGGGAGTGTATTAGAATATTCTTTGTGCATTAGCTGTTATTAGTTGTATCATAGCGGCCCTAATTTAGTAAGAGAATATTTCAGTTATCTTTTTGTATAAGAAAGCTGATATTTGGCTGCTTAATTGTTGGAATGCAGTCACATATATATGTGTACATTGCTTTATGAATAAAGATGATCTTGAATCCCAAATATATCAACCTTTTCAAGATTAAAATTTTGATTCTAATTTAAATCAAAACTAATAATTAGTTAACTACACGTTTCGTGAGACCCATAATTTTTTATTAAATTTCATCAAAATTTAATTTTAATTCCAACTAAATTAGAATTTAATTTCAAAAAGCATAGAACAAACATGTCCCATATTAAGGCAAATATAACATTAATGATGAAAAGGACACATACTATCCAATTTGGTAAATGTCAAAGAATATTTGAAAAAGTGATTTTCTATTGACACATGAGATTGTATAGCTCCTTCTCAAAACCCTAATACCCAATATCTCACTCACTTACTCCCTAACACACTCATCTTCTGAAACTTTCTGTTCAAAGAAAAAGAAACAATGACTGAAAGGTAAGTTTAGATTCTTATTGCGTTTTAGTTTAGTTTTAAAATTGTTGCTACAATGGGATGTTTGTGTGCTGGGCTTCATCCTTTCTTTATAGCTGTTTTTGTTTCTCACATTTTCTTGGGGGACAAAAAAAAAACATAGTTGCATTCTTATTGTGTTAGTTTATTTACTTCTAATTTAAAACATTTTAATAGTTATTAATAATTCAATTTTTTGGGAAATGTGATTTATGTAGACCGTTTAAAATTATTTTTAAGTCACCTATTAGTTGAAAAGATGATTAGTATATCTTCAAGAATTCAATGATAAATG